>OZ059836.1:11079625-11477296 GCA_964057195.1 Orthosia cruda | reverse complement strand
TGCGAGCTCTGCGCCCAAAAAATCGTATAAAGTGCATAATCAAACTTAAACACGCAAGTGATATATTAAAAGTTGCGCTCAAGTGAATGCTAAAGGATAGTGGCTTCACAAAAGAAAACGGACGAGGGACAAAGAAACTGCAGCAACAAACAGTTTTTATTTTATACACTAAAGTGGGAAGTGTCTTACAAAAGTGCGTGCGGCGCGCGATCTGTTGGCGCGGTACCCCAATTTTACGTGACCCCAGGAAGCGCCATCTTTATGCCTACACCCCCTTAAAATCTTGGAATTTTCCGACGCATCTAAGAGGGACTTCCATACAGTTTTCCGAAGATCTAAAGAGAAAACAAGGCAAAAAACGCAATTCTGTGCGAAAAGTGAGTGCGGCGTGTGATTGGTCGCGTGTACCCCGCGTGTGCCTTATTTTGGTGACTGACAATTACCACCAACTCAGTGTGCATAGTGTCCCAAAAATTTCGATTTTATGACAATTTTGACGTAACGGGTGTTTATCCCGATTTCGGGGAGGAATTGACGCGAACAATCCCACAAAATACTTATCCTGTCCGAAATCGAGGGGAAATCGGCTTCTTCAAGTGATCCACATTGTGCGTCCCAGTGCCCCCGACGACCCTGGCGACTTTGGGATTTAACCTACGAAATCCCAGGAAGTTGGCCGTGTTTCCAGCCGATAGGGTAAACTTCCGCGAGATTTCACCGTGCGGAAAACCTGCTGGAAGCCAGAACCGAAAAGTTTAAAGACCTGGGCAGCTCCCTGGTGCAGCCAGCAGCCGACCCTGAAAAAAACACTCAGACCATAGGACTACAAGTACCAAACCATGGTATTTGCCGTTTATTTTTGTTTTTTCCGTTTTTCACAATTTTTACTACATCTATAGCTCCAAATTACCACATTTTCTAAAATTGTAACATATAGTCCGTCTAAAAACCTGGTGTTTAAAATTTTTTAACACAAATTCAGAGCTAGATTTCCATATAAAATCATCAATAGTTTATAATATCATTAAGTTCTCACGCTCTGAATTAACCTTGTTTTTATGTTGTTTACGATTTCATATTTTAGTCAGCCTAGATCTCGGTCTAGGACCGATCTAGACAAAAATTGCGACTGGATTTAGAGTTTCTGGAGCCTAGACCAATCATGCATAAACTTAGTATTTTGAAAGCGGTCAAGACAAAATAGTCCGTTTTCGAACCTGTATCGTAAGTGTTGAAAATTTATAAATTATTTGTACCTACTTGCGGAGTGACGAGGTGTTGACGCGCAAAACAAGCCCAATCTCGGGCGTTCTAGAAAACTCGGTAGCCATTTTGTAACAGGAAATTTCCACATAATATATCTTGCCAGAAATCTTCCATCAGTTCTAATAGTGTCTTTTAAAAATAAATTCATTACGTAACGGAAGATTTCGAAATCTCAAAATTTAAAAAAAAATATTTTTCCTTTTTGGCCCAAAATATTTTTAGTAACCCCTAATCTTGCGATATCTCCTAAACGGTTGGGAATATAATAAATTGGACAAAACTTTTTCAAAAACTTTTTTTTTTTTTTTTTTTTTTGTGCGACCTCTGTAGATCACACTGCGATACAGGTTGGCTTAAGGTCTGCAGCTTCGTGTTTAATTTTAAGACATATAGTTGCACTTTTGTGCTGCTATATCTTTAGGTTAAGACTATACTAAGCACTGTACAGCTTATTAAGTATATACATTTACGCAAATAACTTAAATTTTGGACATATAGTAGTACTTTTGTGCTACTATATCTTAGAGTAAGTTTAGATTAGGAAATTTTAAACTGTGACATTCTCGCAAGAGAATTATTTTAAAATTTTGACATCTGACACACAAAAGGTAGTACCCTTTACAGTACCCCCTTTTTACATTTGACACACAAAAAGGGGTATCTTTACAATATCCCCTTTTTTACTTTTACACATAATAGAGGTGCGCTTTACAACACCTCTTTTTTGACACATACTAATCCCAGCCACCCCTCACTTTCCAAAATGTTCGGAATGCCTGGTGTACGCACGCCGGTTCCGCACTCGGCGACAACCAAACCCCCGACCAATAGCCCCCAGAGGGCACCTGAGGAGGCAGGGCCTTCGACCCAGAGCGTCAGGAGGAGCGTGGGTGAGTGGGAGGCGGGTAAAACCGTCACAAAGAGGACTCCCCCTAAAAAGCTGGACCAACCATCACCAGCGAAAGACATATACTTTGAGATCGGGAGCCCGCCTACCCAAAGGAGCAAAGTCGCCGAGGCTAGGATAGCCTCAAACAAGATCAAGGCCCTAATGACAACCTCCAAAACAACAAGAAACGACATTAGGGCGGAGGTCAAGGCGCAGGCAGACCGGCTCTACCAGTTAGTGAAGGAACTTGAGCAGGTAAAAGCCCCCCCAACCGTCAAGACAACGGCATCGATCGGGACCCAAGTCCAGGAGGAGCCAAGGGCTGAGCAAGTCCCGCCCCCGTGCTCAGAAGCTATCCGTGAGGTCGAGACCAACTCCCTCAGGCGAGCTCTAGAAGAGCATAGCCGAAACCTGGCCGAGAACAGCCTAAAAATGGACAGGCTGAAAGAGGCGCTACAAGCTAGCCGAGACCAGATGATCTCGTATGCTAGCGTGGCGGCAAGTCGGCCGTCCAATCAGGTTCCGAAACAGACTACACTACATTCCATCGTAGTGTCGGCCAGGGATGAGAAGGAAACGGGGGAGCAAGTCCTGGACCGACTTCGGAAGGTCGTAAATGCCAAGGAAGGGGGTATAGCGGTAGAGAAAGTGAGGAAAGCGAAAGATAGAAAAGTAATTGTAGGCTGTAGCACAGAAGAGGATAGGGAAAAGTTGAAGGAAAAGATTAGGAGGGCACCCGAGCTGGAAGCCCAGAACTTAAAAAACAAAAACCCACAGGTTGTGTTGCGCGGCGTTATGCAGTACAACACAAACGAGGATATACTAAAGGCACTCAAAAACCAAAACGCCGCCATCTTTCGAGATCTTAAAGATGAGCAGGCGAAAATGGATATACTATACAGAAAGCGAGCCAGGAACCCGCACATGTGTCACGTAATGATGAGGGTCGCCACAGAGGTTTGGCGGCGCATGCTCGAGGTCGGATCGGTGCATGTGGAGTTTACGCGGGTGACGGTCGAGGACCAATCCCCGCTTGTCCAGTGCTCGCTCTGCCTCGGGTATGGGCATAGCCGACGCCTTTGCACGGAGTCTGTGCCAAAGTGCAGCCACTGTGGCGGTCCCCACATGAGGACGGAGTGCGCGGACTGGGCCGCTGGCCTACCTCCAAAGTGCTGCAATTGCGTGCGCGCCAAGACTGACAGCACAGACCATCATGCTTTCAGCTCGGAGTGCGTAGTTAGGAAAAGGTGGGATGCAATAGCCCGATCAGTAATAGCGTATTGCTAAGGGCAACACGGAGACTCCTGCCCAACAAAACGCAAGACCATACCGTGTGGCCCAAGCAAACCTACAACGTAAGGACCTGGCAACGACCGAACTCTTTTTAGAGGCCAGTAAAAGGAAGATCGCATGGGCACTTATCCAGGAGCCGTACGTGGGAGGGGCGCGAGGTATGAAGAGCTACCGAGGTTCGCGAATCTACCAGTGCGAGGTTGATGGAAGCGGGAGGGTAAAGGCGGCAATTGCCGTCTTTGACGATGACCTTGATGTCATTCCCTACCCGAAACTCACCACAAACAACATCGTTGTGGTGGGGATCCGGACCAAAGCCTGGGAGATCGCAGTAGTTTCTTACTACTTCGAGCCAGACCAACCCATAGGGCCATACCTGGACCAGTTGACCCAGATCAAATCGGAAGTGGCCACCGGTAGATTGCTTATTGGTGGCGACGCTAACGCTAAGAGTCCTTGGTGGGGCAGCATCGTCGAAGACTCCAAGGGCGAGGAAATGTCCGGAACCCTGGAGGACTTAGAGCTTCAGGTGCTGAACACTGGTGACGCTCCCACATTTGACACTGTCCGAGGTGGTCGAGTGTATAAAAGCCACGTGGACGTCACGGCATGCTCGCTCGACCTTTTTGACCTGGTGGACGGCTGGCGGGTCGACACAGGAGCAACATCCTCGGACCATAACACAATATTTTTCGAAATTAAAGTTAAAAGGGATAAAGGGGTAAATATCACCAGGACGACCAGGAAATTTAACACAAGAAAGGCGGACTGGGATACATTTAAAGATAAATTAGGGGCAATTAAAATTGAAAATAATATAAATTTGAATAGTATAAGGGGAATAACTAGTAAAGTAGATTTAGAAGAATTAATTGTAAATTACAGAGATAGTATTTTAAAAGCATGCGAAGATTCTATTCCCAAGACTAGTATTAAAAGTAAAATCACTTGTCCGTGGTGGTCCGAGGAGCTCACTGTGAAGAAGAAGGAGTTTACCAGACTTAAGAACCGCATCCGCAATGCCGCGCCGGTCCGGCGAGCGATGGTCGTAGACGAGTACCTGAAGGCCAAAGAAGAGTACGAGATGCTAGCGAAGAGCGCCCAATTCGCAAGTTGGAAGGAGTTCTGCCGGAAACAGGATCGGGAAGGGGTCTGGGAGGGAATCTTTAGGGTGATTGGTAGGACCGCCAGAAGACAGGAGGAACTGACCCTACGCAGCGATGGTGTATTCCTGAACCCAAGTGAATCGGCCGCCCTACTCGCAGATACGTTCTACCCCGAAGACAGAGTAGACCAGGACAACGCTGAGCACAGGCGAATAAGAGAAGCGGCCAGTCGAGTAAATGAGTGGGTTCATGATGAATATCATGATCCACCATTTACCTCGCTGGAGCTGAAGACCGCCGTGGCAGGTTTCAATCCCAAAAAGGCACCAGGAGGGGATGGACTGACGTCTGATATCTGCAGTCGAGCGATCCACCAGGACCCGGATGCGTTCCTTGCCCTCTACAATAAGTGCCTTGAATTGGCACACTTCCCGAACATCTGGAAGGAGGCTACAGTCGTGGTCCTCAGAAAACTGGGCAAGGACGATTACCTAAACCCCAAGGCATACAGACCAATAGGTCTACTGCCGGTTCTGGGGAAGGTCCTGGAGAGGATGGTTGTAGCGCGTTTAAAATGGCAGCTTGTACCGCGGTTTAGTACTCGCCAGTTTGGTTTTATGCCCCAGAGAAGCACTGAGGACGCCCTCTATAAGCTAGTGAAGCACGTACAGGACAAGTTGAGGCTGAAGAAGCTAATTGTCCTGGTGTCGCTGGATATAGAGGGAGCCTTCGATAGTGCTTGGTGGCCAGCCATCAAGGTCAGACTGGCTGAGGAAAAGTGCCCGGTGAACATAAGAAGGCTGCTAGACAGCTACCTCGACAGTAGGAAAGTCAAGGTTCGTTACGCTGGGGAGGAATGCACGCGAGTGACTAGCAAGGGCTGTGTTCAAGGGTCAATAGGTGGCCCCATTCTGTGGAATCTCATTCTAGACCCACTATTGCAGGAATTGGAACAGCGCGGTATCTTCGTGCAGGCGTTCGCTGATGATATCGTCTTGGTTCTGGATGGGGACTCAGCGACTGAAGTTTCAACATCTGCCAATGCAGCCCTCGCCCATGTTCAGAGTTGGGGCGTCAAGAACAAGCTGAGGTTCGCACCGCACAAAACCTGTGCGATGGTCGTAACCAACAAGCGCAAGTATGATACCCCAAGGCTGAGCATGGCCGGGGTCGACATTGATATGGTTAAGAAGATGAAGTTGTTGGGTCTAACCATAGACGAGAAGCTCACCTTCAATGAGCACACCGCGAACGTCTGCAGGCGGGCAGCTAACATTTATAAGCAGCTGTCCCGCGCCGCTAAAGTGAGTTGGGGATTAGACGCACAGATCATACACACAATCTACACTGCTATGATTGAGCCCATAATAACGTACGCGGCCGCAGCCTGGGCTCCCGCTACGAAGAAGCTGGGAATACGGAAGAAGCTAGGCTCGGTCCAACGAGGATTCGTCCAGAAGATCTGTAAATCTTACCGTACTGTCTCCCTGAACTCGGCACTGGTACTGTCCGGAATACTACCTCTAGATCTACGCATACAGGAGGCAGCCGCCCTGTATGAAGCGAGGAGAGGGTCATCCCGGTTTGTGCCAGGAGATAGGGAGATCGAAGGTGCGGTGGGGTTTGCAGAGGCTCCTCATCCAGCTACACAGATGCCCCTGGAGTTCATGTGCCTGGCAGACCAACAGTTGCTAGACAGCAACAATGTGCAGACGGTGCGAATCTTCACCGACGGCAGCAAGATTGAGGGGAAGGTCGGAGCCGCATTATCCATATGGGATAATGATGGCGAAGTCCGGAAGCTCAAACTTAGCTTAGCCGCGTACTGCACAGTCTACCAGGCGGAACTCCTGGCCATCTGTAAAGCGACGGACGTGATACTCGCGCGGCAAGAGACGAGCTTTGGTTTGTACAGCGACTCAATGTCAGCATTGGAGACGCTTGCAAACCATGGCTCTCTCCATCCCCTGGCAGTTCACGCGCGCGCCAATTTGGCTCAAGCCCTGGGCCAGAGCAAAGCTGTGTCTTTGTTCTGGATCAAGGCCCACGCGGGCCTGCCGGGGAATGAGCGAGCGGACGAGTTAGCAAAGGAAGCAGCATTGTCGTTACGGAGGAAGCCGGACTACGACCGGTGTCCGGTTTCATTTATCAAGCGACAGATCCGTTTGGAATCGCTTGATGAATGGAATCGAAGATATGTGTCGGGCGAGACGGCCTCTGTGACGAAAATGTTTCTTCCGGATGCAATAGCGGCTTTCCGTATTATAAAACAGGTGCGGCCCACAGGCGTTCTCACGCAAGTTTTGACGGGGCACGGTGGGTTCTCTGAATACTTGAATCGCTTCAAGTGTAAGGAGAGCCCATCGTGCGTCTGCGATCCAGGCGTGGCAGAGACCGTCCAGCACATACTTGTAGATTGCCCGATATTTACCAGGGAACGCTACCAACTCGAATGTGAGCTGGACGGGAGACTGACGAAGGAGAGCCTGCATGGGTTCATGATTAAGCAACACAGGGAAAAGTTCCTGGTGTACTGTGTAAAAGTGGCTTCCACAGTCATTGCACGAAACCGAAGTTGAAGCGGCCCTATGCTTCACCAGTATTATGAGAATATTTTGTAAGAAGCATAGAAATAGCACGCACAAAACTGCAATGACAAAATGTGCACTGGGGTAGTACCTAAGAAAAACAGATTGTCTGTGTGGTGGAAAGCACTATTGTGCTTCTTATCCCTAAATTGTAAGGCATTATTTATACTTTTTGATGTTCCTGTGATAAATAGCTCTTTTGTATTCCGACTGTGATAAACAGCACTTCTTGCACATTTTAGCGATAAACCGCATTTTTTGTATATTTTTGCATTCTTTGTATTATCTTAACCAAAAATTTTGATCACTATATAAAGATGCCCGTAATTAAATTAGTTTGCACAGAATAGGCACCAACTTCGTTGGCGGGATTATGTAAGGCAGGAGGGGTTTTAGTCAGTTGGAGCCTGACACTATCCAGACTGGCTCACTTTTTGAGGCACTTTGGGTGTAAGTCCGACCGGATTTCCCCTCCTGCCACTAAAAAAAAAAAAAAAAAAAAATACCTACCCTACCTACCCTACCTACCCTACCTACCCTATCTACCCTACCTACCCTACCTACCCTACCTACCCTACCTACCCTACCTACCCTACCTACCCTACCTACCCTACCTACCCTACCTACACTACCTACCCTACCTACCCTACCTACCCTACCTACCCTACCTACCCTACCTACCCTACCTACCCTACCTACCCTACCTACCCTACCTACCCTACCTACCCTACCTACCCTACCTACCCTACCTACCCTACCTACCCTACCTACCCTACCTACCCTACCTACCCTACCTACCCTACCTACCCTACCTACCCTACCTACCCTACCTACCCTACCTACCCTACCTACCCTACCTACCCTACCTACCCTACCTACCCTACCTACCCTACCTACCCTACCTACCCTACCTACCCTACCTACCCTACCTACCCTACCTACCCTACCTACCCTACCTACCCTACCTACCCTACCTACCCTACCTACCCTACCCACCCTACCTACCCTACCTACCCTACCCTACCTACCCTACCCTACCTACCCTACCCTACCTACCCTACCCTACCTACCCTACCCTACCTACCCTACCTACCCTACCCTACCTACCCTACCCTACCTACCCTACCCTACCTACCCTACCTACCCTACCTACCCTACCCTACATACCCTACCCTACCTACCCTACCTACCCTACCCTACCTACCCTACCTACCCTACCTACCCTACCCTACCTACCCTACCCTACCTACCCTACCCTACCTACCCTACCCTACCTACCTTACCCTACCCTACCTACCCTACCCTACCTACCCTACCCTACATACCCTACCCTACCTATCTTACCCTACCTACGTACCTTACTCTACCTACCTTAAAATAAATCATTTGATTTGGTACCTGTAACTTCTAGGCAATTATCATGAACACTACCATCATTGTCCACTATTTGCATGGGTGAGGTGGCCTCCAGTTCATGTAATTTATATTTTATATGCTTGTTGTGTAACACTGCACATGCATTGAGTGGGACAGACCACGTTAAACAGATTTCAGCACAGCAAAGCATCTTTCAACGACGTTCCTGGTTGAACAATGAGCATTTGTCTATTGATATTCCGGTGTCCCAGGGCGTTGATTTTTTAAAGGAGTCATCAACCATGGTTCCAGAGGATATCCATCATCACCTAAAAGATAAAACATAGAAAGTACTTTCAGCATTTTAATGGGCAACTGTTCCAGACAGATTATAATGAACATTTATTATTTGTTACCAAGCAGCCATGTACGGTGGTCCCAAATGATCGATTTTACATGTTTTATGGCGCCAATCGCAACTGGGAATGGCTGTGGAGTATTTCTAAACTTTGCTTTAACTACACACTGTTCTTCTTGGGTCATAGGAAATTTGACATATCTTATTAAAAGGTTTTCTTTGAAAGCCAAAGTTACAGCATGCAATCGACTAACTGACTTTTAGCTTATGCTGCAGCCCCACTGTAAGCCAATAGGTAGGTGTTAGCACCCACTTGACTATTAAGAAGAAATATAATTTTCTACATCTTGGATATTAGAAAAAAAATATAGAAATATTATTTAGGCACATTAAGTACCTACCTAACGCATAGACACTCACTTGAGATTCCACAGAAAGTCCGTAAGGCCCTCGTCTTTGAATAGATGGGCGAAGTTCACCAACGAGCTCATGAAACATGTCCTTGTTTATTCGGTAAAGATACAGGAATTGGCCATCCTCTAAATCCAAAGGATTTTCACCTTCACGCTGGTTTCATACATTTTTCCGCCGCATGATTATATCGAGTCTGTGTTCTAGCACGACCAAAGTCCACGCTTAATACACACATCAACACGGTCTAGGGATATTTCATACTCAATTAAATAACTCGAAAAGTACTGGCCGCATTGGAATCTTTTATACACCGATTTGTTTGTAATTTATCTTAGACTAATTCCAAATTCAAATTTTTGAAAATTCTTTTGTTTCGGTGGCATAAAAATGTCTTGATGTGTAGGAGAGGGAATTTTCATTTGTGCGAAATTTAGAAAACAATACGAATTACGTTTAGTTACAGTTTTTTTTCATTTTTAAACGAAAGATAAAGTTAAAATTGAGGTATTGTAGCCATGCAACGCCAACATTTGACGAGGGCGGAGATGTTACGAGCTGTGGGAATGCTGGAAGCTGGGTCTGTTCAGCGTAATGTTGCTGAGGCCATAGGGACCCACCAAAATGTAATTTCAAGATTGTGGACACGCTATCGTGCCACAGGTGAAGTATTGGAGAGGCACCGGGGGCCAAGTCGCATCACTACCCCCAGACAAGACCGATTTTTGCAAATTACTGCGCGAGCTCAACCAAATGCAACGGCGACTCAATTGGTCCAAAGGCTGCGAGTGGAACACCAAGTGCTTGTGAGTGACCAAACTGTAAGAAGGCAACTGCATGAAAGCAATCTACGCTCTCGTAGACCACTCCGGGTCCCACCTTTACGGAGAGGCAATCGTGGACGACGATTAGAATGGGTTCGGAACCACGTGGACTGCGGCCGTGAGCAATGGTCCAATGTGCTGTTCACGGATGAATCCAGGTTCGGCTTCCATCCAGATTCACGAAGGACGCGTGTTTGGCGAGTTCCTGGACGATGGAGCCGTCTTCAGAACCCTCAGGAAGTTCACCCATACCAAGGAGGAACAATTATGGTTTGGGCAGGAATTCGTCTTGGAGGACGGACGGATCTCGTTTGGGTGCGGGGCAATATGACGGAAAGAACGATACGTCCAACAGGTGCTGGGGCCCGTAATCTTGCACCACAGAACACAAACGGGGCAAGATTTCCTGCTCATGCACAACAATGCCCGGGCACACACGGCGAGAACGGTAGCAGCTTGGTTACATACACACAATGTTAGGGCCTTAGACTGGCCTGGTCAATCGCCAGATCTAAATCCCATTGAGCATGCGTGGGATATGCTGCAAAGAAGAGCTCTGAAGGAAGTTCCTGATAATCTGGCTACAGAAGATCAACTTTTTGCGCACCTCAGGACATGGGACAATATTCCGCAGCAAGACATTGACAACCTTGTTCTGAGCATGCCGAATCGTTGCCGATATGTTATGAATATCATGGGCGCTTTCTCAAACTACTAACTTCAAGTTTATAAACACAAATTAAATGATTTTTCTATTTTTTTCAGTTTTTACTCATAAATTAAAAGTTAATTCATATACGGTTTCCGTCTATGCTTCATTTTTTTTTCCATAAAATCCTGAAATTTTAATCGAAGTACCTTAACCATTATTAAAAAATGGTAGAATATTAAATAACGTATCTTTTAAATATATACATGTCATATAAATAATTAACACATTGATAGTAATACGCTTTTTTAAAAATATCCCTAGACCGTTTTGATGTGTTTACTATACATCCATATTAATCTAATTATTATTTATGTATTGTTTTTATAACCTCTAATTTCTAAAACCAATGATAACGATCGTTACGACACTTAGCGGGCTGTCAAAAATGCTCGCTAGGAAATTCGATATCATACCGATAACGATCGGTCGATAAGTCCTAACGATCGGTAGATATCGATTTTTGGTAGTCTCGACAGTCAAAGCTATCGATTTTTGACGTTTGTCATCGCAAACGTAACGTATATTGTCGCTAAGTTAACGATTTATCGGTATGATATCGAATTTCCTAGCGAGCATTTTTGACAGCCCGATAAGTGTCGTAACGATCGTTATCATTGGTTTTAGAGGTTACAAAAACAATAAATAAATAATAATTAGAGTCATATGGCTGTATAGTATTAAGCGTGGGCTTTGGTTGTGCTAGAAAACAGACTCGATATAATAATGAGGCAGAAAAATGCACGAAACCAGCGTGAAGGTGAAAATCCTTTGGATTTAGAGGATGGCCAATTTCTCTATCTTTACCGAATAAACAAGGACATGTTTCATGAGCTCGTTGGTGAACTTCGCCAACTATTCAAAGACGAGGGTCTTACGGACTTTCTGTGGAGACTCAAGTGAGTGTCTTTGCGTTGGGTACCTACCGTGCCTAAATAATATTTCTATGTATGATTTCTAATATCGAAGATGTACTTATAATTTTATTATTAATAGTTAAGTGGGTGCTACAAATTACCTATTGGCTTGCAGTGGGGCTGCAGCATAAGCCAAAAGTCAGTAAGTCGAGTAATACATGTTGTAACTTTGGCTATCAATGAAAACCTTTTAAGATGATACGTTAAATTTTCTATGATCCAAGAAGAACGGTGTGCAGTTAAAGAGAAGTTTAGAAATGCTCCACAGCCATGGATTGCACACCACCCACTACCCACCACCCATAGACTGCACGCATAAAAAATATATCAATGGGGACCACCGTACATTACTGCTTGGTAACTAATAATAAATGTTCATAATCTATAATCTACTGAAATTTACCGTAAGAACTGGATAAATTGTTGGTATGTTTTTTGGAGTCAAACTGAATGTAGTGTGGAAACTTGTAGAATGTTTGCTCATACGTTGCTATAGGAAAAATAGAATCATGCTTGAATAGACTGTAAAGAGTCTAAATGCGTTACAATTAAGTAATAAGTAATTGTAAAAAAAACATAATCAGGATAACAGCTGTGTCTCTTCTTATCCTTCATCCTAGCACTATCCCTACACTTCAAGTGGGGTCAGATCTCCTAATTTTTAACCAAATTCCCTATTAGGAGGAGATTCTCAATTCGATGTTTAATTTTTTTTTAAGTTTTTCTGTCATATATAGACAGATTTGCCAAATTTTGTTATTGTTTGAAAGGGTATACTCTCTAGGTGGTCCCATTATCACCAAATCTGATGATCGGATCCCATTGAAATCGAGGGAACTCCTCAAATATTATAGGCAGACATGTAGTGAATTTGTTATTTTCAATAACATGGCAAGCATTTGTACTCAGAAATTATCATTTGGTGAAGTGCAACTGAAGCAGAAGATCACAGATGGCCACTGGGTCTCCTTAATTAGTATGTCATGGGTATAAGATATCTCGAATAGTTAAGAGACTATGATGAAGCAAATACATATAAATAAATGGTTCTCATGAAAATAGTAGTATCGAACTGATCTGATGATGAAGCCGGAAGGTATCACTGGGTCTCCGTAATATAACAATGTATCCTTGTCCTGTTTGGCTTATTAGAATTGAAATGAGATAAACTCTAGCTTTAAATGATTTAAGTCGGTGATAAGAAATCAAAAAACCAAAGGTACCAAAGACACCGACTTCGGAAAACAAAGTCATTTTCGGTTTGTAGTGTTTTGCTTTAGAAGTCGGTTTATTTTTTTTGTTAAAATGTTTTTTATTTGTTGCCAGGACTCGTCGTCGTCGTCAGGATCTATCTTGGGTTGTCAGGTCGGGCAGTTCTTACTCGTGGAAGAGTATTGTCATTCTAGATTGTATTCATGTTAGTAGCGTCATAGAAAACAGCTATCTCATTAGTGATAACGTCAACCCTGTAAAAGTTTAAAAGAAGCCTGTTTGAGCTGTGTTTACCTAAAAAATATAAGTTGAATTCAAACATCATTCACATCTTTTTTTTTCGCCTAAAAAATAATCCATTCCAATAAATCAAAAGCCTTTACATTATTCTAAACTTATTCGTAATTAACTTTTATCTCAAAGGTTCATTCGATGTTTCCAGAATCCCTACGGGTAATAAATAAGAGGTGCAAAAGTATTTTGACTCCAAAGTATCGTGTTACAAATTATATTTTGAAAGTTGTGAAAAGCTCTCGCCTTTTTTTCTTGGCTGGAAGAAACCCGATAGGAATATAAACGGTGAAAGTTTACTAACAGCGACGGGTTTTTATTTTATTTTAAATGTCATTTTGACAATGCAAGTTGTAAAAATAGATGGTGTTTTACTTACACTGGTCGAAAATTTCGGATGTGTGTAATTATTTATTTCGACTTTTGTAAAAGTAGAAATCAATAATTGGCAAAGGCCGGGTTTCTCACCGCTAAATTATCGTAGAATTAATGTGACAAATTTTCAAGCACGCGTTATCTGCTGTGATTAGTTGAATGAATTTTCAACAGCCAATCACAGCAGATAACCGGCGATCATATGTCTATTACGTTAACAGCTCGATAATCGAGTGTTGACAAACCGGGGAAAGAATCTCATTTTGACATCATCATATCAGCCGACAGACATCCACTGCTGGACATAGGCGTCACCCAGAAGCCACATTGACCGGTCCCGTTCGTCCCGCATCCAGTGGATACCCGCAGCCTTCACCAGGTCATCGGTCCACCTGGTGGGAGGCCTTCCAACGCAACGTCTTCCGGTTTGCGATCGCCACTCCAGATTTTTTCTGCCCCATCGGCCATCCATTCTGCGAGCAATGTGCCCTGCCTACTGCCACTCAAATTTGGCAATTTTTCGGGTTACGTCGGTAACCCTGGTTCTGTTAATGGGTAAGCCCATTGTGAGCGACCACGTCTCAGAGCCATAGGTCATATCTGGTAACACACTGGTCATAGACATTCTTTTAGAGATACTGTGGTAAGTTGGACGAGAAGATACCGCGCAACTTCTCGAATGCTTCCCAGCCGAGTCGGATACGATGGTTGACCTCTTTCTCGAAGTTGGTCGTACCCAACTGGATTTTGTATCCCAGGTAGACATACTCCTTCCGGTTTGCGATCGCAACTCCAGATTTTTTCTGCCACATCGGCGATCCATTCTGCGAGCAATGTGCGCTGCCTACTGCCACTCAAATTTGGCAATCCTTCGGGTTATGTCGGTAGCCCTGGTTCTCTTGCGGATGTTTACATTTCTGATTTGGTCACGCTAGGAAACTCCGAGCATAGCCCTCTTCATTTCTCTTTGGGTGATTGTAAGCTTTCTGATGAGGCCCATTGTGAGCGACCACGTCTGAGAGCCATAGGTCATCACTGGTAACACTCTGGTCATAGACTTTCGTCTTGAGACACTGTGGTAAGTTGGACGAGAAGATACCGCACAACTTCTCGAATACTTCCCAGCCGAGTCGGATACGATGGTTGACCTCTTTCTCGAAGTTGATCGTACCCAACTGGATTTTTGTCCCAGGTAGACATAGTCGTCCGCAACTTCGAGTGTAGAGTTTCCAACCTTGATAGGAGTTAGAGATTAGGAGAGGTTTTGTCCATGTTCATCTTAAGACCCACTTTCTGGGAAACTCTACTGATACCATCGAGCATTGTACTGAGGTCCTCCATGACCATGTCTCAGCAATGACCACTATATCGTCTGCAAACTAAAGGTGAGTGATGTACTCGCCATTGACGTTGATGTCTAGCTCTCTCCAGTCCAGAACTTTGAAGACATCCTCCATTTTAACATAATAAATCATTAATTGCGTCATTAACGTTATCAAGCAGTTTTTTTTTGTGTTTTGTTCCTATAACATAGTGTAATTCATATGTAAAGTTAAGGCCAACACGGACAAAAAAAAGGACAATCGCACCAAAACCCTTATTTTAATTAAATTTTCACCATCTCATATACAATTTAATTATCTTCATTGTGATCTAAGGCTTTTTTTAAAGTCATAGAATAATGAGGAAATTACAAAAAATACTGATTTTTTGGTCAACATAAACAATAAACAATCTCGTTACTATGGCCAAGTGATGTGGATAATAAAGGACGGACGGATTATTGAAATTATATATTGATAAAAGCTGCTGCACGCGGTACTTCGCCCAATATCGAAATAAAATATAGCCTATGTGCTATGCTGTGCCTAAAATTCAAAAGTTTCATTAAAATAATTATGTTGAGAAGTTTTTGCGCGAGAGACTTATAAACATCCACCCATTCATACTAACAAACTTTCACATTTAATACGAGTATATTATGTAGTAGGGTTTGAACTTTATGTACACTAGTGATAGGGCAGTAACGGAGCAAGGGTATTATCTAATAGTTAACCTTCGGGTTAATAAGACTACACTGTTATAGGTTGTGGTATTCTGCTAAACAGAGCCACATATTTTTAAGTCTATTTACAATTCATAACACCATACAAACCATACCTTCATATCTTTTGATATTGTATCAACTTTTGTAATTAATTTTTATATTTTCTTTCTATTGTTATTATCTGAAAAGCATACTTTTAGTTATCTCTGATTGTTTTAATATCTAAAACTTAAATTATACTGCTAATTTGTAATTCTTGCAATATTTTTCTACTGTGACATTTTCATCTGACATGACATCTGTCTGTCTATTTTATTTTCTTAAACTATAGACGGTAACATAGATACCATGGACTAGACCTGCTTTAAGCTAGGTGTACATTATTATAAGGGTAACGTAGACTGACCCCCTTTGCGAACCGTTTTTATTCGTTCTGGTCTTATTTTCTTATTTGAAATTTGAATTGAAAATTTAGACGATATGCAACAGAACGATGAAAAACGGGCGTCAGCTTTTTAGTTTCGGATCTGGACTAAACGCCGAAAATCGGTGGATTTCTTAATACTACCAAGTGTACTATTGTATCTGAAGACTCTTCAAACTATAACATATACGGCTGTGAATGTTATCAAATCTTTGAGTGCAATAAATATAATTTATTGAGTGTGAAACTGAAATGTGAGCATTTTTACTGGGTCATTAACCTCGTCGGTCACCGCTTCATCTAAAAGGGCTCATTTGATCGGCGTATGAAGCTACTCCATGAGCCTGCACCTGTGCTACTGCCTACCTGCCCGTTAGCCTGACTATTAGTTCAGCTGCCTTCGACCATCTATCTGTGTGCCTGCCTATCTACATCCTGCCTATCCGATTGCCTGCCCTACTCTCCAGCCTGCCTATCCGATTGCCGACGTGGTGCCTGCTCATCTGCCTTCCCAGGGCTTACCACATCTTCCTGCCTGACCTGCTGCCTGGTTAGCTGCCCACGCCGTGCGAAGCCGGACCATAGTTTTTATTATCTATATCCTTTTTCTTAGTTTTAATTTATATTACCTTTTACTTTTACTAACGTGGCTAACGTTAGCTCGACCGAGCCTAACGTTACGCTACAAGGTGTACAAAATTATAATCAATGCATCTAATTCAATCACTTTAGTAAATATTTCTTTATTTTTGGTGCTAATATCACCGTAATTTTCGTTTCAGAAAGACAAAATAGGAAGCAAGTAACATAAATGGATAAAAGAAAGACAGAATTTTGCCCTGCAGTGGGACAACTCAAGCTGAAAATAAAATAATACCTAAAGACAAAATTATGCTGCTACACCAAATTCCCAAGATTTATACCATCAATACCTACGGCTGTACAAGGCACTATCTACAGATATATATTACCTTACAGACACAAGAACATCACTACTCTCAAGACACAAGCTACAGCCAATTATCTCGTAGATTGATTATACGTTCCGCCAAGCAACACAATTGTATAAACCAATGTCTCAATCTAGACACATGCTCTATCAGAGACTTGACTCAATAATGTCCTGCTAAAGTTAGACAGATTGATTTCTTGGCTGTTAGGATCTTCACTAAAATAGGGAATCTAAGAAGCAGTAAAAGACGTTGGCAAAGCAAATGTTTTGATTTTGTTAACCAATGAACAATGGGAGACAAGTTTCCTGAAAAAAATATGTGAGTTTTTTTATTTCATATTCTCGCGCTTGACCACTATCTCACCTGATGGGAAACGATGAAGTGGTCTACGGTGTAGACCCTTGGGTTAATGAACCGGGGCATGAGGGCCGATATTCGGGTAGATAGATACAAATTGTGTTAGTAAAATAAGCTTTCTAACTAAAATAAACGAAAGTTTTTCTTATAGTTCACGTGAACAAAAATGTCATTGACTTATTTCTGCAATCATTTTTATCCTGGCACTAATACTACTCCACACTTATATATGACAGTATAGAAAAACTAGCACATCCTTAAACTTAGTATTTATGAGCATATTGCAAGAAGGTATTCAAATAAACCACTGGTTGTAGCACTCCTTACACATGATGAATTGGCATTCTGCCACAATTTTACTACATGCAGTTTAGTATCACTGAGAATTTCGTTCATCTGGACAGAACAAGTTATTGAGGATGACATAATAATATCTTTTTTATTTTATTAAATAAATAATTATTTAAGAAGTATTTTAACTGTGTTACAATAGGTATTTTTATGTCAAATCATTGTATCATTCATTTTCAATCAATTGTTAAACAAAATATTCAGTATTGTGTTGAGGTCAAGCTTCAGTCCGCTTTTCCTTGTGAAAATTAATAATTAAGCTATAACCTCAATAAAAGATAGTTAATAATATATGAAAAATAAATGTATTATTTGAAAAAATATAGCTATCACGACAAGCATACTCGTATTTCATGTAAAATCAATATATCCTACTATTTAAACCAATGGTATAAAAACGATACTTAAAATACTTTTATTTTTATTTCATACCTATTTAAAGGTTCATCCATATCACGCAACCTTTATGTATTGTTTCTTACGTATAAGGAGTACGATCACCCGATTTAAAGTAGCACAGCCTCACAACTCAGCTACGACTAATTCGATAACATTGACGAATTTTAAGACTACGTTTAAACAGGCTTGGGGACGCCATTTGCGTGCAGGTAATTATCAAAATTGAGATACAACTAGACCCATGACTTTACTTTCGTCCCTTGAAGAAAATTTACCCCATCAAAGATTTCCAATGAATTAAAGTCACCCTAGATCATATCCTATCACTCTTAGCAAGCAAAACAGGGTTATTAGTAATGCGGTGAATACTACTGTATATTGATATAAAGTCGTATCTAGGTTTCTAAAATGCCACACAATCTCCATCCAATCTTAGCGTCTTTGAAATTTAATCAGATATCGCTTCTGTTCTAACAGTAATTGGAAGTGTATAGAAACATTCCACCCCGGATTGACTGAAGACAATATTTCAAGATAGATTTTAGAAAAGCGATTTGACAGCACGAAAAACTACTCCGAAATAGCATCCTATCTTACTAGGACGGTACCTCACGCAGGGAATCCTAGTGTAAGGTCACGGAATTCAATACACTTAAGTATCTCAGAAAAAATATAAATATTTTCTTCACTTTTAAGTAAAGTGAATAAGAGAAAATCCACTGAGTGGAATTCTATTACGTGAAATCCAGTTTTCGCAGGTTGAGATCTCTGGAAGCCTACTATTGAAAGAAGATTCAGGTATTCAACTTCTGTAACACACATTCCCTTTGCTAAGGTAGAGTAGGGTAGGTAGGGTAGGGTAGGTAGAGTTGGGTAGATAGTGTTAGGTAGGGTAGATGAATGTTTGGTGTTTTTATGGCAAAACAAAGTTTGCCGGGTCAGCTAGTCACTAAATAAAATAATTAAATAATTTTCAAAGTACCACAAGGACGTCTGAATTTGTCAAAATGGCCGTATCGGAGAAAGGTAGTAAACTTATGAATTTAGAATGTATTGGCAACATTTTAATACTGATACAAATCTTAATTCAATTTTATTCGATTGACAACACTTTATTCTACCAATGGCCAATGATAGCCAAGAATTTTGTTCTAGAGCGGGTTCGTCCGCCATTGTTGTTCGCATACTAATCAAGCACAAGTGCGCGTTTTGAAGTTGTGGCTGAAAAAGTTAAGAAGTAGTCTGGTGGCGTGTTTGAACTTCAAAAGTGTGTTTTGTTGAGAGAAAGCGAAACGATAGGTGTGCGAATCCGCTGCTGTTAATTTGACGATGGACTATCTCTAAAATGGCATAAGTTACCTGCTTTGCGCATGCATTCATCCACATTAAGCCAACAAGACCAAGGGTACATTTAAGATAGACCTCCTTTTTGTGACATATATAATTTAAAATGTGGATTAAGATTAAAACATTAAAATTAAGAAATAGACATTCATATTCATAAATTAAGTCAAATCAAGTATTATAATAATAATTTGATATGTTTTTCCAGATTTTTTTAAAATGAAATATTCACAAATGTTTAAATTAGTGTATAGAAAAATAAATGCAGGCAATAATAATACAACATTTTTACTAGTTACGAGATTCGAACTAGAATCACACTGGTTCTCCTCACTAGACGTGTTAACCACACTTATACCAATGCCTATTCATGACATTAATTTTATATTTTAGACAATTGAAAACCTCATTCTAATCAAACTTAGTTAAAGGTAAACGATTATCTACCGCGCTCTTACTGATTCTTGATGAATAGCAATAAACGGGAGTAAGTGCGACCGATGTTGGTGACAAAGCGTAGGTATTGTGTTTAAAATCTACCCTCAAAAGTACTCGTAAGTGCGGTTGGTCGCTATGCTATAGTTTCGTGAAGTTGAGACTGCCCTTCATACCGTGATAGTACCGTATACATGTTATGGACGTGAATTGGAAGTGATTGATACGACATTATTAATAATGCCCGGGCAATTTGAAAATGCCAAATGTGTGTAGGCAATATGATAAAAACTATTGAAATAATTAAATTGACCTGGTTTTCTAAGTAATGTCCATCATTTATTGGACGGGGTAATAAAAAATTGTGATTTTTTATTATTTTGATGTAGACATTGGTTTTAATATAGTATAGATAAGTTCGATCACAATTTAAGCAACAAAGTCGACGGAGCCTCCTATTTCTGTCTGCAAGATCTAAAGTAACCTAACATGAAGGAGATCATCTCCTTCGAACCTAACCTATCCGTGTCGGGGTGCCCTAAGCTCCCGAGCTTGTTTCGCTCGGTCTTGAACTAATTCATTGACCATAATTATCAAATTTCCCAACCGTTACGTAGCAATATTCATAATGACCAAACAATGTGATAAATATAGAAGTTTAAATCGGTATTCATTACATTTCCCGATTTGACTTTACTAGATTCATATGGCCTGGCATTATACATAGTGCTCTGATTAATCACTTCGTCCATGACAAACTCGCCTACATTTACTTTAGGATCAACACTGAAATCCGAACAAAAAATCTGATGTTCGTATTTGGGGACCAGCTGATTTTTTTTGTTTAGTATAGAACTTGTAATTTGAAATGTTGACCATAAACCAAAAGTCATTCTTCAATTCTTCGGTACGTTTCATATTTCAGATGCGTTAACATAAGGAATCATCATCATCATATCAGCTGAAAGACGTCCACTGCTGGAATAGACCTCCCCCAAGCGTCGCCATATTGACCAGTCCCGTGCGACCCGCATCCAGTGGATCCCTGCAACCTTCACCAGATTATCGGTTCACCTGGTTTTTATTTTTTACAATAAATACTAATCCCGCTCAATAAAGTTGGCGCCTATTCTGTGCAAATCCTTTCATTCCATTCCTCTTTCATGCCTCTCGTACTTTCATTCTTCATACTAATTGTTCTTCTTGCTTACATCTCTTGTATACGGTGGGTGGGAATCCCACTTTCTTAATTATGTAAAGGCAGCTTTATTTATTTAAAATTGGGTCAAAACATAAAAAGTGCTAATACACAAGGTTACAGAAAATTAAAAATGTGCAAGAAGTGCTGTTAATAAATACAATGTGCAAAAGTGCTATTTATTACAGTCAGAATATAACTATGTATCAAAGGAAAAAGATCAAAATTATATGAATAGTGCCTTACAAATAGGGATGATCATACAGACAATCTGTTGTTTCTAGGTACTACCCCGGTGCACCGTTCGTCATTGCAGTTTTTTGCTTGCTATTCTATGCTTCTTACAAATATTCTTATAATACTAGTACACATAGGGCCGCTTCAACTTCGGTTTCGTGCAATGATGGTGGAAGCCACATTAACACAGTACACCAGGAACTTTTCCCTGTGTTGCTTACTCATTAACCAATGCAGGCTCTCCTTCGTCAGTCTTCTGTCCAGCTCACATTCGAGTTGGTAGCAATCCTTGATAAATAACGGGCAATCTACAAGTATGTGCTGGACAGTCTCTGGCACGCCTGGATCGCAGACGCACGATGGGCTCTCCTTACACTTGAAGCGATTCAATTATACAGAGAACCCGCCGTGCCCCGTCAAAACCTGCGTGAGAACGCCAGTCGGCCGCACCTGTTTTATAATACGGAAAACCGCTATGGCATCCGGAAGAAACATTTTCGTCACAGAGGCCGTCTCACCCGACACTTCGGTTCCATTCATCAAGCGATTCCAAACGGATCTATCGCTTGATAAATAAAACCGGACAATGGTCGTAGTCCGGCTTCCTCCGTAACGACAATGCTGCTTCTTTTGCTAACTCGTCCGCTCGCTCATTACCCGGCAGGCCCGCGTGGGCCTTGATCCAGAACAAAGACACAGCTTTGCTCTGGCCCAGGGCTTGAGCCAAATTGGCGCGCGCGTGAACCGCCAGGGGATGGAGAGAGCCATGATTTGCAAGCGTCTCCAATGCTGACATTGAGTCGCTGTACAAACCATAGCTCGTCTCTTGCCGCGCGAGTATCACGTCCGTCGCTTTACAGATAGCCAGGAGTTCCGCCTGGTAGACTGTGCAGTACGCGGCTAAGCTAAGTTTGAGCTTCCGGACTTCGCCATCATTATCCCATATGGATAATGCGGCTCCGACCCAGTTCACCTGGTGGAAGGCCTTCCAACGCAACGTCTTCCAGTTCGCGGTTGCCACTCCAGAACTTTTCTATCCCGTTGGCCATCCGTTCTGCGAGCCCATGTGCCCAGCCCACTACCAAATAAGTTTGGTCATTCTTCGGGCTATGTGGATAACCCTGTTTTTCTTGCGGATCTCTACATTTCTGATTCTATCACGCAAGGATACTCCGAGCATGGACCTCTCTGTTGCCCTTTTGGTGACCGTAAGCTTTCTGATGTGGCCCATTGTGAGCGACCTCGTCTCAGAGTCATAGGACATAACTGGCAACACATACTAGTCATATATCTAAGGAAAACAGTAGTGCTATTCTGTATTTGACTCACCGTGAAAACGTAGGTGGAGTGAACATGAAGTGAGCTGTAAATCCATCCAATCATGGTGAAATGAGTTCTCTTCAAGCTCATTCCACCCAAGTTTTCACAGTGAGAATTTTAACAGAATAGACCGGCTGTACCTACTGTCCCTTGGAGGCTATGTACCTATAGATAGAAATAAAAAAAGGTCAGAGTAACGAAAATGTACCTAAAAGTCAGTTAATTAGTTCCCAGTTCATTAAAATAGAAGAGAAAAACATCTATTCGGTATTTATTAAGGAAAAACAGTACCAACAATCAAAGAAATACAAGAAAAACAAAAAAAGAAGGAAAAACAACTAAATACAAACACACGTCTGTTTGTGTACTATTCGGCAGTGTACTACAGCATTCGTAATTTGTACTTATCAAGTACAGAAGTTATACGTTCTGGCTCCGGTTTTAATTGAAACTTTATCCAATAATGCAATTTCCGAATGTTGTCATATTGAGAATAAAACATTGATTTAGTGTTATGTAATTAAATAATTTACAACATTATAATTACTCTATAAATTTCCAAAAACCCAATAGTTGAGAAGATAAAAAAAAAATGTATGCAATAAATAAAAGGATGAGCTACGGTTAAAATAAAGGTTTACTTTCGAGACGTCATCAGTAAAATAATTTAGAAAAATCGTATTAAAGTTCATATTTTAGATCATTTTCTGACTACAAAAACTGTGTTTAAGCAAAAGCTAGTTTGAATGAAATTCATCCATTGCAGTGTTAAAGAAAATTTCTATTTAGTGCCAAATTCTGAGAAAATTGTTAAAAAAAAAACACTTGGCTTTTTTAAATACATCTCGGTTTCCGCCTAAGCTTCCTCGTTTGCTTAATTATTGCAAAATGGTCAATTATCACGTCCTGCTGGGGATACGCCGATTTACCATTAACCTAACATACATGATTAAAGAGGTTCGTAAAATTATTAATTTTGTCATTCTTCATCTTCTTCGCCGTATCAATGATTCAAAATTTAATGTGTTTCTGTTGTATATGTAGTAATGATATAGTATTGACTCTCTGCACGTGTTGGTTCACACTGTTAGTGCAAGGAGTAATTTATTGAAATAAACAAATAAATAAATGGACGCGATGCAATGCAGTTCGAACGATTTGTACTTGAAATAATACTAGAAAATACTTGTACATTATCACCTATCGACCCAATTGAAATTAGGTCGCACTTTCAATAAGGTCCCTTATTCCGAATACCTGAAAATGGGCAACCCTAGTATTTTAAGCCTGATGCTCCGACTCCCATGTTATTGGAATATATCAAGAATATATCATGTTTTTTTAACCAATATTTTAATTAGAAATTTAAGAAAGTTTTTGTTATAATTTGAACGTTCCGGGAAACGTTGCAATTACGGTACATCACGATAATATCGTTTGTAAAATTCTGGGCAATGTGGTTTGAATAGACCTTTGGGGAATGGAAATCTTATTGATTAAAATCATGGCTAAAAGGAACATCACTACAGGCAGACGTCATAATTATCGTCTTTTTTTCGGCGGTAGGTGTAAAAAAGATAATACGCGAATTTTAACAGCTGTTTTTTATAACTAAATTAATAATATAACTAAGTACTTTTTTATAATTGTGACCTTATAAATTGTAAAACAGTCCACCAAATCAGCGGTACTTACGTTAGCAAAACTGTACATGTAACCAAGTGCTCAAAACTATACCACCTGCCAGCCGTCACCGGTACTTTATCAATCGCTACAACATAACAAAATGTCTCAACTGGATGACATCCAATCGGCCCAGAAAACCTTGGAAGAGTGCTTTCATAAGAAGATGGGTGAGCTGGAGGCACAAATACAGTGCGCAGGACCGGCAAAAGACACTGTTGCTAAGATCCGTGAGGAGTTCCGAACATTCCGGGAGCTTATGTTTGGTGTGCTGGGTCTTCTCCGGAAGCAGATCACCGTGTGCTCCAGAGTGGTCGACGGGCTGGAGACTCGCTCCCGTCGAAAAGCTCTCATATTTATGGCATTTGCTGAAACGGACAAAGAGGATAGCAGGGCTCTTGTGTTGGACACAATAAACAGCAAGCTCGCCCTGCCCAACATCACTGTATCTTCCGTCAAGGTTTGCCATAGATTGGGGGCAGCAAGCAAGGGACGTACCCGTAGCCGACCTATTCTGGTAAGATTTTCGAGTACTGACTTTAAAACTGCTGTCTGGAAGGCAAAGTCAGGCTTGAAGGGTTCCTCGGTTACGGTCAAAGAGTTCTTGACCAGGACTAGGCAGGCTGTATTTACCAAGGCGCGTATCCACTTTGGAATCTCGGCATGCTGGACGCAGGACGGGGTCATTGTCATCAGAACCCCGGATGGCACACGGCAAAGGGTTATTTCATTGCATGAACTTAACCCACTGTTGACTTAGTACCCTAAGGAGGCTGTAGAATCGACTGGTGCAACGGGAATTAGTTCTGGGAGCGCGTAGAAACTAAATATTGCTTAGGTTTACGAATTTTGTGATTGTGTTATTCTGTGCTTGGGCGTCGCGTCGTAGTTCGCATTGTATATTTCTCAAATTTTATCGTACACGTCTACTTGCTTGCTTTGTGTTCACTTATAATTTTCTACGTGTTGTTCGTTTCTGATCATTATTTGTGCTTTGAATTTAATTGTTGTTGTTCGTCACCTTTCTATCTTTATGTAAATAATACTCATTGTTACCTGTCAATAATGTCTGTGTCATTATGTCTAATTAGTTTATCCATATACCTTGCCTTTCATTAAATATTGTTTTATGTACCCTACAGTTGTAAATCTTAGTGTTAAGTTGATGTCCCATATCACTCTGTTACACGTTTTTGTTTTGTTTAGTAAATTGCGTTCGGTTTTTGCTCATATGCTTTGTTGTTGTATTGTTTCGTTCTTAGCTTGCTTTTATTGTTATCGTGTTTGTGTTTGTATTAACTCTTA
The DNA here is from genome assembly GCA_964057195.1 of Orthosia cruda. Lineage (NCBI taxonomy): Eukaryota > Metazoa > Arthropoda > Insecta > Lepidoptera > Noctuidae > Orthosia > Orthosia cruda. Next base: position 11,451,648 of record OZ059836.1, on the reverse strand, counting down.
TTTTGTTACAAGTCATTTTGTACTGGTTCTGCTGGTGGGTGGTGCATAGATAGTGGTGTTGCACCGTAAGGCAAATTTTTAGCCATAGTTTATTTTTAGTAATTTATTTTATATTATTTTTAATTGTATTTTATGTTACCTGCTGATGACTCTTTTCACTCTGCCGCTGGATCTATTAACTCTTCTGCTTATGCGAGTTTTGACTCCTTGACTGACACCTTTGGTGACTTTGTACGTCAGAGCTTTAGTCAACCGAAACGTAATTTATTTATCGTCTGTCACATAAATGCTCAGAGTGTGCCAAGTCATTATACCGATCTCTTCGACACGTTTTCTGACGCCAATGTCCACGCCGTTCTGATTTCTGAAAGTTGGCTTAAGCCTCACCTTCTTTCTACGACCTACCCTCTTCCCAGTTTCATTCTTATCCGTAACGATAGGATTGGTAAGGGAGGAGGGGGTGTTGCTATTTACCTTCGTAGCGATTTTCAATACAAAAAAGGGTCAAGACCCTACTTGGTGTTGTGTACTGTCCGCCCGCCGTTGACTACTTCCTCAACCTAGAAATGGCGCTGGAGTCTATAGGGTCGGAGTACGCACATTGCGTCATCATGGGCGATTTCAACACGGATCTTTCCCATCCAACTCCTCGTTCCCGTAAACTTCTACACATCATTCAGTCCATTAGTCTCCACGTTCTTCCTTTGCACCCACACATTTCAATATCACAGGGGATGACACGTGGCTAGACCTAATTCTTACGTCCACTCCCTCACTTGTTTCCTCCCATGGTCAGTGTCCTGCACCTGGCTTTTCCCACCATGACCTCATTTTCCTCTCATATGTCCTAAAACCACCTAAACTTATCCCTAAAGTTTTGCACATTCGTTGTCGCAGTGAGGAAAATATTCCTATTTTCCTTATCTAAGCTGCTAGAAATCGGTGTAATCAGGTGATACGCAATGCCAAACGCCGCCATATTCTAGAAAACATTTCTTCTGCTTCTCCTGCCGATATCTGGAAATTCCTTGGAACTCTCGGTATCGGTAGGCCTCGTCATGTGGATTTCCCCAAGACGATTGGCCTGGATGAAATCAACCGTCACTTTACAACCACTTGTCATTTGGATGCCCAAATTATGTCTCAGACGGTCGATTCCATTACTAGCCTACCCGGTCCTATCATAGAACCATTTCATTTTTTGCCAGCAACCGAGGATGAAATTAAAAAGATAATCCTGTCTATAAAATCCAAGGTTGTAGGTCATGACGACATTAGTCGTTATATGGTCACCTTGATCCTTGAATTTCTTGTTCCTCCGATTACCCACATATTAAACTTTTCCCTACATTCCGGTCAGTTTCCATCTCTGTGGCGAATGGCCTATGTTCGTCCACTTCCTAAAATTTCAAATCCCACCCAACCTAATCATTTTCGACCTATTTCCATACTCCCATTCCTGTCAAAAGTACTCGAGGCCTGTGTCCACAAGCAGTTTTCGGGGTTCGTTCACCGTAACAACCTTGTCAGCTCATTCCAGTCTGGGTTCAGGCCTGGGCACAGTACTGCATCCGCTCTCCTTAAAGTGACTGGTGACATCAGGAAGGCAATGGAGGATACCAAGGTTACCGTTTTGGTACTTATTGATTTCTCCAATGCCTTTAACGCCGTCAGTCACGATATACTCCTATCTCATCATCATCATCATCATATCAGCCGAAAGACGTCCACTGCTGGACATAGGCCTCCCCCAAGTGTCGCCACTTTGACCGGTCCCGTGCGTCTCGCAACCAACGTATCCCTGCAACCTTCACCAGGTCGTCGGTCCACCTGGTGGGAGGCCTTCCAACGCAAAGTCTACCGGTTTGCGGTCGCCACTCCAGAACCTTTCTGCCCCATCGGCCATCCGTTCTGCGAGCAATGTGCTTAAGTTTGGCAATTCTCCGGGCTATGTTGGTAACCCTGGTTCTCTTGCGGATCTCTACATTTCTGATTCGATCACGTAAGGAGACTCCGAGCATAGCCCTCTCCATTGCCCTTTGGGTGACTGTAAGCTTTCTGATGAGGCCCATTGTAAGCGACCACGTCTCAGAGCCATAAGTCATCACTGGCAACACACACTGGTCATAGACTTTCGTCTTGAGACACTGTGGTAAGTTAGACGAGAAGATACCGCGCAACTTCCCGTACGCTGCCCAGCCGAGTCGGATTCGACGGTTGACCTCTTTCGCGAAGTTGGCCCTACCCAACTGGATCGTTTGTCCCAGGTAGACATAGTCGCCCACAACTTCGAGTGTATAGTCTCCGACCTTAATAGGAGTTCCTATCTATCCTCTCACATCTAATGGTCTCTTCCGAGGTGCTGGAATGGTTCTCTTCTTATCTTCAGGGACGTCAGCAGTCGGTTCGCGTTGACGAGAATTCGTCGAGTTGGCGTGACCTAGTTGCTGGTGATCCACAAGGCGGTATTTTATCTCCATTGTTATTCTCTATCTTCATTAATTTTATTGATAAATGTTAAATGATAAATGATTTTATTTCTGTAAGTTGGTTTGTACAAACACTTTTACATGTCGAACATATTTTTAAAACTAGATGAGGTCGGCGTTTCCTATCTGACTACTCTGAGAAGAAAGGCCGAAACAAACTCAGAGGTCACAGTCTCTTTTAAAGTCCTGACAAAATCTTGATTAGATCATGTGAAGACCATGTAGACTGATGTCTGAAATGGTCTTTTGAGGAAAGAACCAGCCAGATTGAGTGGACCTGTCCAGTCAGTGCACGCATTTGTCAATAACCGAGCAGCTCAACTCAGAATTTAAGGAGCTCAACGATTCGACGAACAATACCAAAGAAAGGACATTCGGGTAGGCCGCATAAACTACTCAAACTGCCAGACCATGATTAAAAACTAAGATAAATTTAAATAAAAACAAAAAAAAAAATATCCACATAGTCTTCACATTCACAATAATTAAAATAAAATAATATAATACTTTAAAAAGTAAATATTCTTGTCATTGCAAGAAAACAAAAAAAATAAAAAAAATATTTATAATAACAAAATGCATAGTGCAAAATATAATAAAAAAACAAAATTAATTGGAGCAGCTCAATCCCAAGCCTTTTTGTCCTCAATGTAATCTTTTGTTGTATAAAACGCTGTTGGGGCGTAACTCCCAACAGTGAAAATGTTATGTTGAACTGTTATGATGAATGAGTAAACAACCGATTGATATAAAGGTTTTATTGCTACTAAAAATAACATATTATAATGTAATAATGTACAATTAATGTTGAGCTAAACAAACTGCAACGTTTCACTGTACGTAGGACGTATTAGTTAGGGTCAATGTACAGCGTAGCTCGTACATATTGCCCACTCACAAAGTTAACTTAAATGTACATCGAAATTGTTCAAAATCAAGTTAGATTATAAAACGTAAAAATGTAAATACAAACAATTTCATAATTTATTACGGTAACTCACAACGCGCAATAGGCGACGTTGCTTTATTGAGTGTACGTGCACTCGATAAGTGCGCTGCGTTGATGTTTTCTGTGACGTCAAATAAGGCGTTGTCCACGATGCTCGCTGTCGACCTTCTTCGGGGCATCGGATTGGGAATAGATGGAGCTTCTGGTTTCTTTTGACTTGCCCAATGTTTGCGTAGGCGGTTGTAAGCGTATATTACACCCGCAAATGTTGCGGCGGCAGCCAATAGGTAGATGACAACGTATTGGTGGATATCATGGTGTGTTGCATGATCTGACATGATGTCTTCTGATGTTGCGGCTTTCATTTGTTCTACTTGTTTGCCAAGCTCTTGCAGTAATACTCTCTGCTCTGTTACCGTCTCATTCTCGTGAAGATGATTCAGAACCGGTACAGGTAAGTTTATGATATTGTTGATTGAAGGAATTTCTGCTGGACCTGCGTCGACTTGGGCTTGAATTTTGTTCATTTGTTGCCTTTGGGGATAAACAGCAAAAGTTTCACTACTAATTATGCAATCGTCATTGAGTGTTATGACTCCGGCCTTGTGTAGCAGCTGCGTTGAAACTTGATGCCCACAAATAATACGTATTTTGCATTGTTGACAGCAAAAATAGAGGAAATTATTTGCATTGTTTAATTCCAACCACTTGTCTCGGCAGGTTTCATGTTTTGTTTCGCAGTGAAGAGATTCCTTGTCCTTCATGCAAAGGCTCTCGTCCGACTTCATGCGGTATACTGGTTTCTGTAGTGGACACAATTGGGTTGTCGCGTCATGTTGCATGCATTGATGTATTTCGGATTCCGTCATTGGTATGTAGGAGTCCTTTTGAATGTTTATTGCTAACATTTCAGCAATAGGTATTAGGGTGACCATATCCACGTCATTGTTTTTCGGTACTGGTATTGTTCGGTAGATCTCGAAGTTATCTCTGCTGATTAGGGGTACCTTTACCTCGATTATAAGGTATCGTTCGGTCATTTTCGCCTTTACTTGTAAGAGATGATACAGGTGAAATAACTCTGTTTGAATGTTGGTGATGGGTAGGACCAAATCCTTGGATAATTGACCCGAGATTTTGTTCAATTCGTCCCGAAGCTGTTCCGGTGCGATGAGGTGTAGGTTCATCTTGCCGTTATATATGTTTGTTACCGTGTCTATGAGGGTCTCTTGGACGTTTCTGAGATGCTCAATTAAGCTATTTGCCGTAATAGCTGACATCACAAATTCAATAGACAGTTCTTGGGAATTCAGTTCCTTCTGGAGGTTGTTCGTAAACCTTTCAAGGTTTAGCAAATGTTGGTTAAACATTTTGTACTGTTTTTCAACTGCATCTTCCGACCTCTTCAGTAAATTATATTCTGCTTCGATCACGGATGTTTGATTTCTTAACAACAGTGCCAGGTGTTTCTCGTTGGCCTTGACCAGGTCAATGTCTTCTTGATATTGTTTCGCGAAGTCATCATCTAATACTCCGAACAGGGAGCGCGCGATGGAACCGACACCGTTGATAAGCCCGCGTTTGTTTCTCGTATTCACTCGGCCTTGCGGATTCAGCAACATATGGTTGTAGTGTCCTATTTCGTCGGTCGAGTGCTGTAGTTGTGTTAAAATTACGTTACATTGTGTTTTCTGTTTTATTTTCTCGCAGATGGTTTCTAGATGATTGGTGAATTTGCTAGATATTGCTATACCATGCCAGTAGGGCTTGACGTCATAGTACACGATAATCTTCCACTCGCCGCGTATAAGCTGCATATTGGTTACTTTGTCAAAGTAAAGGCCTTGTTGAAGCTCGACGATGTTTGTTGTGTTAGCGGCCGCGACGGGATTTAGCAAATACAGCAGTGCCATGACCAATCCGATGAAGTTTATTTTTCTGTTTGTTGTTTTGCATCGTCGTGAACTTTGCGACTCGCTGTTAGCCTGTAGGTATGACTCATTTTCATTTGTTTTTGTTGTGTTTTGTTGTTCGACATTTTCGTCACTGTTGATAGGCAAGACGGATAGTTTTGTGACAGGCCTCTTCATATGCCCGTTTCTTGTTTTTAGGCTAACGACCCGAACGTATCCATCATTCCCAGGGTGAAGTTCTGTTATTCTCCCCATGAGCCATTTCCCGGCTGGTACATGATCTTCATGGATTACCACCAGATCGCCTATCTTCAGATTTTTCCGTGGTTCCTGCCACTTTGATCTGGCTGATAGCTGGCACAAATATTCGTTCCTCCATCGTTTCCAGATTTCTGCGAAGATCTTTCTTGTTAGTTCCCATCTTGTTCTTGCATCTTCCATTGTTTCTATGACTGTCAGCCCCGATCTACCCGATAAAAAGTGTGCTGGCGTCAGACAGTCTAGATCGTCTGTGTTTTCACTTAGTGGACACAGAGGTCTGGAGTTCAAGCAGGCTTCCAGTTTTGTTAGGATTGTGGAAAACTCTTCAAATGTTAGTTTTTGTTCTCCTACTACTCGTTTCAAGTGGTGTTTTAGGCTTCTGACTGCTCGTTCCCACAAACCTCCCGCTGATGGCCAAGCGGGGGCATTAAAATGCCACTCAATTGTCATCTCCGCGATTTCCTGTTGTAGTTGGATGCTTTTGTATGTTTGTTCAATTTCCTCGTATTGTTCTACGAGTTGTCGGTTTGCTCCGACAAAGTTTGTCCCGTTGTCGCTGTATAAGTGACGAGGGGCGCCTCTTCTTGCTGCCATTCTGTTGAGGGCTGCCAAAAATGCTGAACTGGTGAGGTCTGACACCAGTTCGATATGCACAGCTTTGGTCACCATGCATATAAAGACTGCTATGTAGCCCTTTGTTGTTCTTGCTCCTCGGCCTTTGTTCATTTTGACGTCCACAAATCCAGTGTAATCTACCCCAGTATGGTAAAAGGGCGGCGCTTGATTTGCTCTTGCGCTTGGTAGATTACCCATCAGTTGGTGTTCTTTTGTTGGGTTGTTCTTGCGGCACGTCACGCATTTTCTGATTTGCATCTTGGTTGTTCGGTTCCCACCGACGATCCAGTACTTCTCCCGTAGGTGTGATAGAGTGAGTCTCGGGCCGCCGTGAAACGTCATTCGATGAGCTTGGTCGATGAGAAGATGTGTCAATCGACTGTCGTGTGGAATGATCATCGGATGTTTCATGTTTTCGGTTAGCGATGCGTTTTTCAATCTTCCTCCCACTCGTAGGATGTCTTGATGATCAATGAACGGAGTGAGGTCTTTTATTTTACTGTTAGCCTGCACCCTATTATTTTTCTTTAAATGACAAAGATCTGTGTCAAATGATTTTTGTTGAGTTTGTTTTATGAGCACCTTTATTGCGTTATTCAATTCGTGCAACGTCAGGTATCTCGGTAGCTGTCGCCTTTTCGGGTTCAATGCTCTGAGTATCCATGCGACAATGCGAATAATATGTTCGATAGAGCTGTGATTTTGCAATAATGTTTCCACAATGCTCGTATTTTCTATGATGTGTTGAGAATGTTGGGATACATTGGCTTGTTTCCGGACTGTTTTTTCTTCTTGGTCCGTGTTATAATTGTGCTTTTCTATGTTCTTTGTTTTAAGCAATGGTAGCCATGTAGGTCCATGCCACCATAATTGATTTTCTTTCAGCTGACTAGCGTATTGGCCTCTGCTTGCGGCGTCAGCGGGATTTTCCTTTGTATTAACGTAGTTCCACGATGATCGTGGTATGACGTCAGTAATACTTCGTACTCTGTTTTCTACGTATGCTTTCCAGCGGGATGGGTCTCCTTGTAACCAACCCAGGACCACCATGGAATCAGTCCAGCCGTAGACGTGTACTTCATATTGATTCAATGACTGTTTGACTTTGCGCATTAGTTGTGATAGAAGGTGCGCTCCATTCAATTCCAGTCTAGGCAATGTTGTTGATTTTCGGTGTGGTACAATCTTTGACTTTGCAGCGACCAGTATTGTTGATGACTGGACTCGTGCATAGATGACGCAGGCATAGGCATCCAGGGAGGCGTCGCTAAACCCATGTAGCTCCATTGTCTGCTTTCCGCCACACTTAAGCCATCTAGGTATTTCGCATTCGTTTATCGCTCTTATATCGGCTTGTATCTTGCACCACTCCACATGTATGTTATCGGACACTTCGTCGTCCCAATGTAAGTTGCCATCCCACAGTTTTTGAAATAATAATTTCAATTTTGTTGACACGGGGGCCAGCCAGCCGAGTGGGTCAAATAGTTTGGATATTTCGGCAAGTAGGCTTCGTTTTGTTTGTTTCTTGTTTACGTCAGAAATTGTGCATTGAAAGGTGAATTTGTCCTCTCTTGAATTCCAGCACAGGCCTAACGTTTTTTGTGTATTTTCTGTTTTGAAGTTGAAGACAATCTTATCGTTGTGTTGTTCGGAGATATCTTCCAAAAGTTCTTGATTGTTTGCTGACCATTTTCTGAGGTTAAACCCTCCATTTTTCAGTAACTGTTTCAGATCCGCGATCAATTGCTTTCCTTGTTCGATTGTATGTGTCCCGTGAACGAGGTCATCCATGTAGAATGATTCTTCCAGCACCTTTGAAGCCTCCGGGAACTGTTCATGTTCATCTGCCGCCAGTCTCCTGAGCGTCATCATAGCTAGGAACGGCGCTGCCTTGGTTCCGTATGTTACGGTTGTTAATTGGTATGAGCGGATAGGTTGTCCCAGTGATTCTCGCCATACAATTTGTTGCAGTTGTTGGTCTTCAGGGGCTACCCAAATAGCACGAAACATCTTCTCAATGTCCGCTGTAAACGCATATTTGTATTGCCTCCATTTCATCAGTAATGTTTGTAGGTCCTGTTGAAGATTGGGACCTTTGTACATGAGGTCGTTCAAACTGCATCCCGTTGACGTTTTTGCTGACGCATTGAACACCACTCTGTACTTTGTTGTTGTTGATTCAGCGCGTTGCACGCCGTGGTGAGGTAAGTAACACTCGAGTGTTTTGTTGCTAACTGTTGATTGCTTCATATGACCTAGATCAATATATTCAGCCATGAAGTCTTTATAGGCCTTTGCCAGGTGTGTTTGTTTTTCCAACTTTCTTTCTAAAGTTTTGAATTGGGCTACAGCCATTGGTTTGGACGAACCCAGTCTGCTCTCAAGTTCTTTCTTCATCGGCAGTCTGACTTCGTATTTCCCATTCTCCAGGCGTTGCGTAGTGTTGGTGTAGTATTCAATGCATGTTTCATTTTCCACCGATAAATTGGATTGATCGGTGATGTCTTCGGTTTCCCAGAACTGTTTGATATCTTCAAGATTGTTTATGACCACATTGCAGTGGAAAGTTTTGACATTTCCGCATAGAAGCCAACCTAGGTAGGTTTGTTGTGCGATAGGTTGAGTGGTGTCATCGCCCTTTATTATGCCTCCTAGCATGATTTGCGAATAAATGTCTGCTCCAAATAGTAAATCCACCTGACGGCTGTTATGGAACTCCGGATCTGCTAAATGGATGTTCTGTATGTGGGACCAAGATGGTTTTGCAAAGGTCTTATTCGGCAGGTTCTTAATCAAGTTATTCATAATGATGACAGTCGTTTGGAACTTGAAGTCGTTGTAGACAGAACTGCAAGTAATTGTTGTCATTCCTTTGCAGTGGTTTTCCTTCTGTCCAACTCCAAAGATGACTCCTTTGCATCTCTCGCGCTTAACTCCTAGAAGTTGAGCAGCATGTTCGGTGATCAAAGATATCTGAGAACCTTGATCGATGAGGGCTCGCAACTTGATTGGGGTCCCATCGGCTGTTTCTATGTTTACTACAGCTGTCGCTAGTAGTATCTCCGAAGTATCATCATCCTTTGATACATGGGAAGAATTTGTTTGTTTTTCCGTTTTGTTCGTAATACATGCATCGTGTAGCAATGTATTATGTTGACCCGAGCACTTGCGACATCGGTAAGCTGACGTACATTTCTTTCCGTTATGGCTGAACAGACAATTTACACAAATGTTCATTTTATTTACTGTGCTAAGTTTTAAGTGATTCGGCATTTCTAAAAACCTTGCACAATTGTACATGCCATGTTCGTCATCGCAAAGGGGGCATCGGAATGTTGACGCATGGAACGATTTCGTAATTTTCTTGTTGCTAGTTGCTTGATTACTGCTGTATTGTTTTTTAGAGTACAAAGTATTTTGATGTTGACTCGATGAGGTATTTGGTTTTTGATTGTTTTCTTGTTTGCGGCGCGATGCTTCCAATGATGTAAACTTCCCTTCTAGGAAATCTAGCAGATCTTTCAGTATTGGCAGCTTTCGGCAGTTCTTCAGCGATTCGTTGTACTCTGAGTGTGTGTCAGCGTCTAATTTTTGCGATAATATATGTACAATTATCGGATCCCAGGTGTCGATATTCACTCCTAAATTCTTTATCGCATGTAGGCATTCTATGCTGACGTCATGGATTTTCTTTATTTGGGCCACTGTCTGTTGTTGCATGTTTGGTAAATTGAACAGCATGTTGATGTGCGATGTGAATATAAGTTTTTCATTATTATATCGGTGATTGAGGATATCCCAACACACCAGGTAGTTATCCGAACTTATCTGTAGATGTTGAATCAAGCGTTCCGCTTCTCCTTGCACCTTACTCTTCAGAAACTGCATCTTCTGAGCAGATGAGAGGGAATTGTTGTTGTGTATTGCTTCCGTAAAAAGGTCTTTAAATGGGATCCACTGGTTGTAGTTACCATTGAAGACTGGTATCTCTAATTTCGGTGTTGTTTTCTCCCGATGAGTGCCGGACCACATTTTGGTATTCAAAGCCTTTTTTAGTTCCTGGAACTGGTTTTCATACCTGGTGTAGCGTTCTTCATACACTGCATTCTTCTCTCCGTTGGTTTCATACTCTATCTCCCAGTGAAGGTTGTCAATAGCTGACCAGCGTGTTTGCAGTGTTTGCAGAGCGTCTTGAAACTCCCATTTTTCAGACAGGAACTCCACGTGTATGTTCGCGACTGCTCTCATGAAGGCTTTGAAGTTAGCGGTCTGTTTGCGCATCATATCGTCCAGCTTGCTATTGGATCCCGTGTCCTTTTTCGCGGTGTTTTGTTGATCTTGCCGAGGAGGAGGAGGGGATGGTTCTCTGTTTTGTTCGTCTTGATTGCCAGCTTGTTCTGCCTCACTCTCCTGGGCTTCTTGTTCCTGTTTTGTTTGTTCCGAAGTACCTTCCCCTGTTTGTTGGTTGGCACTTCCCAATGTTTTTGGTTGTACCGACTGCTCCCTCGGAGAACGAGTGAGAGTCGTAAGTTGTTGGTGTTGTTGCAGAATAAGCTCCTTTACTTCATTGTAGCACTGCAGAGTTATGTTATAGCAGTCATTACTAAAGTACGGATGACTTACACTTTGTTCCGTGGGCCGGCGGTCGTGATTGAACTGAAATTCTGACCACAAGTTTTCCAGCATTGCCTTACGGCGTTTGAAGTAGTCAGCGTTCTTTCTGTCCCAACCATCCTTCTTGATATTTATACCGATCTTCTTTATGCCGTCGTAGAGTTCGTTCTGCTTCTGGTAGAACTCAGCTGCCGACATGATGTTTTGTTGTTTTTCTTGTTGACTTCAAATGAACTCTTCTGTTTCGAGCGTTGACTGTTGCTCCACACTCTTGGTTCTTCGTATTGTGCAACCTTCTCCTCTGCGGTATGCGCCTTCTCAATTGGTTACTGGGGCGACTCGCTTCTGAGAGACCAGTCCAACCGATTCGCGACCGTAAAAGATGTAAATTACACAACACTAAATTGCTCGAAGGACCATATGTTGGGGCGTAACTCCCAACAGTGAAAATGTTATGTTGAACTGTTATGATGAATGAGTAAACAACCGATTGATATAAAGGTTTTATTGCTACTAAAAATAACATATTATAATGTAATAATGTACAATTAATGTTGAGCTAAACAAACTGCAACGTTTCACTGTACGTAGGACGTATTAGTTAGGGTCAATGTACAGCGTAGCTCGTACAAACGCTTTCTGGCACAACTTACGTTTAATGAAAGACTTGAATTTATTAAGACTTAGATCTTGCACGTGGCTTGGAAGCTTATTATAAAAGCGTACACATTGACATCTAAACGAGCCACCTATTTTCTTGAGCCTTGTTGTAGGTACTACAAATTTGTGTTTGTTCCTAGTATTTATGTTATGGATATCACTGTATTTTTTAAACAATTTTATATTTTTATGGGCATATAAAAGATTTTCATAAATATACTGAGAAATTTAAATTTCTCTCTGAGAGAGTGTCTCGGGCTTAATTTATAAATTGATCGAACAGCTCTTTTCTGCAAAACAAAGATAGTCTGGATGTCGGCGGCATTTCCCCACAACAGAATACCGTATGACATTACACTATGAAAATAACTAAAGTATACTAAACGGGCTGTCTCTATGTCAGTTAAATTACGAATTTTTCTAACAGCATATGCTGCGGAGCTTAGCTTCTTTGACAATTTATCTATATGTGGGCCCCACTGAAGCTTAGCATCCAAAGTTAAGCCTAAGAATTATTATCATCTGTCTTCGGTGTTTGTATCATCTTTATGCCGATGATCTCCAACTGTATGCAGCTGCGCGGGTAGAATGTTTATCAGACGCTTTAGAAGATGTAAACCGAGACTTAAATGCCATTAAAGTTTGGTCTGATAGATTTGGTGTAAACCCCTCGAAGTATCAGGCCATTTTGGTGGGCAGCTCACGTATGATGGGTAGAGTGGCAGTTAGCTCTCTTCCTCCTGCATCTTGATTCGACACTTGGCTGGCAAAGTCAGGTTACTAGTGTCAGTCAAAGAGTCAACGACACTTTGCGATACCTGTATCGTCTGAGGAACTTTTTGCCCGCAAAGACGAAGACTATGCTTGTGCAGACTTAAATTTTTCCCATAATCGACTATGGTGACGTATGCTATTTCGACTTGAGTGCGGATCTGATGGATAAGCTTGATAGACTCCTCAATAACTGCATTCGGTTCATATTTAACTTGAGGAAATATGACCATGTGTCGAGCTATAGGTCTGAGCTCAAATGGATGCCCATTCGCCAGAGAAGATGTTTGCGCGCTCTAACTACGCTTTTCACCCTTCCCAACTCTCCCACCCCACCTTCTTACCTTATGTCTCTCTTTCAATATTTAAGTACTTCTCACACTAGGAATCTGCGTTCTTCCAACAATCTTCTCCTACTCTGTCCTTCTCATACTACTGATTTTGTTCATTCTTCCTTTCATATTCAGTCTATTCTTCTTTGGAACGCGCTTCCTCTCGAAATCAGGACGGCCACCAGTCGGTATTCTTTCAAGCAGAAGTTGCGGTTTTATTATCAGCGGGAGGGGGGCTTATTTATGTTAGTTTATTAAATATATATATTTATATAGGTATGTTTTATATAAAATATGTATGTATGTGTATTTTAAGCAATCTATAATTATTATTTTTGTTACCACGTATTAAACAGTGCACCTGTCATGCTGTCTCTACACCACTCTTGGTTGACTGGTAGAGAATGCCTAAGGCATTAAGTCCGCCATTGTACTTTTGTGCATGAAGTTTAAATAAATAAATATCAGATGAAAATGTTACAGTATAAAATATTCGAAGATTTCACAAATTAGCAATATAATTTAAGTTGTAGTTATTCAAACAATCAGAGATAACTAAAAATATGCTTTTCAGGTACAAACAGTATTAACTTTATTTTTCTGCTGATCACTGCTACCTACCACATCCACACTGAATAAATTCTTTCAGAATCGATCATGTATCAATTACGTAGGAAGGCAATTTGGTTCCACCAAAATACATTAGTTAACATAACATAACAAGCCTCTCTTCCCTTAAGTGTGGTGTAAGACGAAGTGCACCCACGTTTCACCACTTAGCCAACGTAACACAAAGTAGTGATACCACAGACTTCTGCTTCTGTTTGCGCAACTACTATGCCGCTTGCTTTCTTACGACCATTTCTACTTCTGCTTCCGCAACATTTAAAACGGAAACATAAACGGAACTTGACAGGTAGAGAATGACTTGTGGCATCAAGTCCGCCTATGTACCACTATTGTACATGAAGTTTAGGTAAATAAATAAACGAATCATTATGAAGAGGTGAAGCGCGGACGGGTAAAAGGGACTAACCATTTATGACGAGCACCGAAGCAAATTGCTGGGTACAAAAGCGACAAAACTAATCTTTAAAATATAATTTACGTTCATTTAATTTTGAATACGAGTGCGCTGAGCGCGCAATTGGTGGTGGTTGGTAGGTTTACACACTATGCGCAAACTTACCCCCACGACACCAAAATCTTGCCAAGTTACATGCCTGGGATATAACATAACGTTTCCGTTTCTGCTTCCGTTATGACACTTCCGTTGCATCACCAACCCAAAGTTAAATACATTTTATTTATTTTATTTTTACAGGGTAAAATAATAAGAACTTTTCTTCGGAACTGTCAGAATTATTACCTTACTGATACTAAAACTGTGCTCAGAATGTTTCTTTATCATACCAAAAAAATAAACTCTTAAAATAACCGCCAACATGTAACATTTGTTTGTATTCAATAAACTTTTGCACATTTCCATTGACAGTTATCCTTTGAACTAGGCTTTTTTCATTCATCATCATCATTTCATCCGAAAGACGTCCACTGCTGGACATAGGCCTCCCCCAAGCATCGCCACACTGATCGGTCCTGTGCGTTTTGCATCCACCAGACGCCCGCAGCCTTGAGGGACCACCTAGAGGGAAGCCTTCCAACGCTGCGTCTTCCGGTACGCGGTCGCCCTTCTAGAACTTTTCGGCCCCAACGGCCATCTGTTCTGCGAGCAATGTGCCCTGTCCACTGCTACTTAAGTTAGGAAATTCTTCGGGCTATATCGGTAACCTTGGTTATCTTGCGGATGTCTTCATTTCTGATTCGATCACGCAAGGAAACTCCGAGCATAGCCCTCTCCATTGCCCTTTGGGTGACTTTAAGCTTTCTGAAGAGGCCCATTGTCAGCGATCACGTCTCTATCCCGTAAGTAATCACTGGCAACATACACCAGTCATAGACTTTCGTCTTGAGACACTGTGGTAAGAAGACACTTTTTTCATTAGTTCGAACCAATACTTCATTCGACGATTTCTTTATAAATTGGAATCAATTCGAAAACCTCGAATAAAAGAAATAAGTACACAGGGCGACTTTACAGGGTTCAAAGGTTAACTGTCAATGGACATGTGCTAAAGTTAATTGAATAAAAACAAATGTTGCATGTTGGCGGTTATTTTAAGAGTTTATTTTTTTTCTATGGTAAAGAAACATTCTAAGCACAGTTTTAGTATCAGTAAGGTAATAATTCTGACAGTTCCGAATACAAGTTCTTATTATTTTACCCTGTAAAAATATAATGAAATGATTAAATAAAATAGATAAAATGATTGTGTTGGTGATGCAACGGAAGTGTCATAACGGAAGCAGAAACGGAAACATTATGTTATATCCCCGGCCTGTAACTTGGCAAGATTTTGGTGTCGTGGGGGTAAGTTTGCGCATAGTGTGTAAACTTACCAACCACTTTATAGAGCGAATGGAACGTGGACGCGATGCGATTGGTCAGTCGATCGTTTTATTAACTGACCAAACAATTACGCGCTCAGCGCACTCGTATTCAAAATTAAATGAACGCAAATTATATTTTAAAGATTAGTTTTTCCGCTTTTGTACCCAGCAATTTGCTTCGGTGCTCGTCATAAATGGTTAGTCTTTTTACCCGTCCGCGCTTCACCTCTTCATAATGATCCATTTATTTATTTACCTCAACTTCATGTACAATAGTGGTACATAGGCGGACTTAATGCCACAAGGCATTCTCTACCTGTCAAGTTCCGTTTATGTTTCCGTTTTAAATGTTGCGGAAGCAGAAGCAGAAATGGTCGTAAGAAAGCATGCGGCATTCCGCAGTTGTGCAAACAGAAGCAGAAGTCTGTGGTATCACTACTTTGTGTTACGTTGGCTAAGTGGTGAAACGTAGGTGCAGCTCGTCTTACACCACCCTTAAGGGAAGAGAGGCGTGTTATGTTATGTTATCTAAAGTATTTTGATAGAGCCAAATTGCCTACCTACGTAAATGATACATGATCGATTCTGAAAGAAATTAATCCCTGAGGGTGTGGTAGGTAGCAGTGATCAGCAGAAAAATAAAGTTTTATCCCAAACCACATTCCCCAGAATTTTACAAACGATATTATCGTGAAGTAACGTAATTGTAACGTTTCCTGGAACGTTAAATTTGTAACAAAAACTTTCTTAAATTTGTAAGTAAAATATTGTTAGTTACAAAAATATGATATATTTTACAATAACATGGGAGTCACAGCAACAGGCTTGAAACACTAGCTTTGCCCATTTTAAGGGACCTTATTGAAGGCGCGACGCAATTTCAATGGGGCCGATAGGTGATATTGTACAAGTATTTTCTAGTATAATTTAAAGTACAAATCGTTCGAATATCGCTGTTATCTTATTTTTATTCAACATAGGCGTGAGTTTGTGTGTGTATAACTGTAAAAAGGCAACCAACGGTAAAAATAATCTAATAAGGATTGAAGAAAATTGTCATGATTACCGAATGAATCTGCCCTTTGATGTTCTTCAAATGCTGGAGGCTTAATACAAATCAAAACAAAACATCGCGGCTTCAAACGAAAATTTTGCTGAATATTATTTTGTAGGCATATTCTGCTTTAATGAATGTAACAAATAAAAACATAGACAAAGTGATTCCAGTGAAACATTCAAAGCGATTCCAGTGTTCTCAAATATCACAATGTTAGGACATTGTTATTCTCGACACTGGAATTACACTTTGTAGTAGTGAACAAAAATGGTGATAGAAAAAAATACAGTTCTGTTGGGAAATAGTTTGGTATTTTATTTTTTTAGTTTATTCTAAGTGTGTTAGTTTAAAAGTGGAAGTTTAAAAGAAGGAATGGAAGTTTAAAAGTGGCGCCAGTGACAGAAAAGTTAAAAGGAAACCGTTTGTCCTGGTATGGTCATGTTATGAGGAGGGATGAAACGATTGTTACTAAAAGAGTTATGAACATAAATGTGGATGGATGGAGAGGGAGGGGACGGCCAAAGAAAAGATGGATGGACTGTGTGAGGAGTGATATGAAAGATAAGGAAGTCAGTGATGGTGTGACGGGGGACAGGACGGTATGGAAGAAGAAAACGAATTGCGCCGACTCCAAGTAACATGGGACAAAAGCAGGAAGATGATGATTCTAAAGGTGTTAGTTTATGATAGAATCGTCATCCATAGTCTCTATTTTCTTATGCCAATCTCTATGTTTCTATGCCAATCTCATCCAGCTCTTAACCGATATTGCAACAATGTCATCTGCTCATCTGGGTGTCGAACGACCAACACTGATTCCAATCCATGAAAGGTAAATTGCATCCGTTCAACACATTTTAGTGGAAAAGCAAATAAGAAAGATATCTATAACTTTTCACAAAGGAAACTTATGCTACATTGTTACAAAAGACACTTGAGTTCTACCGCCTCTAGATATTGCTCTTGGGGTATAGATGAACTGAAACTTGTGATCTAACCGTGCGATGTAACTTTGTCGTAAAGTCAGCTAGTTTTCGTTCCAACTTTCATATAGAAAGACATCAATTTTCAAAAGTACTAATAAATCGTACAAGTACTTGGGTGTAAAAAGTAATCCAATACATTTTCTTCGATGACCCCGCTCTCGTCTATGGAAGGGGTAATCGTGAATAGGAGATGAGATGATGATGAGATGGATTGATACAATAGAAAATGTAGTGAGCGTTTCTATCGTATCTATCCATCCATTCCATTTTTCCTTTGCCCTCCCTCTCCTTCTGCATCCATCCAAATATTAATGCCCCTTTTAACTACATGCGTTTACGCTCTCCACTTCACATGTTCTTACCAAGACAAATCATTTTCTTGGTGGAAACATCGTGAAAAAAGGGTAACCTTAAAAAAAAAACAACATTGAAGCAACACTTTACAAATCCATTGGTAGCAACGAAAGAACCACTCACAAGCAGGTGGTGTTCTGTACTTTCTACTTACCCCTTAGGAAAAAGGCAGGAGTGTATGTTCAGCAGTGGACGTCTTTAAATGATAATAATGTTGATGATGTATGTACATTGGCAAAACAGAACAAAACCATAACTGCACAAAACTATGTCAAAACAACAGATAAAACATTAACAAAAACCCTTGAAATAAATGGATCCTCAGCTGAATAATGCAGCCGTTGAATGAAGGACGCGCAACGAGCGATACGCCATTAGAATAGTGTCCCAGTTCCACTCAAGGCGGGCGCGTCACGTCACGAGGTGGACATTACGTAACAATGTTTTAAAAAAAGTATCTTCATGAAATAATTTAGAAAATGTTCTAGGATGTCAAAGGGCTGTGTTAGCAAACTTACGCTTTGAGCTTTCAGCGACAGGTTTCTTAGGGCTTGGCTTTATCGATGCATTCCTACCTTGTCTGGCTCCTTCAGAGGCGGCAAGGCTGCGTGGTCTTGAGGGAGAGCGCACGGTCGTGTAGATCCTTAAGGCAAGTGCGGTGATTATCCTTCTCGTGGTTGCCGCCCTGTTTTTGGTCTAATTCCCTATGAAATAGACGTAACAGAAATCACCGGGCGACGTATCACAGGGGTGGCGAGGTCATGCCCCTCGGTATCCACCATTGAACAAGAACAATGATGAATAGCAATGACCTCCTGCGTGTTTGTGCCGTGCGCGGGGACCCGTATAGAGGGATGAAAGGATCCTGCAGGTTGTGTGGAGCAGGCTTCCTTTTTTTTTTTTTTTCCTTAACACTAATCCCCACCAACGATATTGTCGCCTATTGAGTGCAAACACATTCATTCCGGTCAATATTTCATTCCTCTCGCACTTTTGTACCTCATACTGATTGTTCATCGTGCATTCATCTTCTTGTATACTGTGTGGGTTCATTTACGTAGCTACTGGCATGATTTATTTATGTTTAAAATATAAAATATACAAAGGTTCTGTTTATCTCAGAAAAATACAAAAAATGCTAATTATCACAGTAAAAGATTTAAAATATCCAAGAAGTTCAAAAAAAAAAAATACAAAAATGCGGAATATACAAAATTGAGCAAATAGTGCTACATAAAAAATACAAAATTAAAGGTTCCATTTATAGCAATTTGAGCAAAATTGCTGTGTATCACAGAATATAAAAGGGTTTATTACAGAAAAAGGTGCAAAATTAACAGAATAACAACAAGGGATAGAAAACACAATAGTGCACACAATCATCACAGAAAATACAACAATAAGAAACTAAGGCACTAGCTCAAATTACTGCTGGCTATACATATCCTGGCTGCATTCCGCGCTTACATTTGAATATCATACAAAATACTAATGAAACACCGTGCGCCTCAGGTTTTGTTCCGATGTATAACCGCAGTGGCTACTCTAATGCAGTAATCTAAAAACTTTTCCCTGTGTTTCTTGTCCATGAGCCCATGCAGGCTCTCCCTCGTTATTTTCCTGTCCAGCTCACATTCAAGTTGGTAACGCTCCCTGATAAATTTACGAGTATGTGCTGGACAGTCTCTGCCACGCCTGGATCGCAGACGCACGATGGGCTCTCCTTACACTTGAAACGATTAAAGTATTCAGAGAACCCACCGTGCCCCGTAAAAACCTGCGTGAGGACGCCTTCGGGCCGCACCTGTTGTACAGTACGGAAAGCCACTATTGCGTCCGGAAGAAACATTTTCGTCACAGAATCCGTCTCGCCCGACACATATCCGATTCGATTCATCAAGCGATTCCAAACGGATCTGTCGCTTGATAAATGAAATCGGACACTGGTCGTAGTCCGGCTTCCTCCGTAACGACAATGCTTCTTTCTTAGCCAGCTCGACCGCTCGCTCATTCCCCGACAGGCCCGCGTGGACCTTGATCCAGAACAAAGTAACAACTTTGCTCTGGCCCAGGGCGTAAGCCAGGTTGGCCCACGCGCGAACTACCAGGGGATGGAGAGAGCCATGGTTTGCAAGTGTCTGCAATGCTGCCATTGAGTCGTTGTACACACCATAGCTCGCCTTTTGCCGCGCAAGGATCACTTCTGTCGCTCTACAAATGGCCAGGAGTTCCGCCTGGTAGACTGTGCAGTACGCGAGAGTGGAGCAGGTTGCACACAACACACCACTTTGGCCCGAATTTCTGAAGAGCTCGTGAGGTCGTGGGAGTAGCTTACCAAGATCAATCGGCTGAGCTCTCCTTCTGAGAGTATAAGCGAGGTGCGTGGGGTCCACTGATGTCGTCTTTGGACGGCTGAAGAGGTGGTGAAGGTCACGCTGACGGTGTAAGGGAGGGCTGTTCTGTTCAAGCCAGCCCAAACGAGCACCTGATGTCGCACTGTAAGCCAGCCCCGCGCACCTATATCTCAATGGTAGTCCTAACGGCCCACCTTAAGTGGTGGGACGTTCCCAGTTGCGGGACCGATGGAGGGTGGGAGCCGGAGAGATGAATTTTTGTACGATATTCAATGGATTTTGTCACTGCATAGAATACCACGGGGGTGGAGTCGGCGAAAGCTGACGATACTCCTAAGCGGGGTGCACCTAGCACTCCGCTTGCCCCTGGATCGGCGGCTCACGCCGTGGGATCCAGCACGTGCACCACTTCGACTGCGGTCAAAACCGAAGTCAGGACAAAGGCGCAGTCCCTTGGGAAACAGGCAAACGCCGCGGGCCCCAGTACGGGTAGCGCCAATATGCGGGGTGCACCTAGCACTCCGCTTGCCCCTGGACCTGCGGCTAACACCGCGGGCTCCAGGTCGGGCACCGGTCTGGCTGTGGCGAGAACCGCAGCTAAGACCAATCAGTCCCCACATAATTGACATAAGGGCCTGCGCGGGACCAGCACTGATCCTTACGCTCCCTTGGCGAAAGGTAAGGGGCCGGAGATGACTCATCCCTCTGCCAGCTCCAACCTTTCCAAACACCCTCTTCCTCATCCCTCCTGTACTGCCACTTCACTGACCAGGGGGGCAACCGCCACCAGTCAAACGGGGGCGGCGGCTGAATCCTGGCGGGTGCAAACCCATAAGGGTTACCCTTGGTAAGGGCAAGAAAAGAAAAAAACAAACCCAAGACCCTTGCCCAAATATGTTGGTACCAACAACCCCCAAAGCCCAGGGTATTAAAGAGGATGGTCTGACGCGGAAAGAGAGGCGTCAGCAACAAAGAAGGGGTAAGGGCAAAGTCTCCCAGTTAGGGCAGGCTGCTAAGACTGGCAACTGGAACTTCTCGAAAGGGAAGCAGCCGCAGACTGCGGCCGAAGGCAGCCAATCAGCGGCAGGAGAACCAGCGCAGACGGCTGGCGCGTCGCAGCAGGACGCTCGGAGGGGTCAGGCCGTGGCCAAGGAAGCTCTCAACGAGACCATGTCGCCTCGTGGGGAGCACAAGCGGCTGCGGCTTGATCAGTCCGGGCAGACTGATGCAACGAGCTAAGCCCGAGTTGCTAGCGCCCACCTGTGCGTCACGGTAACCTGTGCCAGCACAGGGATTATCAGCCTAGAGTTGTCAAACCAGTTCCATGACGAGATCCAAAGGCTGATCATCGAAGAGGCTTGGTCCCCCGCGAGGGAGATGTAATTAGGAGTGTAGCGATGATTACACCTTAGCTTGGCTCAAGAGGACGGTCTCCAGCATGACTCTCTTGGCTAGCACCCAGCTAGTTAGCCAGCAAGAGTCAGGCTGAGCTTAAGAAGCAGGTGCGGTGCGGAATCGCGATCCCAGATGACAGAGGGGTTTATAAGGACCGGGACCCGGTAACGAGGCAGCTCGTCGATGCAGGGGAGAGTAATCCCCCGTCCAACAACCCGGAAGCGATCACGGCCACAGTCACAGCTGCAGAGCCGGCCGCCCCTACTACCACCACCATCACGGTCACCATCCCTCCGTTGGGCGGGGAGCTGGACGACAGCATACTGTCACCGGCTTCTGGAACGATGGAGGATGACGAGGTAGGCGACGCTTTCGCCGGTCTACAGCTGGAAGAAGACGAGGAGGGCCCCATCTGCGATGTACAGTTGTACAGCTTTACAATCCCTTTCGTTGGATTGTAAAGCTGTACAGGCGAACCTCCACCACAGTCAGACAGCGACGGCTCAGTTACGCAAGTGGTTGGAGGTTCAACACACGGCCATTGCCCTGATCCAGGAGCCATGGATTAGGGGCGGCCAAATACAAGGACTGTCCGGTTTAGGCGGTAAGATCCTTGTTACCTCAACTCATGATCATCCTAGATCTTATATATATGTCACAGGTAACATCAGAGCACAGCTTTTAACTGACTTCTGTTGCAGAGATATCTCTGCAGCTAGGCTGACCATATAGCGTGGTGCCACGATGATGTCGTGTGTCTTCGCCTCGGTTTATATGTCTGAGGCGGAGGCACCGCCCCCGCATGACCTGGTCCGCCTCGTAACGCACTGTGAAGCCAGAGGTGAGGAGGTTATCATCGGGACCGACGCGAATGCACATCACCTGCTGTGGGGAATGGACATACAGAATGGGGTAAGGCTTTAGTAGAATACTTGTTCACAACTAACCTTTCCCTACCTGTGTTTCCGTGCCTGTGTTTTCAGGCAACCCACGTTTGTAACCAGACGCAGTCGGACGATTATAAACCTGACCTTGGCGACAGAAAGCGCAGCGGGAAACATCTCTGGCAGCATGGCCGTCCTGCAAGCACTAAACAGCGACACAGTCAACTCAAAGCTGATTTACGAGTGTCTTCGGCGCCTGAACCAGGTCGGTATGCACAATAAAGTAACCATTCAATGGATCAAAGGACACAGCGACTCCCGAGGGAACGACGCTGCGGATGAGCTCGCCCGAAGGGGCTCATATATGGCACCGGTGGGCCCAGAGCCCATAGTGCCTTTACTTTTCGGGTACCTACGCGGTCTGGTAAGAAAACGCAACAGGGATCAACACGGCAAGCTATGGACGGATCATAGCGAATGTAGGCAGGCCAAGGAGGCACTACCCCTCATTGACGGCCGTTTCACGAAAAAGGTCCTACGACTAATTAAACCACAGTTGCGAGCAGTCACAGCCGTAACCACTGGACATGGGCTTGCATGGTGGAAGAAGAGACGGCAGCACACCCACTCCTACCCGTCGAAACTAAACTGAAAAAAACTAAACTAGGATGTCAAAATAGATCAACGTTGAAGGAAAGATGAAACTTTGTTTGCGCTCACGAAACGCGCGGCTGTATCGCTCCAAAAAATGACCGTGGGTGACTACCCTTAGATGCGTTCATCTTGCAGGATAAAATTCTAGAATTATTGTAGTAAAATGATGAGCATTTTTTTAACAAGTTAATTTTTAATTATTTACCAGATTTTTTAATGTCTAGCCGATTTTTTTTAATATTAATAATTAATTGATATGAGTAAACCGTAAGAGAGTGAGTGAGAGAGAAGTCAATATATCCTAATACTTCACTCAGTCTCATGCGCGTGGATAATGCCATCGCGTTCCTACCCACAGAGGCATCGAAATTGAGTTAAGGGGATGATTGGCCCCTTGGATCGGTCTGTCTTCTTGTAAAAGGTTTTAAAATATTTGTCTGGTGGACATATATAAAAATGCAGCATCAGAATTCACGTAAGGTAAGTAATGTTTTTATGTTCCTTGATTACCTGATACCTGAAAATTGGCCATCCAAGCAAGCTAGCAGGTAGGCATGCATTCTTAGTACATACTAACACTACTCAATCGTCCACATTTCCTTCGTCAGAAAATACGTCGGTGACGTCTGGTGGCCCTGGGATCTTGGAACGACAAGCTGATGAAAACAGAGGAAAACACACAAAACAAAAAAAAAATGGAGTAATTAAAATACTAGATTGAAAATTAAAACAACTTCTATGTAAAGATACAACCCATCTACCCCACCCAATCTTCCTTTGTGTAACTTATTAATATTATTGTATGTGTACACTATATAATAATAATAAAATAAATTCAATCTCACTTTAATCTAAAAACAGTAATAAAATATAAAGCGCCTTACTCTCAGTTACAGAATATAATAAAATACATAGTTTCATAAGATGACATCTAACACAATGGTCACAAAGAAATAAACTTTTTCTTAATACCCAACTTTAATGTGAGTCTTTCAACGCTTCTAATTGGCTCATAATAATAAGAATAATGAAAAGACAGATAAAAGTATTTAATGCCACAAAAACTGACATGCTTATCAATTATGAGCTAAAACCAGTAATTTTATGTCATAGATATATTTTCTTACCAATAAAGCGGACTCTTTACCCATTAATATTTATGTTATCCCGAGAAAAATATAAAAACATGCCATGCAATACGTGCAATTGTCTTTTGACATTCAAAATCTTTGTGAAAATGCTTGTGACCATACTCGCTCAAATACGAATAGATGGATTCTGTGAAAATTTATATAACTGGAACGGAGAAATACTGCGGCTAAATACTGAAATTCAGGTCTAAAAGCTCTGTGACGTATGGAAGGAGACATTGCACTGAATCCAAATAAATTGGCATATGAGAAGATCATAATTATGTGATGAAGAATAAAAGAGGTTTTATGACGAGACTGATGGAGGACCGTAGCGATTCTGACGTGCAAATCAATCGTTGGAACTGGATATAGGTGCGAAAGACTAATCGAACCACATAAATAGAGAACTAGTATATAATTTACTGGTGTGGGATCCGCACGAGTAAAGGTATAAGCTAAAGATAGAACGGGTTCAACACAAATTTGCTCGATACCTATATAAAAAGTTGTATGGGTACTATCCATATTTGTATCCGTCTCTGTTTGTCGCGGGAATGGTGGGCATCAACACGTTGGAACTGCGACGTAAGTGTGCACTGTTGATGCATTACTTCGTTGTGCTGAACAATAGGATCCATGATGCTTCCACGCTAGCTCGCTGTTCACTGTTCTCTCCAGACCGTGTACGGGTGTTGAGTGCCTGTGCCCCGCGGGGCCTGTTCGTGGCTCTGCCCTCGCGAACCCTGATAGCTCGACATGCTCCTACAACCCAGGCGCTCAATCTACTGAACGACCTAATTGCTCAGGAACCTGTCATTAACATATTTATGTACAAGGCTAAATCTAAGTTAAATGTGTAATGTTCTTTAGTTTATAAATGTTTGTATTTTTGGTGGTAACATAAGTGCAAACTGTTAGTAAAACAAGCAAATATTATATTAAATAAATAAATAAAATAATAAAGATCACAGGCTAGTATTTGCAACACCGGTTGCAAAGCATTCACTTGTTGCTCAAAATCACTCACGAATTTCCTCGGCCAAAGAATCAGTATTGCTATTCAACGTGGCAATACTGGCAGCGTTCTTGGCCCTTTTTCCATTGACCGCGGTTTTTATTAAAGCCACTATCACTTCTTTCCCGCTTCCCTTTTCATACGTGCTCGTACATTATTGTAATTCGTTTGTCTAATATTTGAGTTACCTACTAAAATTCTGTTGTAAATAAACAGCATTTACAATTTTTTTTCGACATCTCTACTTATCTAGTTATTCGTCTAACTGAAAGATCAGACTTGAACTCTTTCAAATCATATATTTGATTCCCTTTCACATAAGTCGTTTTTAAGATGCGGGCCGTAAGCTCAGAGTTAGTAATGTATGTTAATGGATTAGTTTGCTCAAAGAACGCTGTATGTCCTTGTCCTGATTCTTGCAAAGGAACTTGTTTCACTGTGGTTGTGAAAGTTAGGAAGATGGCTAAATGATACTGCTGCTTATAAGATCAAATTAAATATATTATATGAGATCAAACGAACTTCTTGAAGTGAAGTTCGATCATTATTATAAGAGTCACTTCATTCGAAGATACATTTACACAGGTAGTGCCTTTAGCCTACACGAGGTATTCGCGCACGTTGAGAGAATCGATTTTTCAATCGATTTCATTTTTTTTTTTTTTTTTTCATCTACCCCGACTCGCCACAATCCAGTGTCGGTCGGGTTGTCACCTCATTCTTGTTCAGAGATATTTTAGTTTTCTACTTTTTAGTCTGGGATTTTGGGTGGGTGGGAACCATGTATCTTCGAATGAAGTGACTCTTATAATAATGATCGAACTTCACTTCAAGAAGTTCGTTTGATCTCATATTATAATTCGTCACTTCATTCTTCAGATACATTTACACAGGTAGATGTTTAGAGATATTTTTATCAATGTTCTTAAGTGGTAATAAAACATTTATGATCATCAGTAGAAAACTTTTATTTCCTAAGAAAATATATATTTTGTTTATAAACAATCCTCTTTCTTATTATTAATAATTATTATTAATCACATAAGCACGGAAGTAAAGGTTGCCCTAACAGGGAATCTACAATTTAGATAATTAGGTACATAAAATCATACAATAAATTCGTTCATTAAAACAATTGTGTAACAAGAGATATTCTTATTATTACTCGTTATTAGTACTTGTGATCGCACAGACAGACCGAGCAAATATTCCTTCGTCCACTACTGGACGGTTATAGAATCTGGCAAACGTCAGGGAGGAGGTAGACCATCCAGCTGTTTTCCTTATGGTGTCAAGGCAGACTCCGGCAGAGGCCGCCGCTGAGGTGGAGGCGTGACGCGTGCTGTGTGCACTGAATACTGTTACGTCAACGCCGCACTCTGCAAGAGTCTGCTTTATCCACCTGCTTATAGTTCCTGACGATGCCTTTTTATGGGGTTTTTTGTGAGTAACAAGAAGATTTTTTGTGCCTTCAGGTCGCAAACCCGATGTTGCTGCTAGGTAATCATCAAGAGTACTGGCTGGACAAATGCTTGGATTTTCCGTGAAATATGGTAGGAATAATACTGGCTGTTCACGGTTAGGTGCTGACGTCTTTATAGTGTCTGATATTATTATCTTTATGCCTGAAGGGGATCTACTAATGTTACATAACTTGATCAAAGAGAACGTTTGTACGCGATGTGATGTGCACAAAGCCAATAAAATTGATAACTTTTTTGTAAGTTTGACCAAACCCAGATTACTGTTAGGATACCATTCGCATACGCAATCTAATACAGTTTTTGGGTCCCAGGTGGTGGTATATTTGGGATGGGACGGCTTTTGTCTATAAATACCTTTAAGTAAGCGTTTAATCCTTTCGTCTGATCCTATATTATTCCCGAGGAGTAATGATAAGGCAGAACGATGACTATTGATAGTTCCGTACGATGCTCCTTTATTGAACATATCTACTAAGAAAGCTATTACTGCGGATAACGGAGCTTCAAAGGTATTTATAACCTTTTCTACACAAAACTGCCACCACAACCTGTACGTTGTAGAATATTGTTTCATCGTATTTTCCGAAATGGATGCTAACATTAGGTCTAGTGCTACGTTTGGGGTATTTAGCTTTGTAAATGCTGTCCTGAGAGCGTCGCGGCCCCCAGGGTAAGGCTGGTGTGAAGCCGGTGACGTAACCTGAAACGTGAACGCAGAAGGTCCCGATTAGGTTCGAAGAAGACAATATCAGAGATAAGCATTCTTTTCAGCAGTGGGAACCAAGCTTGGCCAGGCCAATAGGGGAAGACTAGAATGCCAGTGGCCTTGTCTTCGATCATTTTTCGCAGGCATTTTAGTATGAGAGCGAACGGGGGAAATGCGTAGAAGAATGAATGATTCCAAGTAACTGTAAACGCATCAACTGTCAATGCGTCGGGGTCCGGTTTCCATGAGATGTATTGAATGCATTTGGCATTGATGCGAGAAGCGAAAAGATCAACTTGGGGTTTTCCCAGAGTTTGAACTATAGTTTGGAATGCCCAATCAGAAAGTTCCCATTCCGTATCTGCATTATTTTTCCGCGATTCTTCGTCGGCTTCGATATTATCGCGTGTGTTAATATAAGATGCGTGTATAAAGATATTGCGCTCTTCGCACCATTGCCAAATGATTTTTGTTAAGTCGTTTAAATGTGGGAAACGGATTCCGCCCATGCGATTTATATAACATAAGGCAGTTGTATTGTCGACTCTTAGTAAAATAGAGCAATTATGATGCTGAAAAGCGAAGCTCTTTAGTCCTAGGAAAACGGCCAGTAATTCAAGGTAGTTAATGTGGAAAGATAATTCCTCATCTTTCCATCCCCCATTAGCGCGTTTCCCATTACAAGCGGCGCCCCAACCAGTTCTAGACGCGTCAGTATATATCTCCAAGGCAAACTTTTTGTCTTGTCTTAGTATATTGTAATTTGACATTATGTTTTCTTCCCACCATTTTATGTCGGGTAGGATAACATTTGATGGCTTGATCTTTGCTTCAAAGTTGTCATCATGCTTTTGAAGGGCTAAATATTTTTGACGTTCAAGGGTTTTGGTGTATAACCAACCATATCGAACTGCTGGGCAAGCTGCCGTTAACACGCCGATTAATTGTGACAATTCCTTAATGGAGCATCTCGGCAGTTTAGAAAATTTCTTAAGAAACTTCATGATACCTTGTCGTTTTTCCTCAGGCAAGCTAAGTGTCATATTGACAGTATTAAATACGAAACCTAAGAACCGACAAATCTGCCTGGGTTCTAGGTTACTCTTTTCATAATTAATAACAAACCCTAAATATTTAAGCAACGCTAGGGTTTTGTTGACATTGTTGGCGCATTCTTCATAAGAATCACCGATGCACAAAATGTCGTCGAGATATATCACTGACCTATAACCTTCTTGACGAAGATAGTTAATGACTTCTTTCATTAATTTTGTGAATACCCAGGGGGCAACCGATAACCCATAAGGCATGACTGTAAATTCAAAGTATTTTTTATTATATTCAAAACGCAGGTACTTATGATGCTCTTTTGCAATAGGAACTAAGAGGTAAGCTTCCTTTAGGTCAATATTTGCCATAAAACCAGACTGAGGTACGAGTCTAGCTGCCGTTCTATAATCCTCCATTTTAAAATGAGAGGTTGAAATAAATCTATTTAAAGTCTTGAGATTTAGAATAAATCTTTTTGTCCCGTTGGCTTTAGGGGCTAGGAAAACGCTAGAGACAAAATCGTTGTTTGACCTATGACAAGGGGAAATAGCACCGAGGTCCAACAAATTTTCAATACACTGTAACATATCTGGTTGCTCACCAGTGGAGACGGAGTTACGTGGCGTTAAGACCTGTCTAACTTTCTTACAAAACGGTATTGGATAACCTTTTGAAATCCAGTTCAGTATTTGAGCATTATTAGTAATTTTAAGCCAGCAATTATAAAAGTGTTGGATTCGCCCAGCATGTACCTTTATTGTTGAGTTGTTGTGGCACGCTGCTTGTTCTGCGGTGGTGGCCTCTGTGGAGCGGAGTTGCTTGTTGGAGCTCGTCCCCCTCTCGGAGCAGTATTCCTTTGTCCGCCCCTCCCCCCCCTGTTCGACAGGAAGCGAGAAGGGCCCCTCCAGTTTCCCTGGGGGCGTGAGCGACTTGTCGACGACTGGTATGATGTAGCTGGTTGCTTAGGATTCGGAGCGGTTTTCTTTATTTGTAATCCGTGTTTTTCGATTACCTTTGTTGCTTTAATTTTTTCGGAAAGCTTGTTACCGAAAAGCGTATCATCTCGTTCAACATCTTGCATGATGTTTAAGAAAGACTTGTCTAATCCTGGAGTGACCATCTTCTTTCTAGCTTCAGTTTCTACAAAGTGCAGATCACAAAGTAGTCTACAGCTATCGCTGAGAAATTTTATGGCTTGAAGTCTGTCCTTGCCATCGTCCAGCAGGAGTTCCAGGCCCTTATTAAGGGCGGTTATTCCCTGGCCCAATTGCTGTTGTACCGCTTCGACTTTTTTATCTCGAGTACGAGTACCCTCAGCAACCGCGGCAGAAATCTCGGGATTAAGTTTTGGTGCTTGTAATAATGTGCAGTTTTCTGGCACGGGATACTCTTTGACAAGTTTCTCTTTTAATTCTTTGTTCATTCCCTTACGAAGAATGGGTAACCACAGTAGTGGTAACTTCTCATGAATTTTTGGGCCAAGCTTGGGCGCCTCTTCCGATACCTCACCCAATGCGGTGAGAATTTCGGGGTCCAATTCTGGAACTAGGATCGGTTCTTGATCGCTATCATTTCTGCACTCCTCATTTTTATCGACAGAGATGGGATCGGCATTCTGAGGCTCCGGGTCGGAGTTGTGCAGGTTTTCATTGTCTAAAAAGAAACAATAACGAATGTTATTGGGGGTAGTTATGAAACCCACGAATTTAAAAGAAAAATTTATCATTCGGTGAGTACATTTTTATTATTGGTCAAACCGCACTTTTATGGTAGATAAGATGATAATTTTGCCTTCGTGAGGATACTCGATCCACCTCCAGGCGATATTAATTGTCTCGAAGAAATTTACGAAACACGATCGTAATTTCAAACTACCTTCGTGTTAACACACGGTTAACCTCCAGGCGATATTTTGCCTTCGTGAGGATACTCGATCCACCTCCAGGCGATATAAATTGTCTCGATTAAATTACGAAACACGATCGTAATTTCAAACTACCTTCGTGATAACACACGGTTAACCTCCAGGCAATAAAATTCCCTTCGTGATGACCCACGGTCAACCTCCAGGTTTAAGAGTTAGGCACAAGCATTGATTTCACAGTAAAAAGTAAACTTACTAACCTGAATTATGATCAGAATCTTCTGACGATGAATAAATAATTCGATTATATTTCCGCTGCTCTTGTTCCATTTTTTGTATCTTGCGTTTGTAACGCCTGATAATTTCTTCGTTTTTCCTTTTCGGCATAGTGACGTGATGCACAAGGTAACTTTTACTTGTAGTTATAACTTTATTAGGCACGTGCGAACGCTGCCTCGCGCAAGAAAGGAATGAGGTGACAACCCGACCGACACTGGATTGTGGCGAGTCGGGGTAGATGAAAAAAAAAAAAAAAAAATGAAATCGATTGAAAAATCGATTCTCTCAACGTGCGCGAATACCTCGTGTAGGCTAAAGGCACTACCTGTGTAAATGTATCTGAAGAATGAAGTGACGAATTATAATCTGGACCAAAGGTTTAGTAATACAAAGGAGCGAGGGAGCACACGCGATGACCGCTAATCGAGTACTGAATGCTCTACTAATATCAATTAGTGAAATGAGGTAAAAATGCACGAATAAGCATTAGTGCATGGTTTAAGTTGTTAGTGTATGGAGTTTAAGTTGTTGTGGAGTAAGTTATTAGTGTATGGTTTCACCGTACAGTGGTTATGGCAGAAACTACACGGTACTTACAAAATGATGTAAATGCCTGGCATCTTTTTCACCCTATTTCTTTTCTGTTTTATACAAAATGTAGGTTGTATAATATATGTTATTGTTGTTTTATTTATTTCTCGTATTTACTTACTTAATTTAAGTTCTACTAATAATATTATTAAGGGTTTAGCATAAGCATATACTTGTATGTCGTTTTGTGACACTTATACCCTTTTTTTTTCTTTCTTCTTATTTCTATGTAGGGAACAAAATCTTTGTTTATTTATTGGTACCTAGAATTAGCAAGATACAGTGTGAGTTAAGGGTATTATGCTTTTAAAATACTCATAAACTCACGACGTTTTCCCTTTTGCATACATTGCCTACATGCACGCCGCTCTTAAGATCTTAGACTGAAGAATATAGAACGTTGTAGGTATGCAAAAGTAAGGTCTTATAAAAACAACAGCGCCTCTCCGTTGAAGTCACTCAGCTACAAGACTGATTATTTGAATTTTAAACAAGGGCGGGACTCCCAATTTTGACAAAGAAAACAATTTTTCTTGCCATTAATATTAAAACCTTGAAATGAATGCGAAAGTATTCCTAAAAAGAGAGGTAAAAGTGTGTGAAACAGTCTGCCAATTTTTTAATATGATAAAAGTGTCCATAAATAAAACGCACAAGTTGTTGTCTATTCATTTCCTATTCGACACCTATTACCGCAAAAATATAGCGACGAACACACAACAAGATTTATGGTCCTTTTAGCGAATATATGAAGCTATGTGTTGAATATTTCATGTGCACTCCAATACTCTATTAATTTATTGTCATACTGTTGATTCAGTGTATCGCGAAGTTGAGATGATACTTGGCTTTTTCGGTTGTACTTCTTTGAATATAGTTCGTCTAATAAGTTGTGACTTGTAGATCTAAAAATAGAATATTTTGACCCGGTCATGTTAAATATATGGCCTGCGGATCATAGGTTTCTACTTAGAAGTTAGTAACAAGAAATTAATATGATGATAAACCTGTTCTTGATCCAGAAATTGACTGTTGCATGACAACCTACTAATTAAGTTCTTTTTTTATTTTTGTTTTATCAGATACTAGCTGTGCCCGCAGCTTCGCTCCCGTTAACTATCCTACTTTACCCTACTTACCCCTTCCTACCCTACCTACCTGCCCACCTACTCTAAACTACCCACCCTACCCTACCTACCCAACCCTATAAGAGTTGGCGCTGTGTTCAAAATCGCGCTGTTTCGTTCGAAAAGTATGGGGAAATGAATTTTCTCGTTTATGATTTTTTAATAGTTATTCTATTATTCAGGGCGGTATTAAGTTATAGCTAAACAGTGCATACTCACAATTCAAAGTGTTTATGTTTCTTTTCAAAATGTTAATATTAAAGTCACCACATAAAATAACTTTTTTACTAAGTTTTAAACATACCAAATATAAAATGTTGCTCAAGATATCGTGAAATTTATCTAAATTAGATTGGGGCACCCTATATATCTAGGTTTGTAGGTATTTGCACTGTTATTTTGCTGGTGATACGTATTACAATATAATTTTAGATCAATCAAAAATTTTACTCATAATATTGTCGTAAATGTTCCTCATTCCATAGTTATTGATTCTGCCCGTAAAGAAGGAAAACATCTCATGTGTTAAGTCACGATTGCTATCGAAGATGTATGCGTACTTATGATTTTGGTTGTCTAGATGAAGGAGGTTGTTAAACATTTCAACTTTAAATTTGTATATTAGTGATCCTGTTTTATAGGTAGGGAGACAGATCACTGTATTGGTGAGTGTCACTTTTCGGAGGGACTCATTTAACATATTTATTACTTCTATATAATTGTTATCATATGTATTAATATTATCCTCTCCTATAAAATGTAGGCAGTTGTCATTTACGGTAAATTGCTTTAATTTTTGTTCGATACCACTTATTAGCCGCATTATATTGCAGTTGGGCATAATATAATGACAGTAGTGAAAATGTTTGGTAAAATGTCTTGAACTAAAGGCGCCGATCCCTTGACTTTGCTACTGCTCAGGATACATAGTTTATTATTTTGTGTAGGCTTCGATACTACATTTGTTGGTGCTGTAAGGGTAGGGATATCTTTCGCTTTGTTTGGTGTCTGAGTACGGCTATACGTACTTATGGTTTGTGACTCTTTGTTTTGTTTATTGGTCACGCACTCAAGATGACGTGGTTGCTGTTCTTGTTCCTTGCTCATGTTATTTAGTGAGCTTATTCGATGCAAAGTTTTGTTTTTGCGTGTTGGAGTTGCAATTTTCTAATCAGATTTGAGACGAAAGTTTTCAGTATTTAAATCTTCAATTTCTTTATTTGCGCTTAATAATTGACTCTTAAGTATTTTGTTTTCTTCAGTTAACTCACGAACGTCGTCAGTTGTATCATGGAAGCTATCAGGAATACTCGTCATTGTTGTGTCCAGTATAGTTTTCTCGCTGTTATTAGTCATATTTGTATTAAGATCAGTTAGTGAGCTTGATTTACATGGTTTACGATACTGTTTTATTGCTTCTGGAATCCATCTTTACTTTAAGCTGATGTGGTGTCCTCTATTGTGGCATTATCGAAAGAATAATCCTTCAAATTGACAGGTAATTTGAAATGTGGTCTGCGCGTTAATTTGTGAGAGAATGTATATTAATTTAAATACACAAAAAATGAGAACAAACGTTTGGACAGCCGCATCTTTACTATTTGAGAATGTTTCTGTGGAGATATTTACAGTGGCGTAGCTACCGGAGAACCTCAACTAGCAAAAAAATCTCCCATCTTTGGGGTCTAAATAAAATGGTTGCAACACGTCATTAATCATAGCAACTCATTTGGGAATTCTCAACACGCAATTATTGTAAGTTTCGAACACAAGTTCGAAACTTACAATAATTATATTCTGTGATACATCCATACAGATCATCATCATCATCATTTCAGCCGAAAGATGTTCACTGCTGGACATAAGCCCAAGCGTCCATATAGATGGACATAACAAAAAAAATAACGTATCCGAGGCGAGGTGCTAAAATTTTCACTCGCTTTAATATACTTGGTTCTGTTGCTTTTATGCTGAAGTCGATTTCTATATCTATCGGTAAAATAAAATCTTAATTATCCAAAGCAAAATTCATACATTTTCAAGCTCACTTAGGTGGTCACTAGGATACCTCGAAAGGAAAAAACCGCACCCTTATAGGATCACTTTGTTGTCCGTCCGTCCGTCTGTCTGTCAAGATCCCTTTTCTCAGGCACGCGTGGATGTATCAAGCTAAAATTTATATCAAATACTCAAGTCTACTGTTCCTTAAAGCTGTGAAAAAAACAAACTTCTAAACTAACGCAATCAAAAGATACAGCCGTTTATGCCTAAATGCGGCAAATTTTCGACACTCGCAAGGGAATCAAAACCTACAGGGTACTTCCCGTGAACTCAGAATCTTGAAGTTTGGTACGTAGCAATGTCTTATAGCACAGATAAACGAAAAATTGCAAAAACCGTAAATTTTTAGTTACATCATATAATAAAAATATTTCGAATAATTTTAAACTTACTACCCCTTTCCTCGTGAACGCGTAGAGGTATTAAATTTAAATTCATATCAAATACTCAGGTCTATAATACCTTTAAGCTGAGATTTGTACGGAAACCTCGGTGCGCGAATCCAACTCGCACTTGGCCGGTTTTTACCCGACTGCTACTGTTTTTTTTTCAGTCTATGTATGTGTGTATGTTTGTTCCTATGTGGCGTTCTAGAGACCAAAAGCGTTGGCCGATTATGATGATTCTTACGTCAATCAATTCGTCTTAACACTGTGGGTGTCACTGGCTACATTAAAATTGGAAAAGAATAAAATGGCGGATTTTGGGCGCCATTTTGTTGGGGTTTTGTTTTTTTTCCTTCCAAACCCATCGTGTGGGGTATAAAAATAAAGGGTTTTAAGAGGTGATTTCAAAAATATTTAACACTTATATGTTTAAATGTATATAATACTAAAAAAAATAACTAAAAAGTTGTAAATAAAAAATCAAAAAACAACATCTGGTTTTGGTCAGCCAGCTCGCGAACGTGTATCCTCCGAATGCACAGCATGAATTTCTTCTTGTTTACGTCTTTTTAGTTCACTTTTTAGGCAGTCGGGTTTTTTGATTTTTTTAATTAACTTTTTTTACATTTTAAATTCTCTGCATCTTAAGCTTTTCTACAAATGTCAGCATCGTAGTCTAACTGAGGCATCGATATATATGTACTACGCAATAGATTTGGCGATCCAAACACACACGCTGTTCGACTAAACAACAACAGTTCAGCTATGGCCCCAATTTTTGCAACAGGTCCTAGCTACGCCTCTGGATATCACAATACACTTTGAGTTTGTTTCGGCGTTTCTTCTCAGAGTAGTCAGATAGGAAACGCTGACCTGATCTAGTTTTATAAAACCGGCCATGTGCGTGTCGGGCCACGCGCAGTAATAGGGTTCCGAAGTTGCATAATAATGCGGACTAAGAAGAGGGTTTGGTTGTTGTTACATGAACATTAAAACGGTTTCAGCGGCACGCAACGTCTAAAAACGGGCCCACATAGGATGTTTTTTTTAAAATATATATATATATCTATATAGCAGCATAACGCGAGCATATAGCTCGCGTTTGACCACTATCTCGCCTGATAGTAAGCGATGATGTGGTCTACGGTGAAGCACGCTTGCTTAGAAGTAACCTATTCACTCTTGACTAAACTAAAGAAGGACTAACTGGTAACTGAAGAAGGAGTTATAAAATCCAACTTCGCAACTGAAGTTAGAAAAATATTATCTATTTGAGTAACAACGGGGGTGCGAATTGCGAAAGGAGTCGATACGAGCGCGAGTTAGAGCACAGGGAATGGTATGGTTCGTTCCTGGATCCTTGCGTGCACGCTCTTGTTTATTTCTTTTTAATCTGCGGTATTCACTATTTCGTTCTGGAAAGTTTTACGCTACTCAATTAGTGATGTAGTCGGGTCGAATATTGACTTTATAGATGGATATTGACAAAAGAAAACAAGTAATTTGCTTGGCAATCGAATATTATTTGAGTTTAGATTACAAAACGTCGAAAATACTTCTGCACTAACACAAAATAGATTCCCCCGCGCGCATGCGTCGTATGAACTGCGGACCGGTACTACCAATGACTCCGGCCACTTCAAAGCGTTATTCGAGCTTAAACATTATTAATTTAGAAACCATTATTATTAAGGATGTTATAATTTTATTTTTGTATATTTTTACATGGTTTGTTAGCTCGTGGATAAAATGAGTGGACTGTATTTTTAGGCGAAATGGTTTAATGCCTTAAACTTAAACTGTCCCGGACAAACAAATTATATTTTAGGTAGAGAGAGGTGTCGACTGTCGCGGTGGAGTCCGTGGTAGCGAGTGTCCGCCGAGCCGCGCCGCGTCGCCGCCGCGCTGCGCACACACAACGATGCCGTGTGAGTCACACAGATGTGTGTGTAGCGTAGACGGCGCGCTCCGGCCAGTCGAAGTGTTGGGAAGAATTCCCAACATGCTGCCCGGGTTGAAGCGATGGCTTCAAGATATCTGGAAGGGGGCAGATGTGAGAACATGCCCCTCAAAATGATGCTCCTCTTTAGTCACCTAAGTGACTTCCGTCACTTGAAAGCTCTTCAAAATAAGCCCGTCTCGTCGCCATCAGAGACCTGTGGATGATAGTAGAATTAAGTGGCCGTCCAATGGAAACAGAAGGAATAGGAGTAGAAGGGTTGTGGGAATTAGAGGCACAAAAAATAGGATGGGAGTTTAAACTAACTTTACTAGAGTGAAGCAGCTAGCCGTTTCTCATAATGAATAGGTTTTTTGTTTGCTGTCCAGCCCCCCACTAGGACGAAAGACTGATGGAATCAGCCTTCAGCCCGCGAGAGACAAGGTCCGCCGTATTGACTGTCAACCGTTTTAGGTAGCATAAGCATGAAAGTATAAATAAAAAATAATATGTACTGTGAATGAGGGTATATCAATAATGAATTTATGTCAAAAAAATGCAGACAGCCAATCGAAGGTTCCCTGTCTTTGTACATGTACTCGTATTTGAAGACAGAATCTTTAGGACAACGCTCACAAGACATGAATTGACAACTTGCATTGAATGTACCGCCTATG
Source organism: Orthosia cruda (assembly GCA_964057195.1). Classification (NCBI taxonomy): domain Eukaryota; kingdom Metazoa; phylum Arthropoda; class Insecta; order Lepidoptera; family Noctuidae; genus Orthosia; species Orthosia cruda. The sequence continues at coordinate 11,414,594 of OZ059836.1, read as the reverse complement.
ACTGAAGGTAACTTTGGCGTTCCTTCAGCGGCATGGTAACCACAAGTGTCAGTCGTCCTGAATGCAGCGTCTCCCAAATCTCTGCTTCTCGAGAGGCAGAGAGCGCTGGGCTGTGACCTGCGGCGGTATCTGTTAACGATGAATCACAAAAAAAAATATTATAAATAAATGATGTAAATGAGGGTACACAGAAAATAAAGTAGTGTATTAATATATTAAAAATATCAATTTAACGAAGACAGCTAACCGAAGACTCCCTGTCTTTGTACCTGTATTTGAAGACAGAAAGTTTAGTTCAACGCTCACAAGACATGAACTGACAACTTGCATTGAGTGTACCGCCTGTAACTGAAGGTAATTTCGGCGTTCCTTCAGCGGCATGGTAACCCCAAGTGTCAGTCGTCCTGAATGCAGCGTCTCCCAAATTTCTGCTTCTCAAGAGACAGAGCGCTTGGCTGCGTCCAGCGATGGTATCTGTTACCGATGAAACCCAAAAAAAAAAGTTATAAATAAATGATGTAAATAATCCTTTTCCTTTAGTCGGGTAAAATTATATTGATGTAGAATATGTGTTGTAAAGGAGGGTACACACTCGGAAAATATAGTGGTGTGTTTTTATAAAATAGCAATAGGGTACCGTTTGGACGCTTCGGGTACGGAACCCTAAAAATTTGAATTTGCATGAGGACAGGTGAAGACTCCCTGTCTCTGTCTTTGTAAACAGAAGCTTTAGGACAACGCTCACAAGACATGAACTGACAACTTGCATTGAGTGTACCACCTGTGACTGAAGGTAACTTTGGCGTTCCTTCAGCGGCATGGTAACCACAAGTGTCAGTCGTCCTGAATGTAGCCTCCTAAATCACTGCTTCTCAAGAGACAGGGAGCACTTGTCCTGCGATGGTATCTGAAACCGGGAAATAATAGCGGATTGGTATTTACCAATGTTCAAAAAAATTATAAGCTTGAGAGAGGGTGTGAATTGAGTTTGTGGTTATTGATAGAAAATTTGTTTCATTATTGTCATATTATATAATTATATTTTAATTTTATATCGTTAATGTAGGTAGATTTGAATAATTAAATGTCTGGTTTTGTGTATAATTAATGTATTATGTTCTTGTAAGTTCCTAATAAGTCAGTTCTATAGCTAAAGAAATTTTTAAAAAAGTCGCGGGTAGTTGCTGAAATTTTTGGGTTTTGATCTCAAACGGCTGCGTTTTATAACGAGTCTTTGAAATTTTTTGTCAGCCATTGCGATCGTAATAACTGTAGAAAACTCTTATATATATATAAAGGAATCGCAAAACAGTTCAAACGAAACATTAAATATAATTACTGCGAATGAATGACGCAAAAAAAAGGGTCAGCTGCGCACAGGTAAGTAGGTACGTTCGCCGAGCGATCAGCTGTTTAGATAAGAAGTAAACAAATATGATATGTTATGAAAATTACTGACTATAGCTTTTTAAGCATAAAATATGATTTTGGAGAAATATAAGGCTATGAAATAAGTTAATGGTCACGTGAGACTTAAATGAAGTTATTATGATAGCACTCACTTAAATATAGCTATTTAAACATAGGAAATAAGATGAATAAAGGTATAAATAAGGGACAAATTGGAACGAACTCACTGAATGTCTAAACCATCCACTGGATTGACGATGATCGGCAAGTTCTTTGTCCGTGACTCGAACGTTCGACGGGTCCGAAGTCCGTCGTTGGTCGACCTCTTGACGGTTTCTTCTCCTCTGGGCGTGTGCGCGTGCTCGGCGAAGTTTCCTGAGCAGGATGTTGACTCCTGCTGGAACTGCCCCTGCTGTAGACCACAACTGTAGACCGCTGCTTTGAGGTAGTCGAAATTTTGCCGAAGACCGTTAATTTTCAAATAAGATGGTGAAATCCTTGAAGGACCAATGTTGGATTTGAATTGAGAGTGGACTGTATAAAAAGGCGGTTCGTTTTAAAGCCGTTATATTTAAATTACAGTAAACTGTCCCGGACAAACATTTAGTTTTAAGGAAGAGGTGTCGACTGGTGCGGTAGAGTCCGTGGTAGTGAGTGTCCGCCGAGCCACGCCGCGTCGCCGCCGCGCTGCGCACACACAACGATGCCGTGTGAGTCACGCAGATGTGTGTGTAGCGTAGACGGCGCGCTCCGGCCAGTCGAAGTGTTGGGTAGAATTCCCAACATGGTTCATAAACATAATTTACTATCTGTTTTACACAACTAACAACGTTCTTTAAGTAATTTTTCAATGGCGTTTGTGCAAAAATTTTACCGTGCCAAGTACATTTTATAATTTGGTCGACTATTACTCGTAAACTTGTAAAGAAGCTTGTTGTATCAGATTTCATTTTAATTTCGTTATATTTACTACTGCAGTGATTTTTTTCACATAGCCAAGAACAACCATTTCGCTGGCAGGGGGGGACACTTGACTCGAACAAAAACTTGCAATATAAAGTGTTCGCGCCACTTGTAGGTGCGCTCATTGTTTAGTTACCCACATTTCTCTTAATACTTTATCTACCCTTCTTGTCAATTTTCGCTGCATTAAACTACACGTTCGACTCTCGAACAGTCTACGTTCGGCCCTCGTCGAGGGTAGTCTCACCACTCGTGATAAGTCAACCGCCTGGCTATTCACCCTGGATTCCTCACCCGCTGTGAGATCCTACCGCTGTATTACCGCTTTATAAAACCGCACCGTCTGCGATCGACTATCGTCGCCGCCGGATTCGTGGTGGTCACCTCTGATCATCACCTTGAGCCAGCGTCACGTGGCTCGCCGTTATACCGCACCGCATACAGTCCACTCTCGCGTCAGCAAATAGTGCCAGTACCCAGGGAACTTCGAATCAAGACGTCCAGTGGAACAGAGAAGGAGCGCTGCCAGGATTAAGCACGAGCACACCCGCCTCTGAGGTTAGTCGTAGTTTGTTTAATGCAGCATCTCTCTCAGCATACCGACCCGTCAGATTCCCAAGGTCTAGCCTATCTTTGAACCCCAGCGCAAACCGCTACGTGCTTTGGCGTGCCTCAGTGCTATTATTGCGCTGCCGCGCCGACACATTATTTCTGGTCTCTTCGAGCCGGATATTAGTTCTGGTTCCTAATCCTACACCTAGTCACTTTGACCTAGGCATATCTAAATATTCCGCTTCACTCTAATATTGAGTTATATTATATTGCCTATTTCATATAGTACACTCGTACGTCTGCTTATCCTATAAGTGTATACTTACGCTTTGTAATATTAAGTACCATTCTATTCCATTCCTTATGAGATAACTACGTAGTTAAATAACTTAACTAGTAAAATTATAAAACTTGTTAATATTTTCGTAGTGAGGGTGTTAGTAAAATTCATCGTCCTGTGAACATTCTCGAACCGGTAGCACCGTTGCTCACGTTATTGTTCGTGTCGTGTATGTCACGGGTATTATTGCGAATTCAGTCTTTTATTATTTTGCGCTTGAGTTGATTACCACTCGTTTTGCAAAATGTCTATGTCTCGTACAAAGGCTAAAGAACAGTTTGAAGATGCAACATCACTAGATGTTTTGCAAATTAAACGTATTAAATTAATAGGTAAACGTGATGGTATCTTTTCTCGATTACAAAGAGTTTACGATCAATCTTTGAAGGCGTTCGATAACGATATTTCTAAGGATTTGTTTTTATGTAGTATGACATCTTTAGACAGTTTACGTTCTGAATATAAAGAAATTATTGATGATTTAGTTGATGTTGAATTAAATATTGACGCATCTTATAAAGTAAATTATCAATCTATTAACGCCTTTGAAGACTTGTATTGTCGTTGTAAGTTTAGCTTTGATAAATTAGACAACTCGAAGAATGTCCAACACTCTCATGTTTTACCGCAACATAAGTCTATTCGTCTACCAGAACTCGACATAATGAGTTTCTGTGGCGATCCTGTTAGGTGGCCTATATTCTTTGAGTCGTATAAGCGAACTATTCACGAAAATCCTGATTTAACGGATCACGACCGCGTTCAATATTTGATAAGTAAACTTTCTGGTAGGGCACTGTCAGTATGTTCGGGTATCGTGCCCAACGGGGACAATTACCGTGTTATATTGCAGTCACTTCTCGATAAATATGATGATAAGCGTAGTTTAGCTTCTGCTTATTTAGATCAAATATTGGAATTTAGGCCATTTAATATCGCATCGTATAAAAACTTAGACACGTTCCTAGATACATTTGGTTCCGCAGTTTCAAGTTTAAACTCATTAAAATTAGATAATCTTTTGGATTTCGTTCTTCTACACCTTGCATTAAAAAAGATCGATCCTAGTACCGCACGATCTTTCGAATTATATAAGCGAGGCACATCTATGCCTACTTATGATCAATTAGTTAAGTTCTTACGTGAGCAAACTAAAATATTAGAACGTACTGCTTCTCCTGCGAATAGACGAAGTGTTATCGATTCCGCACATAGTTATAACAACAATAAGTTAACTAAAGCCACTCATTCATTTGTAACGTCCTCTAACGTAAATAAAAACTGTAAGCTTTGTAAACAAAACAATCACTTAGTTTTATATAAATGTTCTCAGTTTCACAAGTTAACGATCGATGAACGATTTAATTTAATTAAACAGCATAACGCATGCACTAATTGTTTAAGTATCACTCATAATAATCGTGAATGTAAATCTAACTCAAGATGTAGATTTTGTCAATCGCGTCATCATTCATTGTTATGTCGTAAACAAACGACTGACAACAGCCATCACTCCCGGGAGACGTCGTCGAGTGACATTATGCCTGCTCCTGCGCAGCAGTCGCCGCCACGCTTCCCCACTGCTATGATTGCTACGTCACATAACCAGCTGTCCGGTTGCATTACTACGCACATTGATGATGTTTCGTTATGTAATATTCAATCTATGTTACCGCGTAATAATAACTGTCTATTGGGGACTGTGCAAGTGTATGCGACTGATTCTAATGGTCATAAACAATGCGTTCGTGCACTAATAGACTTTATAACTTCGGCGTGTTGTCAAAAATTAGATTTACATTTTAATAAACTATCTCACTATGTAGTTAAGGGCATAGGTTCTGCGCCTAACCCTATTAAGGGGGATACTTCTCTCGAGTTATCTTCGCGACTAAATAATACTTCTGTATTACTTAATGCTTATGTCATTGATCGTATCACTGGTAAATTGCCTACGGCAGAAGTTGATGTTTCCGCTCTCTCGTATTTAAATAATCTGCCCCTTGCAGACAACAATTTCTATTCGCCATCAGAAATAGATATTCTGATTGGTGCCCCGCTATTCTCTGAAATCTTGTTGTCAGGTCGTGTCACTGGATCGCCTGACACACCTACAGCCTTTGAAACAATCTTTGGTTACTTGATAATCGGTAATGCTCCGATTAATATCTTTGAACACGCATGTATTTCTTTATGTTCCGCCGTGGAACCACCGCACTTAGACTCGGTACTTCAAAAATTCTGGCTCCTCGAGGAGATTGAATATAAACCTACGTTGAGTCCAGCCGCTCTCGAATGTGAAACCTTTTTCACTGAGAATGTTTCCCGTGACAATACGGGCCGCTATACGGTATCTCTGCCGTTCTCCCGCGATCGTGACTCTCTTGGTGAGTCATTTGCCACTGCTAAGAAGCGCTTCATGTTTCTTGAGCGTAAATTAAATTGTTCCTCTCAACTACGAATTGAATATAACGCTATCATCAATGAATATATAGCTAAGGGTTATATTTCAGTCATTAGAAATGATAACCATATGTCTGGTTACTATATACCTCATCATGCCGTGGCTCGGTTAGATAAAACCACCACTAAATGGCGCATGGTGATGGATGCTAGCTCTAAAACCAGTTCAGGTCTGTCTCTCAATGACGTTTTGCATACGGGTGAAAATCTGCAAAATGATTTATTCTTAATTCTTCTAGATTTCCGTTTATATAAAATCGCCTTTATATCAGACATCAAACAGATGTATTTGCAGATTTTAACTCATGCAAATGACCGCAAATATCAAAAGTTTTTATTTCGGTTTAACGCTTGCGACCAGCTAATTACTTATCAATTTAATCGCGTCTGCTTCGGCCTTCGAAGCAGCCCTTTCTTGGCAATGAGAGTACTCAGACAACTCTGCAATGACGAGTGTACCCGTTTCCCGCTTGCATCTACTGTCATAAAACATAATACGTATATGGATGACATTTGTTACTCTACACCAAACCTGTCAATGGGTTTGCAGCTCAGAGACGACCTCCGGGGTTTGCTCAAAGCCGGGGGCTTTGAACTCGTCAAGTGGGCAAGTAACTCACGTGAGTTGCTTGAATCGCTTTCCACCTCTGAGCTTCACACTGATAGCATTAACTTTGAAGAACAGGACCCTAATTTAAAGGTTCTGGGTTTAAAGTGGTCACCCACATGTGACGAATTTATGTTTACTGTACATTTAGAAAATCGTCCAATCACAAAACGCAACATTTTATCTGTTATTGCTCGTCAGTTTGATGTACTCGGGCTCATTGCTCCAGTTATTTTATACGCTAAACTTGTGTTACAAAATCTTTATATATTAAAACTTGGTTGGGATGAACAACCACCGTTAGAGATTATAAACATTTGGAAAAACTATTTAAATGAGTTACCTACTATTCAAAGTTTACGTTTTAAACGCCATTTAGATGTTTATGAAAATTCAAAAATTTCAATAACTGCATTTTCTGATGCAAGTGAAAAGGCTTATGGTTGCGTTGTTTACCTTCTCATTATAAATGATTCTAACTCAACACCAGTTACTCGATTGGTTTGCGCAAAATCTAAAGTCGCTCCACTGAAGACTGTATCTGTAGCCCGGCTAGAGTTATGCGCTTGCTTACTGATGGCAAAACTAGTTCGCCGCGTTATCGATACATACGAAAAACGGCATTCTATTAATGATGTCTACTGTTTTACAGACTCTATGGTCGCACTTCAGTGGCTTAGCGCCTCACCGCATCGATTCAAAACATTCGTAGCAACACGCATTACAAAAACCGTAGCCGCCATTCCCGCTAATAAGTTTTATCACATTCCTGGTGATCAGAACCCGAGTGACTGCTTGTCACGAGGATTAACTCCCGCTCAAATCATAAACCATCCCCTGTGGTTCACTGGGCCTCATTGGCTATGCCAACCTACAAATGAGTGGCCCGCCAAATTCATTGCTGATGATAATTCAATTCATAATAGTTTACCAGAGATTAAGAAAGTACTGACTCTAACCGCTGTAACTAATGTAAGTGACAATGGTCACCCGCTTCTTAACTTATCAAACCGCATTTCAAAATGGCTGGTACTCCTACGTACAGTCACAAACATTTATCGATTTATAAAAAAATTACAGCCTTCTAATCATATAACTCCAGACGATCTTAATTACGCTGAAGCAAAGGTTTTACTCGCGTTACAATATTCTTATTTTTCTGACGAAATGAAAAGTCTAAAGTCTAATAAAGGTTGTTCTCGTGCTATTCAGAAGCTTATGCCGTTTCTCGACGCTAACGGTCTAATACGAGTCGGTGGGCGGTTACGCAACCCCGATCTCAGCTATGACCAACAGCATCCAATACTGTTGCCTCGTAAACATCATATCGTTGAAATGATTATATCTCATTATCATCGTCAGAACTGTCATACTGGACCGCTCACTCTGATGTCCATTTTACGCCAAAAGTATTGGATACTTTCATGCCGAAATATAGTTCGTCATGTTATACATAACTGTTATTTTTGCTTTAGGGCAAAACCTAATCAAGTATTCCCATTAATGGGTGACTTACCCGCTTGTAGAGTGAATGAAGCCAAGGCATTCACTCATACCGCTGTGGACTACGCTGGTCCAATAAATATTATCCCGTATCGCAAACGCGGCGTTCGCTCTATTAAATCGTATCTTTGTATTTTTGTTTGTCTGGTCGTGCGCGCAGTTCACGTAGAACTCGTAAGTGACCTGAGTACTTGCTCATTTCTATCCGCATTTAAACGCTTCTTATCACGTAGAGGCGCTGTGTCTGTCCTATACTCAGACAACGCTACAAATTTTATAGGTGCAAAAAATGCGCTATCGGATATTTATACGCTCATTAATTCTGAAGATCATATAGAATCTTTTAGAAATGAATTAACCGCTAATAAAATTACTTGGAAATTTAATCCTCCGCGTAGCCCTCACTTTGGGGGTCACTATGAAATCTATGTTAAAGCCTTCAAAACGCATCTTCATAGGGTCGTTGGTTCGCAATTGCTAACATATGAGGAACTGACAACTGTGCTCACGCAGATAGAGTGTGTAATCAACTCACGGCCGCTAACCCTACTAAGTGAAGATCCATCGGAACCTACCGCTTTAACTCCATCACATTTTTTAATGTCAACACCACTTAAACATTTACCTGCTAGTGAGGCATCTAATGAAGCGCCAAGCTTACTAAAACGTTATGCTTTGCTAGACCAAATGGTACAATCGTTCGCAAAACGATGGAAACTAGAGTATCTGCATTTGCTTCAATCTCGTAAGAAATGGAATACGTTTTCTAATCCTATTACTATAGGTTCTATTGTTGTTATTGTCACTGACGATGTGTCTCCGCTTTCATGGCCTCTCGGCGTCGTCACTGCCACCTATCCTGGTAAGGACGGCGTTGTAAGAGTCGCTTCAGTTAGGACGACGACGGGTGTCTATAAGAGACCCGTTGTCCGCCTCTGTACTCTACCTTCTCAATAACTTACTCTGCCCCTGAATTCCTTCGTTGTTTTCCACCGCTTTTCTCTTACTTTTAGTTTTAATTTTTATGAAAACCGAAGGTTTTCAAGCCGGGGGCATGTTCGCGCCACTTGTAGGTGCGCTCATTGTTTAGTTACCCACATTTCTCTTAATACTTTATCTACCCTTCTTGTCAATTTTCGCTGCATTAAACTACACGTTCGACTCTCGAACAGTCTACGTTCGGCCCTCGTCGAGGGTAGTCTCACCGCTCGTGATAAGTCAACCGCCTGGCTATTCACCCTGGATTCCTCACCCGCTGTGAGATCCTACCGCTGTATTACCGCTTTATAAAACCGCACCGTCTGCGATCGACTATCGTCGCCGCCGGATTCGTGGTGGTCACCTCTGATCATCACCTTGAGCCAGCGTCACGTGGCTCGCCGTTATACCGCACCGCATACAGTCCACTCTCGCGTCAGCAAATAGTGCCAGTACCCAGGGAACTTCGAATCAAGACGTCCAGTGGAACAGAGAAGGAGCGCTGCCAGGATTAAGCACGAGCACACCCACCTCTGAGGTTAGTCGTAGTTTGTTTAATGCAGCGAAAATTGACAAGAAGGGTAGATAAAGTATTAAGAGAAATGTGGGTAACTAAACAATGAGCGCACCTACAAGTGGCGCGACACATAAAACTTAATTTTACGCAAACGTATCTCTGAATCGAAAAATAGTTTTAACAAATCCATAATAATTTGGAATGACTTGTCAAACGATATACCCCACACCATGGGATAGACGAGAAAAAAAAACAACCCACTTTACGTCTTTAGGAGGAACCCTAAACAAAAAAAAAACATGATTTTATTTTACCACTTTGTTGAAATTATTAATATGTATGTATGTTCATGCCAAATGATATTGCTTTCTATTACTTAGATTCTATGAGCTAGCATGTGGACGGACAGACGGACAGAGCAGTTCCTTGTTGACTTCGGAACCCTAAAAATAATAATAATAGTTTGTGGCTTGACGTGTCAAGGTGACACATAAAATTATCACTCTCAATTTTCCAATTTAAACTAATACAATATTAATATAGTGTATGGTCGGGTGTCAGATATATGCCTCTTGATAGAGATTACTATAACTACACGTATATTTTAACACTTCAATGTGAACTATCAAAATATGTATGCGCTTTTCCACTAGTGAATAGAACAGCAGCTGAAGTCGCTCGTGTGTTCGTCAACAACTTCATCCTCGTGCACGGTGTGCCTCGGGAAATCGCTACTGACAGAGTAACGGAGTTTATGTCAGAGACATTCAAAGCGGTATGTACAATTCTTAATATTTCCAAACTGAACTCAACAGCCTATCATCACCAGAGCATTGGTGCACTGGAGAATTCTCACAAAACCCTAGGGGCCTTTTTAAGAATGCACATCAATCAAAGACCAGACTCATGGAGTTCATGGTTACCTTTTTGGGCCTTTGCATACAACACCACAGTACATTCATCGACAAAATTTACTCCCTTCGAACTTGTGTATGGAAAGAAATGTAACTTACCAAGTAACCTTTTAAGAACAGTAGAACCACTATACAATTATGACAGTTATCCCCTTGAGCTTAAATATAGATTACAGATTTCACAAACAGAAGCACGGGAAAACTTGATTAACTCGAAATTAGAAAGGAAAAACAGATATGATAAATATGTAAGACCTGTAGAATATTAACCAAATGATAAAATATTGATTAAAAATGAAACTGGTAATAAGCTCTCAAACCTTTATACTGGTCCCTACACTGTTATTAGAGATTTGTCGCCAAATGTAGAGGTAAACATTAATGAAAAAATTGATGTTATTCATAAAAACAGAACGAAGTTGTATTACTCATAAAGTCATAATATATTGTATACTTAGCAACAATACCTAGGTTACTGACCTTCGTTGCGATCGTGGCTGTAAAATGATATGCACTCGTGATGCCCTGAATGAATGGTGCCAACAAAAAGTACTTACATGTTTTATTTGTAAACACAGAACTCAACTGTAATCTTAGGTATAAGTTTGGAAAAAAAAAAAAAAAAAAAAAAACCAATTCGCTTGTTTGTAAACACAAGCGATACAACAACTGTAATCTTAGTTATAAGTTGTTTATTAATATACTTATATAAAAAAAAAAAAAATATATAAAAAAAAAAAAACCTGCGAGTAACTCAAACGCATAACCATTACTCATAGATAATAAACAGTAATTTTACATTAAATTTGTAACCACATTACGTAGTTTTATATATATAAAAAAAATAAAAAAAGTATCCATGCAAAGGAATATTTTTTTTTTATTGCCTTGGGAGGTGTGATGTAGTAACGTATGCAACCTCTATTTCAATGTGTGTAACCAATATATAAGTCATAGTATCAACATAATAATATGCCATGTATGGTCGGGTGTCAGATATAATAAAACATCCCAAAATGTGGTGTAAGACTGCCTTTATTATGTTGATACTATGACTTATATATTGGTTACACACATTGAAATAGAGGTTGCATACGTACTACATCACAATAGAATAATACAATAGAAAAATGACTAAACACTCTAAAACAAAGACAAAAAAAAAGATAACGTAAAACTACAATAGTTACAATATAACCCGACAAAATCAACATGAAAAATTATTTGACAAGCTGAGACAATGAAAATATGTTCACACGAAGCCAGGCCCGTGACAACAACACACGCCCAACATCTTCGGGTTCGTCGCTCAGCTCCGCCTCGCAGCCGCCGGGACAATCTACAATCGTAAGTCAAGTGATCCCGGACGCTGCAGTTGCGTCGAGCTCGAGCGACGAATACTTCTCTCCGCCGACGACACCATCACCTGCGCGTCGACGGGGAGGACGCCGGCCGCTGGACAGCCAGGGATCTCGAGGCCCATCGGCCTCTGACAGAGTCCCCGCTCCCGCAGAGTCTCCGCGCATGCGACGGACGCAATCGAACAATGAAAACGTTACGAACGCATACTTTGGGGCTACAGAGGGGGGAATTAACCTGACTGCGTACCGTGGTCGGATGCTCTCTCTGTTTCAGGTGCTTGAGCCAGCTGTCAACGTGTCGGCCCAACGTCTATCGGATCAGGTGCGGGTCATCCAACGTAACCGTATGCTGGATGACGCCGTACTTGATAGACTGCGTGATGAATCACAGAGTAGCCGTGTCTCACCTGCCTTGCCACCAGCCGCGGTGCAACTGCAACCCAGTGTTTCACCGCGACCCGACCATGTTGGCGAGGATGACGACGACGGGGTATATCTGTGAGTACCCAATGCAATGCACGTTTGAGGAGCGCTTTGGAATGTGCATTCAGCGAGTATCGCTCCACACCGCCCGAGCTTAGACCTCGTTTGCCCATGCATAAGAAAATAGGGCGCTGGTGTGTGCTCTAGATTCGCAGCTATCAAATGTTTTTGATAGCAGCAAAGACCTTGCCGACACCCACTCGATCTTGTACTGTGCGGCTGCAGCAGCATGTCCTGTAGCTAACGTCAAGTTTCCCAAGACTGACAGAGCTACACGACCAGCTATACCAACTTGGCAGTGCAGGATTGAGCGTCGTATCGGTGAGGCTAGAGCACTCATCGGCAAGCTTATCTGCTTCAGGGAGGGCAACACTCGCCCTAGAGTGATGCGCTTTGTGAGACGGGCGTTCTCAGGGACTGATATCAGTTTTCGAGATTATATGTCCCGCGTCGCATGGGCAAACCGTATTCGTCGGTACAAGCGGCGAGTGGAGCGATACACTCAAAATCGCACATTCCAGAGCAACGAAAGGTGGGTTTATTTGGCTTGGGAGCAACCCAACCAAGGTGTGACTGATACGCGCCTACCGGATAATGACGCCATGTGTTCGTTCTGGCGCGATATCTGGTCGGTGCCTGTCAGTCACACCGAGGGTGACTGGACTCGGGAGGTCGAACGAGCGTGCGATCCGATACCACAAATGGAGGCAATTACCATCAGCCCCCAAGATGTGGCTCGTGCAGTCCATCCGTTGCCTAACTGGAAATCTCCAGGGCCGGACGGACTGCACAACTTTTGGATTAAATGGTTCCAAAAGTCGCACGCTCGTTTGGCAACTCAGTTCCAGTCTGCCTTAGAGTCAGGATCGCTGTCCCGGTTCCTAACGACAGGAATAACCCACCTGCTCCACAAATCAGGTAGTACTGCGGATCCTAAAAATTATAGACCGATAACGTGCTTACCGACGGTCTATAAAGTTTTTACATCCATTCTGAGAGCGAAAATTAATCAACATATTGACAATAACGCCATCATGTCTGCTTCTCAGAATGGATGTAGGAACGGGTCCCGCGGTACTAAGAAGCTGCTCCTCATATACATTGCCATTAGCCAACAGGTTCGCCGTTCCCGCAAGGATCTGGCAACATGTTGGATAGATTACAAGAACGCCTATGACTCAGTGCCACATACATGGCTCATGAGGGTGCTGGAGTTGTATAAAATTGATGCAACTCTTCGCGCCTTCCTGACGTCATGTATGGGGCAGTGGAGGACGGTCCTTCACTATCCAGGATGTTGACAGATTCAGGAAAACAGCGAACCTATAAGGATCGAGCGCGGAATATTTCAGGGCGACAGTCTGAGTCCTCTGTGGTTTTGTTTAGCCCTGAACCCTCTCAGTACACTGCTGGAGGGTTCAGGTCTGGGCTATCGGTTGAGGAGAGGTGGTCAGGTCATATCACACCTCCTTTACATGGATGATCTGAAGCTCTTTGCCCCCAACAACTTGCAACTGATGAAGCTACTGAAGGTAACAGAAACCTTCAGTGACGCCATCCGTATGGAATTTGGTGTGGACAAATGTGCAGTCATGCATGTAAAGCGAGGGGAGATTATGGAATCCGTGGGAATACAACTCTCGGATTCCATACACCTTCGATCCCTTTCCTCAACCGAAACTTACAAGTATTTGGGTATGTCGGAAGCACTAGGCATCAATGCTACTGACGTGAAACAGTCGTTGAAGGAACGCTTCTTTGGCCGCCTGGAAAGAGTACTAAATAGTCTTTTATCGGGCGGTAACAAGGTGCGCGCCTTCAACGGCTGGGTCATGCCGGTATTGATGTATTCTTTCGGCATACTAAAATGGACTCAGACTGAACTTGACGCCCTGGGTAGGAGGGTCCGCACGCTGCTTACCGCAAATCGTATGCATCACCCACGTTCATCGGTTATGAGACTGTATATCCCTCGGAAGTGCGGGGGTCGTGGCTTTTTAAATGCTAAAGACCCTACACAACCGCGAGGTATGCAGTCTTAGGGAATACTTCCAGGCCGCTGACGTGGGTATGCATCGAGATGTGGTAGCGGTGGACAAGGGCCTTACCCCGCTCTCCTTGGTTAACGAGAACTGGCGCAAACCTATAGTATTAGATACTAATGACCGCAGGGAGGTATGGCAGAGCAAGGAGCTTCACGGACGCTTCTACCGGGTCCTACATGGGCCCGATGTAGATCTTTTTGCGTCCGTGGCCTGGCTGCGATTTGGTGACCTTTTCGGGGAAACTGAAGGTTTTTTCTTTGCGATTATGGACGAAGTTATGATGACGAACAACTACCGGCAATACATTGTGAAGGACGGCACGGTTGACATCTGTCGGGCATGTCACCGGCCGGGTGAATCAATCCGTCACATTATCTCCGGTTGTTCTAGTCTGGCTAACGGAGACTATTTGCATAGACACAACCTTGTAGCCAGGATTATCCATCAGCAACTTGCTCTTAAATACAATCTTGTAGAGTCGGAAGTGCCTTACTACGTAGTATGTGCCCGACCCAGTTCTTGAAAATGGCAATGTCACGTTGTATTGGGATCGGTCTATCATCACTGACAGGACTATTGTTGCCAATAAGCCTGACATAGTGGTTATAGACCGACTAGAGCGTCGCGCAATGATTGTTGATATAGCGGTCCCACATGACGAGAACCTCGTGAAGGCTGAGAGAGATAAGAAAAGCAAGTATCTTGATCTGGCTCGCGAGGTTGTCGACATGTGGGACGTGAATACAGCGATCATTGTGCCGATAGTCGTTACGGCCAATGGCATAATAGCCAAGAGCCTCGACGAACATCTGAGGAGGCTCTCGTTGGGCAGCTGGATCAAGGTCTTGATCCAGAAAGCGGTACTACTGGACACGGCGCGTATCATTAGGAGGTTCCTCTCTCAGGAGCCCTGACCACCGGTAGCTTGGACCCTGTTCCCGATACCGGTGGGCTACTATTTTTGTATTTTTAAATGTATTTTTTATTTTATTTTTTTATAGAATAAAATTTAAAATGTAAAAATATGTATATAACATGAATAAATGGAATAATAATAATAATAAGTTCATTTATTTGCAAACAAGTGTCACAGTTACATAAAAGCTCTGCCTCCCGAACTAGGTAGTTAACCTGTATCTCAGTAGACAGAAAAGATGATCGACATGTAAAAGAGTTTGTACAAACCAACTTACAGAAATAAAATCATTTATGATTTACTCTTGAACAAAACTGTCTCCCAAACGCAACAACTCCCAGTTTCCGTCTGCAGCACCACAGGTGAATGTAGTGCCCCGTAACAAAATACTCCCTATCTGCTCTCCAACCCATCGTCCTCTGCGCCCTCTAGGAGTCCAACGACGCTAGTAAACCATCCTAGGCGCTACTAACTGGACGGAGAAAATATAATATCCAGAACGTTTGCGTGTTCTAAATCAGATATTTTGCCCCGAAAACCCCATAATGAGAATATACTTTTTCGGGATAATTCGTTCAATACATCATGCTACCTAAACCGATCCAAAAGTTTTATGTAGGTCAAAAGACAATAAACAAAACTCTAATCCTACAAAATAGAATTAGAAATAACCTAATTTTCCGTTCACGACACTGAATTAAACGAGAGATAAACCTTTACATTTCTAGAATTAATTTCGGTACGGATTAGGAACCCTTTCAAATTCACCTTGTAACAAATATATTTCCGCGACGACTCCCAGCGACATCTGGTGTCTCGAGTGTACTTTTTTCACCTAGGTGGTTGAGGCCCTTTGGGACTAGATGGCGCTGAGATCGGGACGGAATTATTGTAAATTCTTTACGAAACCCGTTAAATATTGTGTGCATTAATATAATTCAACAAGCACACAATCTCCTACATATCTAGGCTATTAATTTCTGGTATACATAAATACTTAAAGAAAATATAGACATGACATCTCTATGGGTCAATAAAATGATCAATGTCTATGGCCGACGAGAGTGACATTTCTTTTTCATTACGAATGGATACGAAACCAGTCCAGGAATAAAATCCCATAAGAAAAGTTAAATAAATTAATTTAAAATGACTCGGAGGCGAAAGGGAAACAGCCCTAAATATAAAGCAATAATGTGCCAGCAAGCGCTGTGAGTATTTGTGGAATTGAACTATATTTTCATGCTTGTGAGACATGTGCTCGTATGATGCTAATACCGCATTTTCTCCCATCGACAGGGCTTCTTAGGATTAATTTTAATATTAATGAAATAGAATAAAACATGGTCAACGAAACTATATATAAGAACAGCAACACCGCATTCAACAACAGGCTCCGGACACCCATGATATTTTGACCGATGAAATAATGGATACTATCTGCACAGGAACGATGCTGGTTGTGACATCACATATCTGAAGCTAAGTTTAAAGGGTAGTTTATATACCATCCACAAGTAAGTGAGATACATATAAAATTGTGATGCAGTAGTGATGCCTGTGAAGTAATTAAATTAGTTGACCAAATATAAAGACTTTTACTTCTATCGACCCTCATGCGAAGTCATCCCTGCAATTGTCTCATCCAGAATACCTACCCCTGAGCTGGCTGGTGAGTAAGGAGAAAAAGATGTCTTACAATTGTACGCCCAACGTGTCGCATGAAGTTAGATAGAAGTACTTAACAAACTTGCAATTTGTACGACCAATGTGTCGCATGTAGTTTGATTGTAATACTTGATTACTTATTTTGTATCTAGTAGTTATAACTTGAAAACTTAAGAACTTAACCAAACTATAGGTTAACTTCATGGTTGCTTAATTTAAAAACTTAAAATAACAAAACATTAACTTTATATAAAATTTAAAAGTGCGGTTATAGTCACATGTTTTATTTAAAAACTATAAACCATTTCACTGATAAATGTTTTGTTAAATTGAATATAAAACACTCTAATTTAACATAGTTATTATAACTGTTAATTAGGTTTAAATATATAAATGGAACAAACAATTCGTTTTTGTTCAACATTTATATTTATGTTTTGTTCATTACTTAAAACTAAACTAAAAAAACAAAACTTTAACATTATATATAAATTTAAAAGTGGGGTTATAGTCACATGTTTATTAAAACTATATACCTTTCCACCAGTGAATGTTTTGTTTAACTGATAATTAGTTTTGTATATTTAGAACAAAAAGTGTTTTTTGTTCAGCATGCTTTTGCAATTTTATTTGACTATCTTCATAAAGAAGAATTGGTTCATATACTTAAATGTTATTATATTTCAACAGATCATAAAGCAACTGGTGATGTGGTCTGCAAGCAGTATCGTTCCCTGTGTAGTTGAATCATAGTGGAAGCATCAAGGAGATGGATTATCCCGCACATATGTCGTTATCTGATGAGGTACACTGGTGTTCGGAAACCTGTTGCTGAGCTGTTCATTTAAATAAAGAGTAAATTCAGGAGGTACTTTTACAATTATATGTATCGTAGCTCGCTTTAAACATTACTTAATGAGAATTTCTCTAATAATTATTTTCATACTTAATAATTTATACTAAAAATAAATAGAACTTAATTGTTAAATTCTTTTGGAAGGTATTAATGCCAAAAGAAAATGTGGGACATCTATAATAACTATTTAATTATGATCCCACTGGCGCCCAATCTTAAAATAAACAATTTGTAGTGACTTATTAGGATATTTTTACTGTGTCAACTAGAAGAAGCACAATTTTATAGTATATTCTAATTGTTATGTTGATTTCTTCCTATACGGAATGCAACAAGCAGTACTTTGATTGAATTACTAGTGTTTCTTGTACACAAAATTACCTAAATTTGTACATGTGAACAATACTTAAACTTATTAGGTCTTTTTTTCCTGTGTCAACTAAAAGTAACACAATGTGGTATTTATTATACTCTGATCACTATGGTAGATATGTTATGTTGTTTCCTATACGGATTACAACAAACAATGCTATCGTGAATAGTGTTTCTTGTACACAGAAAGCCTATAAGTGTCCATGTTAACAATGGTCCTCAATTGATTTAAATACATTAATGGAAAATATGAAGATTCTCTAGTTATAATCATTGTTGTGTTAAAATATTTGCACATAATTCAATAATGGAGGTGCAAATATTTAATTAAGAAAGGGATGAATGAATGCTGGTAGGGTATAAGGATTTGTTTTTCTAAGTCGGCGTTAATTCAATAACTGGTTATGTATATGGATGGATGAAAGGAAACACAATGATGCAAAAACTTAGTAGTATTCTGAATTATAAAATTTAACTAAAGTAGACATTTACCTACATCTATACAACGGATAGGTGCTCAATGTAACCCTTGCTGATTTAAAAAGGCGGGTTTACTTTTCGTTGCGAATCTTAACTTGATTAGGTTATCCTATATCTATACAATGGATGGGTACTTAATGGAACATTTGCTGATTTAAAAGGCAATGTTACTTTCTGTTGCGAATCTTAACTTGATTTAGTACTTGTCTACATTTACGTATATACATTTGAACAACTTGATACTTGTAACACTTGCTGATTTAAAAAAGCAGTGTTTCTGTTGTTGATAAAACTTAACTTGATCAGTTATTGGTCTAAACTTAAAAATAATAAAAGGTTAAATCTCTTTTGAGTATAACCTGACTCTTAAACATTTAACATACTTAAATGTTTGATGAATCAAACATTAACTTAAATAAACTTAGTTAATGGCATAACTAGCATTTAAACTGACTACTTGGCGATTGTGTTTTGATACATAGATGCTTTTCATTGCTATCAGTTTTGGGACAATCACTGAGTATGTCGTATTAGTCTTAGATGAGAACAATCAAAGTTTTTATCTGCTAGTTATTGGACTATTACTAATGTTCTAATATTTAGTACATTTTGTACATAATTAGAAACTTAAAAACTTGATAAATAAGTTTTGAACTTTATTTTTTTAAACTTTTAGTTTTTTTTTTTATAAAACTTAATGTAGGTAGTTCTCATATGAATTAGATTTTCTTGGACTGCCTCAATTTCTGTTAGGGAGCAAGCTAGATTCACAATATGCATGGAAATATGTTAAATTCAAAAAAAATTGTAAATCAATTTTTTTTAACCGGGGTGAGATGTACTGTAACAAATATATTTCCGCGACGACTCCCAGCGACATCTGGTGTCTCGAGTGTACTTTTTTCACCTAGGTGGTTGAGGCACTTTGGGACTAGATGGCGCTGAGATCGGGACGGAATTATTGTAAATTCTTTACGAAACCCGTTAAATATTGTGTGCATTAATATAATTCAACAAGCACACAATCTCCTACATATCTAGGCTATTAATTTCTGGTATACATAAATACTTAAAGAAAATATAGACATGACATCTCTATGGGTCAATAAAATGATCAATGTCTATGGCCGACGAGAGTGACATTTCTTTTTCATTACGAATGGATACGAAACCAGTCCAGGAATAAAATCCCATAAGAAAAGTTAAATAAAGTAATTTAAAATGACTCGGAGGCGAAAGGGAAACAGCCCTAAGTTTAAAGTAATAATGTGCCAGCAAGCGCTGTGAGTATTTGTGGAATTGAACTATATTTTCATGCTTGTGAGACATGTGCTTGTATGATGCTAATACCGCATTTTCTCCCATCGACAGGGCTTCTTAGGATTAATTTTAATATTAATGAAATAGAATAAAACATGGTCAACGAAACTATATAAGAACAGCAACACCGCATTCAACAACAGGCTCCGGACACCCATGATATTTTGACCGATGAAATAATGGATACTATCTGCACAGGAACGATGCTGGTTGTGACATCACATATCTGAAGCTAAGTTTAAAGGGTAGTTTATATACCATCCACAAGTAAGTGAGATACATATAAAATTGTGATGCAGTAGTGATGCCTGTGAAGTAATTAAATTAGTTGACCAAATATAAAGACTTTTACTTCTGTCGACCCTCATGTGAAGTCATCCCTGCAATTGTCTCATCCAGAATACCTACCCCTGAGCTGGCTGGTGAGTAAGGAGAAAAAGTTATCTTACAACCTTAACGAAATCCTTTTACCCAACTGTCGAAGGAGGGTTATGTGTTTATCAGTCTATGTATGTATGTAAGTATGTATGTATGTTTGTTCCTATGTGGCATTCTAGAGACCAAACGCGTTGGCTAATTTTGATGATTCTTACGTCAATCGATTCGTCTTAACCCTGCGAGTGTCACTCTCTCTCCTCTGTCGTTTCGCTCTTGGCAGAGCGGTCGTGGTCACGTTGAGTCATCCACTTTGGTGTTAGAGGCGGACACAGCTCTTTTCACGATCTGCCGCCATCTCTCTCTGTTTGTAGACTGCCTGGTGCAGTCTGATACGCGGCTTCCCACTGCAGATTTAACTTGATCAGTCCAGCGCATAGGTGATCTGCCGCGTGATCTGGTTCCCTCTACTTTTCCTTGCACGACCAGCCGTTCTATAGAGTTGTTATCAAGCCTAGAGACATGGCCAAAGTACTGCAGTATGCGCGTCTGTACTATGGACGATAGACGCTTTGTGATGCCGAGTTCCTGGAGTATGGACACGTTGGTGCGGAACTCTGTCCACGATATGCCGAGCATCTTCCTCCAGCACCACATCTCTAGAGCATCTATCTTCCCCTTTTCCAACTCACGCACTGTCCATGTCTCTGCTGCGTAAAGGAAGATTGGGAACACCAATGTTCGCATGAGTCTGACTTTCGAGTGTCACTGGCTACATACAAATTGGAAAAGAAAAACATGGCGGATTTTGGGCGCCATTTTGTGAGGGTAAAAAATATTTTTTTCTTGCAAACCCATCGTGTGGGGTATCAAAATAAAGGGTTTTAAGAGGTGATTTCAAAAATATATAACACTTATATGTTTAAATACACCTAATTAAAATTAAAATAACTAAAAAGATGTAAATAAAAAAGTTAATTACAAAATCCAAAAACCCGACTGCTTTAAAAGCGAACCACGAAAAAACACGTAAACAAGAAGAAAATCATGCTGTGCAGTCGGAGGATACATCTGGATTTGGTCAGACAGCTCGCGAATATGTATCCTCCGACTGCACAGCATGATTTTCTTCTTGTTTACTTCTTTTTTTCAATAAGTCGCTGAATTGACATATAAATTTATTTATATTTATTTAAAATAAAAACGTTGCCCTACACTAGAAATTTCTTCCTGTATCGTGGGTGCGTTTACAAACATTTAAACTCACATACACAAGACACCCAGATCCGGAACTACTATCTGTACGGCATACAAATATTTGTTTCATGCGGGAATTGAACCTGCGACACGCAGCGCTGCAGCCGATCGTTCAACCACTACGCCAACCGTTTTCTATCCGAATTGAAAATGTTCGGCATTATAACGGATAGAGTTTGGGTGTAGTGCGTAAGATTCCCTACAAGAAGTACCACGGCTACTTTGGAACCGAAATTTGTCAGATTAGGATCGTATGTAGTGCATATTTGCCCTTCATGGCTGGAGAAGGCAAACTACCGGGAGGAGTGGATGGCTATGAAGCAGACCTTTATCCAGCAGTGTGACAATAAAGTTTGATTGAAATAAAAGTAGTCCTCAATTACGTTCATAAATCAATCAAGAGACCCATGTCTTAACACAAGTCAGAAAAAACACTATAAGATCATTCACGGATATTTCAATCAACTGCATCTGACATCGTTATAAGTCGGTACTTTTATCTTTCCATAATGTAAGTACATCATATAGCGCGTTAACTAGGTCAAACCATCTCTTTTCCAAAGCAATTATTAAGTCTGCAATGAATATCATTTTAGTCATCCAGGAATGCAAAAGTAATTTCCATAATGGTCTGGAAATGGAAAAATCTCTGTGTGCTGAGGACAGATTATTGGATTAATTTCACAATCAGCGTCAGTGAGTTTGTGCATCTTGAAGTCTTAAGTTGAATCATTTTCTAACCTTATATGGAGGTAAAACTGTTTGTTTGCAAGAGTTAATAATCTCTGGAACTGCTGACCTAATTGGTTTGTTGAACCAATATTTGTTTTTGTAAAAATTGAAAGATGATATGAAAGTTTTCGTACTAAACTATTTCTCTTCTTTACCTAATTCTTACAACAATAAATAAAAATTACCACTCACACTTGTTCTTTTCCTAAACTCAATATGGAGAAACAAATTGAGCTCCAACTTAAGCTTTATCTAACTTTGTTGTTATAGACGGAAACGAAAAAGTTTAAATCCGGAAAGAGGTTGTTACGAAAAGGTAAGCAATATTTTCGTTTTACGTGGTTGCCAAACAAGAAGGAACTTTGGTAAAAATTACCCGAATTATGTGTACAATTTTTGATGTGAATCTTCTCAGGCGACGATTCGGTAAAGTCAAAGTCAACAATATTTCTTTCAATTAGGCCACTAAGCTGCACTTTTGAACGACAACAATAAAAATTACAAGTAATAAATTGAGAGTAAAATTTTAAGGACACGTCACGTTTAGGCACAATTCGTTACATGAGAGAGAAGAAAGATATAACTCCTTCCTGCTCCCACACTAAATCTAAATTACATTCGTTAAGTAAGAATTTTTATTTCTACCACGTGTACGGCGCTACCACTATACCCTCTTCATCTGCCTAGCCTTTTCCCAACTATGTTGAGATCAGCTTCCAGTCTAACCGGATTCAGCTGAGAACCAGTGTTTTACATGGAGCGAATGCCTATCTGACCTCCACAATCCAGTAACTGGGAAACACGATCTCAAGCTTCTGACTACCCGTAACGACTGTCAAAAATCTTCAGATGACAGCAGAGACCAACGGCTTAACGTGCTTGCCGAGGCGCGGAAAAAACTCGCTATGCAAAGATGGTCACCCATCCTTGGACCAAACTCGGCAAGCATTGCTTAACCTTGAAGATCGACCCGCGTGGCTGTTATTATTTAGGCACGAGCTGCCTGCTCAATCAACATAACATCGCTGCGCTGACAGTGACTTGATAATATTCGTGCCCGCACAATCTGCACTAGCTAAGAAAAAAAACAACTAAAAGGTCACTCCACTGACACGTCCTGTTGATCAAGATTGACAATCCCGTCTCTAGCAGAGGCCACCGAAACTACCCGGTGTTAAATGGTCAAGCACAACATAAACAGGAATATAACTAAATTAAATCTCTTTTACTATTTCGTTTACCTTGCTTACTCACGCCACAGATTACCCACCAAATTCCTCTGCTCTTATCACGTTGTTGTAAGGTTCAATGTCGTATAATGTTTTCTTGTTTTTAAATAATGTATGAGCCATTATTGGTAGCGCGCAGGCAATTCCCGGATTATCGCTGACAAGTTGACACAAGTGACGTTCTTGAAAGTGAACCCTCGTCATGGCGTCTTTGGTCTAAAATTAGACCTGAATGAAATAACAATCAGCCTCTGAACTCAATCTTCCGGAGACGTCAGCGTGGTTTCTCTGTGAAAAAATAATGAAGGAGTACTGAATTATGGCAATACCAGCAAACATTTTGGTCAGCGCTAATTCTTTCTGCAGTTTCCGCCGAGCCCAATGGAAAAAATAAGTTTTTACCCGATTGCCGAAGGAGGGTAATGTGTTTATCAGTCTATATATGTATGTATGTGGCGTTCTAGTGACCAAACGCATTGGCCGATTTTGATGATTCTTACGTCAGTCGATTCGTCTTAACCTTGCGAGTATCTCTGGCTACATTAAAATTAGAAAATTGTGGCTTTTGTGTGCCATATTGTGGGGGCCTAATTTTTTTTATTTTATCTCCATCGCGTGGTGTATGAAATTAAAGGGTTTTATGAAGTGATTTCAAAAATATATAACATTTATTATGTTTAAATGTGCCAAACTCGACAAAAAATGTAAACTCTAAAAAGTTATAAATAAAAATAACAAAAACCCAGTCGGGGTTTTTGTTATTTTTATTTATAATTTTTATTTATTTTTATTTTTAAGCTTTTTAGTTAGCTTCTTATGCAGTCGGGTATTTATAATTTTTTGCTTACAAGCTTTTATTTAACTTGCTTTGTTAGTGTGTTAGTTTATGTGAGTCAAATCTTACAACCGATTTTTAAAACAGTAATCCTTAACCGATTGAGCCCATATTTTATAGACACATGAACCTACTAGGTAGGTGTTCCTTAATTATCTATTGACCCATTTGATTGGTTTGCCCAAACATGCGGTGACAGTGCCAGCAACATGCTGCGGTGGCTGGACATGCAAACATATTAACTCAATAACCTAGATACACTGTACCTATATTGTACAAACTTCGGCAGAGCGAAGTGTCCCAACGTAGACAATCATTAGCCTTAAAAGACACTTCAAACACTAATGTATTCCTCACTGTTAAAACAAATAAATTATTATGATTTCCTTTATTCATTAACTTGCTTATTTACAATATTTTTAATATTTTTTTCGACACAGTTAAACAAAAAAAAAACATTTAAAAATATAAAAAATATAGGTCCACCGGTATCGGGCACAGGTTCCAAGATCAGGGCTCCAGAGAGAGGAACCTCCTAACAATACGAGCCGTGTCCAGCAGTACTGCTTTCTGGATCAGGCCCTTGACCCAGCTGCCTAACGAGAGCCTCCTAAGGTGTTGGTCGAGGCTCGTGGCTATTAAGCCATTGGCTGACATGACTATCGGTACAATGATCGCTGTGTCCATATTGTCCATATCTTATAATATATTGTATAAGGTAATATGTGGGTAATATCCATATGCTACAAATGGCTCCTGTCCCGGTTTACTTGTATACCGAAATATCGAGCTCTATGATTTTCGTTGCCACTACATGAAGAATCTAAGTAGTAACAGCTGACTTTATCTTCTACGCTAGTCGAGGTTGCGCGTGGTCGCGACCATCCGCATAGGTAACGGGACTCTTCCATGTCTCGGAAACAGTAACAAACTAACAACGTTAAGCTGATGCTACAAAAATTTTGCCTAGAGTTAGATGTTCAATCTGGTTGCTGTATTGTTGGCTTTTATTAAAATTAAAATAGTTTATTCAGGTAACTTTTCAAAACTCATTCTATATTAATTATAAACATCAGAATATTACAAAATAAAAATCAAAATAAAAAGTGATGTCAAATCAAAATAGAATAAATAACATTAGTTACATAAAATTTAATAAATATTAAAATTCATTGAAATAAAATTAATTTAAAAGTATTAGTACCTTAGATCTCCTCTCTGGCACAGTGAAATGTCTCTTAGAATAATCCCGGAGGAAAGGGCAATCCAACCATTGCCGCGATCATCGCCAGAACGGTATTGGAACTGGCCCGCACCGTGCACACTATAGAAGCAGCGCGCTTGCGCATAACCGCGTGAAAACCATCGGTGTGTGCCTCTGCGAAGATACCTGAGGCGCTACAGTATCGGGACAGCCTACTGCACCGCCCCAAACGCGTTATTATACTGCACCCGTAAGGCATTTAGGATTCTTTTGTATTATCATTCAAAACTGCAGGCAAGTAATGTAAAAACCAAAGTGTATTTATTTTTGTACATGGAATAGTAAATGATCCACGACTTGTTAATCCATATTTTAGGTTCTGTGCCATAGATTAAAACGGTTCATAACCGTTAACACTCTTCTGCAAATACATTTTTGACGTTTTGGTACACTGTGACTGAACCTTTGAACCCTGACTGTACCTGTATTATATTATCTTGAACCATAATTAATCTAATACTTGACGTCTGCCGCTTCCAGACGCAACATTCATATTACAAAGACCACGCCTGTCTGTCTGTTCGCGATAAATTCAAAAAACCCCTGAACGGATTTTTATGCGGTTTTCACCAATAGATGAGTGATTCTTGAGGAAGGTTTAGGTGCATACTTTGTTAAGGTTTTGTATATTGAAATATGACGATAATTGTTGAAAATTACTGATAAAGTCAAGCTGCATGGGAACTTTCATCGAAAACGCTGCCTAATCCTTTAAAATATATCTAAATAATGTATAGTGGGATATTCCTCTTTTATGGGTCTACAGAAAAGTCCGTAATGGCATGTATATATATTTTAAGGATAGCTAACTATACCCATCCCTAACTTCAAAAAAAATACTCACGTACAATGCGGTAATTGGTAAGCTATATTTAAACGGATACAGTATTAATCCTTATTTCGTCTGATCTTCTGAAGTTTAATGAAAGCCATCTTCTACCTATTATAATTTTTTCGCCATTACTTTTTGTCACCAACGGAGCAGCGAAATAAAAAATTGGGATTTTTCAGCATGATCTTGACTTTTCAATGCAATTGTGAAATGCAAATGTTAGTTTTAGGGCATAATAGAACAGCTACAAAATATGAGTAAACAAACCTGCGAATGTGTAGTCTTGGAGTTCTCATAACACATAACATAACGCTTGCATTTCTTGAAGGGTAAGGCAGAGGTCCACCTACATCTGCTGCTATACCTACGTTATGGATGTAACTTCTTTTACAAAAATAATGTAACACTAACATTTTATACACAACGGGGAGATAACATAGTAAAATACCTACGTCCCAAAAGAGTACCTACAAAAAAAATACGAATTGTACAACATCAAAGATTTCGCACCAAATAAATATCTGGTTACCTAGAAAATAAACATACTTACTTATCTATTTACGAGGAAAGCTGGCATCTATTATTATCCTTATAACTGAAAAAAAGCAAAATAGACACTCACATTATTTTAGGAGTCTGTTCCGGGTTCCGATATCCGGGTTCTATTCTAGTCTTACAATGGGGCAGAATGCTTATGCTTTCTGCCCCATTGTATCATCATCATTATTTCCGCCGAAAGTCGTCCTCTGCTGGACATAGGTCTTCGCTAAGTGTTGCCACAACGACCTTTCCTGTGCGTATCCCTTTTATGATGGCCAAATTATCGGATATAATTCTATTTGCTGATGATACTTCGCTAATTTTTAAAATAGATAGGCAAGATACAGATGTTTTAAATATCAACGAAAGTCTAATTGTTCTCTCAAAATGGTTCGCAGCTAACAATCTTTTACTGAATGCGAAAAAAACAAAATGTCTAAAGTTCTCTTTACCAAATGTACCACAACATGACCTAAACTTAAATCTTGACGGCAAAAATCTTGAAGTTATAACGGAAACTGTATTCTTAGGGATTACTATCGATTCAAAATTGCAGTGGGGCGCGCACATTAGAACTCTTTCGGGTAGGTTAAGTTCGGCTGCATATGCAGTAAGGAAAATAAGGCAGCTAACCGATGTAGCTACAGCTAGGTTAGTATACTATGCTTATTTCCACAGTATTATGTCTTATGGCATTCTGCTGTGGGGATCAGCAGCAGACGTTGACTCAATTTTCATCCTACAAAAGAGGGCAATCCGCGCAATCTATAAAATGGGTCCTCGCGAGTCCCTCAGAGAAAAATTTAAAGAGATCGATATACTGACTCTACCTTCACTTTATATTTTGGAATGTATTTTGTATGTCCGTAAAAATCGAGGGCTTTTCAAAACTAGAAGCGACTTCCATAATTTAAATACACGCAGTAAGCACGAAATTGTAATACCCAAATTCAGATTAACAAAAACTAGCAAGTCTTTTCTTATAAACAGTATACGCTTTTATAACAAGTTGCCAAAGTCAGTTATAGAACTGACCGATGGAAGGTTCAAAAACTACATCAAACGTATCCTTATTAAAAAAGCATATTATAAAATCAAGGACTACGTTGAAGATAAAAACATTTGGCCTTAGCTCCTTCTGCGCATGCAGCTTCCCTGGTAACTTGTAAACGGCACAAATATGTGGATGTCTCTAACTATTCTCAATCTCATTTTTCTTTCCTTCTTTTAATTAGACTTTTTACAATGGTTTTCAAACATCTTTATAGTACTTTGCTAAGAATAGTTACAGCACTGATAACAAAATTTGTGCCACATGTTAAATTTAGTCATGTAATACTTATTTTTATTTACCTTTGTATAGATTCTTTTACCGATTGTTTTGTGAATGTGTGAACATTGTAGGCCTTCTAGATGCTAGTTAACATTTGTTAACTTTTTTTTATAAAATATATAATCCTTTTATTTTATTTTTTTAGTTTCTTACGACTTATTGTCATATGTCGGGCCTACGTTGTCCCCCCATGTCTAAGTACTAATGCTGTAACATGGAAATATTGTAAAACCAAACCATTTTTAAAAGAGTAACCATGGAGTTTCTTGCCGGTTCTTCTCCATAGGAAACGACCAACCCGAACCGTGCACCTTTTGTCGACGTTTTATAAGTGCCCATGTAGGCCTATGTGAAATAAAAAAAAAATGATTTTGATTTTTGATTTTATCACAACTAACGGCACCCCGCAGTCTTGGTCCACCTAGAGAGAGACGGCTTCCGGTACGCAATCACCATTCCAGAACTTTTCGGCCTCTTCGAGAATCTGTTCAGTGAGTTATGTGCCCCGCCCACTGCCACTTTAGTTTTACAATTCTTCGCGCTGAGTCAGTAATCTTGGTCATTGTTTACTACTGTACCGTTGTTATCATGACTGCGGGTATGATATTTGTATGGTGGTGGGTAGATTAATATCTAAGTTCAATAAACCAGTGTGTCGCTAACCCTCGCCTTTCATTGACGCTGCATTGGCGACGAGATTGGGATTCTTAGACATTTTATAATCTAAGACGGAACTAATTAATAGTTTTTGCGTCTGTATTAAGAGTGAAGTGAAGTCATCGATTATTGCAACTGTTATTAAGATGCCAATCGGAAAGTTAGAACCGTTCAATATCAGTTCAAAACAATGGCCTGCTTATATACGCCGGGTTAATCAATATATTTTACTTAACGATGTAAAAGATAACCTAAAGGTTCCGATGTTAATAACAATAGTAGGCGAAGCCACATATTCATTGATGTGTGATTTGTGTTCCCCTGAATTTCCCGAGGACAAATCCTACGAGACATTGGTCAAGCTAGTTACCGATCATTTGGAACCGCAGCGATCTGAGATCGCCGAGCGCCACGTGTTCCGACTGCGGAGACAACGGACCAGCGAACCCTTGATGGAATATTTACAGGCGCTAAAACATCTGGCAGCAACCTGTAATTTTGGCAAATGTAAAAAGTGTTCTACGCTCGAAGAAAACCTTAGAGATCAATTTGTTTCGGGTTTGACAAATGACGCCATGCGTTCAAGAATATTTGCCGAAAGGAAAATAGAATATAAGGAGGCGGTGGAGTTAGCACTAGCACTGGAGGCTGCAGAGAAGCACGCGGAGGTGAGCGGCAGCACGGTGCCGACGACGACCTCAGGTGCTGGCGGCGAGGCAGGTGAAGACCTGCATTACACACGCGGGGGCCGAGGACGCGCCCGCGGCTCGCGCTCTTCGGCGGGCGCAAGCGGTGCGGCTGGCCCAGCCGGCGCGGCAGTCATGCCAGTACATAATAAGAATCGCCACTCGTTATCTCGGACTAGTATAGTTTCCGAGAGTAAAGTTTTATCCTCAGAACGAGAAGTTCCTACGGTCGGTAAGGAGGTGGAGGACACATTCGAGGACGCGTCTGACGGCGTTGGTGAGAAGTCACAGACCACTGGTTCTGAAGCGGCATCCGGGCCGGAGACACCACCACCACCGTCAGGTGCGTCCGCTCGTGCTGTGCGGGCTTATAATCGGGCTCGACCAGGAGTCATTAAATAACATGCTTGTTATTGGTATTTTGTGTCACTAATGTTTATATTTTAGATTATGCTAAGCTTAAAGGGGAGAAATGTACCGTTGTTATCATGACTGCGGGTATGATATTTGTATGGTGGTGGGTAGATTAATATCTAAGTTCAATAAACCAGTGTGTCGCTAACCCTCGCCTTTCATTGACGCTGCAACTACAACAAGATCCTAATAAACCACCACTAAGAACTGTATTAAAAGAACAATAAAACGATAGATTATGAAGAAGGTCACAATAAATTCAAACAAAATTACAGCCGACTTTGTTTACAACAAAAAATCTCTTTCATTTCATTCCAAACAATCTGTCATAAGTAGGTTATTAAATTTTCAACTCTGGCAACAAGTCTTGTGACATGCCAACACTGCCTGGCGAATTAAGGCTTCACTTGACTTTTATTAGACCATCTCTTTTTTATTTAGAACCATTCTTTTGCTGTCGCCCGTTCTGCAAAGAATACGTACCATATTTTATCAGGGTACGTTTGATCCTTACATTTTTACTCGTGTTGTGAATTGTTTCGTAATCATTTTGGTTATTTCTTTATACGAAACAACATAACTTGAAACATTTTAAATACGTATACGAAATATAGGATGTGTTTTTGTAGCAGTATTGTCATAATATCCAGCAAACTTTAGGTAGTGAGCACAGATGCCGAAACTACTGTTCAACTTATATTCTGCTAAAATCAAATTAGGTAAATCAATTCTCAGACAGCTATTTTGTTTATTTCCTATGAATTGGTCTAATTCAATTCAATTTATTAACCAAACATTTTTTTTGAGTACATTATTATCTTTACTACTACCACATAAATAAAGCAGGTGAATGAGGCGCACTGCAGCAGAGGGCAGAGCAAGACCCAGCTCTGCTTTAGGAACTAACCTGTGTTACAGGCACTGGGCACCTACTCCACCGTCACACTTGCAACACACTTACAAACATTGAAGTAGCATAGAGGAATTAAGAATATATGATTTCCCAGGTTAGGCAAGCCTGTACATGGGGAAAAATCATTTCGCAAAAAAATACAATTGTTTTTGTGAGAAATGTAGCAAAACCCACAATACCCACGGTAAAAAAGCACCAGTTTTCACAGAATGCCCAAAAAATACTTTTTATTTATAGTACAGTTACCAACACCAATTATTTTCAGTAATTGAGCACATATTAAAAGGTGTCATTTAAAAAGTATGTTGCCTAAAATAATATTCGTCGATTTCGTTACAACAGGTTGAACAATTTGCTTATTTATTTTCACCGTTTTGATAGAATTGGTGATGAAATAATTTCTATGGTTTGGGTTTTTCTTCCCACGACTTACAACTTGTGTGTCACGGCCGATACCACTGGGGCACCACTGCTATAAACAAGACTTACAGCAAGTTATTATTATAGGTACTCATGATCCTCATGACCAAGTATACAGCCGAATACCAGTGCTTTTCATGGAGCGACTACCTATATCTGACCGTCACAACCAAGTACCTGGGTAACCCACCCCCCCTTACCAAGATTGTTGTCTGATTGTCAGGTGTCTGACTACCTGCGACTTATGAAAAAACAGTCCAAAAATTTATTATATAGAAGCATGAAATCCGCTGGATGCGAGACGCAAAGGACTGGTAGTTGTGGTGACACTTTGCTGAAATGATAATGATGATGATAGAGGCATGGTAGGAAATAATGAGACAATGATTAAATCATTAATAAGCTTACTATTACAATCAGAGTCAACCTAGACCACAATGATAAAATATGGAACACCTGCTCCTAATTCCACAACGACGTATGTGCGAACTATATAACGCAACCCACTATAAATCAAGCATCCATTCGTGTCCCTAACTCAATTGCTCACGTCCTCACCCTATCTCGGGTCACTTTACACTTCCCTTGATAAATTAAACGATTTATGGGAATATCTCTTTCTTGGTACGTCTAGGTGATAAGCTCTTGCCTGTACGCTACGCAATGGGTGTGATTCACTGATTCCTTAAATTCCGTAAATCAGTCAAAACGTGACGTGGTTTTTGACGCGGGGGGTGATAGCAACATTGTAAAGGTAATGAATGCGATTTAAATTATTTATGGAGAAATGGGCTTGAAGTTTTGGAGTAGTCAAGAAATTTTGAAGCCTGGTAATCTCACCATGGGAATCTTCAGTTAAGCTTTTAAATTCAATTATAAGTTTTTAGATGTTTGGACCATACAAGGAAGGGTAGAAGGCCAACTTTCTCGTGGCCGATCACCCTCAAGATGGACGACCTTATTAAATCCTCCACAATCTCTTTAATTAAGTTTAAAGTGAATGTGTTTCGTTAATGAATGTACACGCATTGCCACGAATAGAGAGAGATGAAGAAGTCTCAGTTAAGCCTCAACCAACTTATCAGATGATCCTTGGCCACGACCACTCCACTAAGAGTGTACGACTAAGAAGAAAATAACTTTCATTACATCGAGAATCTCCTTACCTAATATACTGGTTTACTGATCTCCATCCTCATAAGCTTACCAGCTTTGCTTATTTGTATTTTATGAAACTTCTTCGAGTGAAGCTTGGATTCAACACTGACTTGAAAAAAGGGTTTATTGCAAAGTTTGTGTTTATATGCATTACTTTACCTCGAGACAGAGAGGTTGCATTAGGAGTGACAAATACCTTGGTTGTGAGGAGGATTTTTTCTGCAGTTTTAAGAAGTGCATATTTATTTATTATTTATTTATTTATTATATACTTTATTGTACACCACTTAAATAATTACAGAACAAAACATTTATAAAGATAAGTGTACAATGGGCGGTCTTATCGCACAGGGCAATCTCTTACAGACAACCTTTGGATGGACTGGACGAGAGGAGGTAGACATAGGGTTGTCAGTGTACAAAAACTATCATGAAATAATATAACTTAGATATAACATAAAATACATACATACAAATAAAACAATATACTAATAAATATCAAATACAGAACAGAGAAAGGAGAAGAATAGTTACAGAGAAAGGAAATGATCCTTCACCATTTTCTTAAATGTCGGCAATGTTTGCGCACGCCTTACCTCAATAGGTAATGCATTCCACAAACGAGCTGCTTGAACCGTGAAAGATTTGTCGAAGAAGGATGTGGAATGCATACGAATGCTTAATTTCAGGTTTTCCGATGATCTCAAGGACCGAGAATGTGTGTCACAGAGGAACTGAAAACGTTCTTTAAGATAAAAAGGACTAGAAGGATTAAAGAGCACATTATATAGCAAAGAAAGTATGTGGGCATTCCGGCGAAGGCGAATAGGAAGCCATTTGAGCTTGATTCGAAATTCAGAAACATGGTCATACTTGCGCAAGCCAAATATGAACCTGATACAGAGATTTTGAAGTCGCTCAAGCTTGTCCAATTGGTCTTGGGTGAGATCGAGATAGCTGGCATCAGCATAGTCCAGGATAGGGAGAAGAAGAGATTGTGCTATCGCAATTTTAGTGGTGATGGGAAGAAAGTTACGAAGCCGTCTCAGGGAGCCCGCAGACGCAAACAGTTTACGACTGACCTCCTGCAGTTGTTTGGTCCAGGAAAGGGTGCTATCGATATAAATCCCCAGGTTCTTCACAGTGTGAGCTATAGGAACAATGGTGTTGTTGAAAGAAACCTGGGGAAGTGTCGCCCAATCAATCCTAGAGACCGTTCGGGAACTTCCCACAACAGCCACTTGAGTTTTCGTCGGATTGATCTTCAGCCCAAACTCGGTGCTCCAGTCACCAATTCGAGCCAGGTCCGTATTAATAGACCGAATAGCGTCCGATAATTTACCGAGAGGAGCTTGAGTATAAATTTGAAGATCATCAGCATAAAGGTGGTAGAAAGAATATAGCTGTTGAGTGATAGCATTAATAAAGAGTGCAAAAATTAGAGGAGATAAAACGCCACCCTGCGGCACACCGGCAGAGGTGTAACACCAAGAAGAGAAAGATTCCTCAATGCAAATACGCTGCCGGCGGCCAAACAGATAACTATGAAACCAGTCAATTACCGAAGGAGATATGTTAAAAGAGCTCAGGACTCCCAGCAAAATGTCGAAGTCAACCGTATTGAAAGCATTGCTGAAGTCAAGTAGAGCAAGTACAGTTAACTTTCCCATTTCCATGCCTGACCTTATGTCGTCCGTAATATGCACAAGTGCTGAGGTAGTGCTGTGTCCCGGGCGAAAACCAGATTGGAAGGGATTTAGCAGCTTCTGTTTGGAAATGAACGAGCTGAGTTGATGATGGAATAATTTTTCAAGGACTTTGGATAGGAAAGGAACAATAGAAATGGGACGATAGTCAGAAAAAGATGCAGGATGAGATTTTTTGGGTAGAGGAATAACATGGGCATCTTTCCAGGCTTGAGGGAAGACACCACTGGAAAAAGAGAAGTTGAGGATGTGAAGAATAACAGGAATAATGTCATCAAGGATGGGGACGATCATTTTACGGCTAACACAGTCACTACCAACAGCGTTGGACGAAATCGATCAAATACTCTTTTTAACATCACAAGCGGTGAATTGACTTATGACAAAAGGGGAATAATCAGGTACCGGATGGTTTGAAAGATTACTTAGCGTAGCAGCTTTAGTGGCCCTATCTAATTCGGGCGAAGTAGAAAAATGACTATTAAGTAAATTGAAATCCAAGTCTTTAGGAATCGTATTGTGAGACTTTTTTCCGATACCTAATGATTTGAGAAACTGCCAGACCTTAGCTGGATCACCGTTCTGAACAGAACTATGGATATATTGGCGGTTTGCGATTCTACACACCTTACTGCAGTGATTTCTAATTGAGACGTATTTTTGCCTGTTGACGTCATTGGGCCGAATTTTAAACTTAAACTTCGCAGCTGCCTTTTTAGTCAGTAAAAGTTTAATTTCGTCGGTCAGCCATGGCGCCGGAAGATGCTTAACTCGCACGGCTCGAATAGGAGCATGTGTATCGTAAAGATCAACTAAGGTAGAAGTCAATACTTCAACTTGTTCATCGACGGATGAGGATGTCACTAGTGGCGTCCAGTCAATATTACTGGCATCCTCTCGAAGTCGATCAATGTCCATACCATTAAAATTGCGAAGCAGAAGAGTTTTGAACTTATGCTTAGGTGGTCGAATTTTATATGAAATGTAAATTAAGTCATGGTAGGAAAAGGCGTCAGCAGAACATTGACCATGTTTAGCGACGTGATCAAAAGATGAGACAACAATAAGATCGAGAAGTGAGGGAACAGAGTTAGGAAAATGGTGAGTGGCACCAAGATCGAGAATAGAGAGATTTACAGATTCAATAATATGACGAAAAGAAGAAGAGCGGGAGTCTTGTTTAAGAAGGCACGTATTAAAGTCGCCCATTATGATGCTATGACTGTAAGAGGGGATTAAATCTTCCAAAATACGTTCGAAAGAAGAGAAGAAATTAATTCTAAGAGAAGGGCAGTAGTAAACTTCAAGGAGAATCTTAGAATGATGCAATTCAACTTCCAAGAAAAGATGTTCACCAGCGTTCGGCGGAGGCGGCTGCGTGGACATGTTAACTATAGAAAAAGGAATATAATTACGAAGATAAATGGCCACCCCGCCACCACCACCGACCGCGCGATCATTCCTAATAAGTTGAAAGCCGGGAAGAGAGTAGGAGCAAGAGGGAAGACAAGGTTTTAACCAAGATTCTGAAACAAGAATCGCATGGATATTCTTACTGTCAAAGCTTGCCAGCATATCGGGGAAGTGGGCCGGGATACTCTGGGCATTTATGTGGACTACATTAAAGTTCCTGGAGACATCGGAAAACAGTGAACCAAGGGTGTCAGCTAAAGAAGGAACACTATCCAATGAATTAGCTGAATCAGTATCACTGCTACAGTCAAAGCTGAGCATAAATATAAAAATATAAATAAATTCTTATTAACATATACTTATACAAACAGTAAAGACTACGCGGTTCAAAATGTCCTGTCCACCCGCCAGTGTACCGTAACAGAATTAAAAAGAAAAATAATAACAAAACACAAAATAAAATCCAATTTTGTAGTCCAGGCATAAAAACAATAAGAAAATTAAATTAAAAAAAAAATAAAAAAATATATACAGGGTGTCCCAGAAATCGACGTCAAGCCGTAAATGGGTGATAGACCAAGTTATAACAGTTCTCAGAAAAATACGAAATAAAATCTATCTCATGTTTTTAAAAAATTATGTTCACTTTAAAAATTTACTAAAAAAATCAATCCCTGTAATGGTTCTTTAACTCCAATTGCTACAAATCCCATAATTTATCAAATCTTTTTATTTTTATGTAATCTTGAATAATGCTTGTGTAGATTTTTGCCTAAAATTTAAAGCCAACTCCTCCTACTTAGAAGAAAATTAAACTTTTTCAAAACCAAATTATTCAAATTTACTGTTTCGCCCAACTTTAACTGACTGTACTGAAAAAAAAATGTACTACGCTAGTTTGGCAAGTAACATGAAAAATTGGCGCATTTAATAAGGATTCAAAAATGGTGTAACACTTGCTAGATTACGTTTTCAATAATTGGTCAATTTTTTTTTTGTAAATAGTATCGGTTTTTACCCAAAATGTCCATACTTCCTTAAAATGACTTTAGCTTACCTAAAGCTTTGCTAAACTCCGTTTCTAATTTGATAGAGACGGAGAGAGTCTCATTATGGGATTTGTAGCAATTGGAGTTAAAGAACCATTACAGGGATTGATTTTTTTAGTAAATTTTTAAAGTGACCATAATTTTTTAAAAACATGAGATAGATTTTTTTTCGTATTTTTCTGAGAACTGTTATAACTTGGTCTATCACCCATTTACGTCTTGAAAAGGTTGAATCACTATCATAACTTTGCTCTTAAATTACGTAAAATTTCGATTTCTTATCTCGCTCACACTTTGTAAAATGACTCTCTCCGTCTCTATCGAATTAGAAACGGAGTTTAGCAAAGCTTTAGGTAAGCTAAAGTCATTTTAAGGAAGTATGGACATTTTGGGTAAAAACCGATACTATTTACAAAAAAAAATTTGACCAATTATTGAAAACGTAATCTAGCAAGTGTTACACCATTTTTGAATCCTTATTAAATGCGCCAATTTTTCATGTTACTTGCCAAACTAGCGTAGTACATTTTTTTTCAGTACAGTCAGTTAAAGTTGGGCGAAATAGTAAATTTGAATAATTTGGTTTTGAAAAAGTTTAATTTTCTTCTAAGTAGGAGGAGTTGGCTTTGAATTTTAGGCAAAAATCTACACAAGCATTATTCAAGATTACATAATAATAAAAAAATTAGATAAATTATGGGATTTGTAGCAATTGGAGTTAAAGAACCATTACAGGGATTGATTTTTTTAGTAAATTTTTAAAGTGAACATAATTTTTTAAAAACATGAGATAGATTTTTTTTCGTATTTTTCTGAGAACTGTTATAACTTGGTCTATCACCCATTTACGGCTTGACGTCGATTTCTGGGACACCCTGTATATAAAACAAAAGTAATATAAAATAAAAGAAATAGGACGGTGCGGTGTAACCGAACGAAATTAAGAGTTTATGGTTGCCTTATGTCAATGCAACGCAACATGAAGTGTCAAAGTCAGAAAATGACAGTGACAGATGACAAGAAAGATAAACAATATTTAAATTACAAACCTTTTTTATACCTCCCAAAATAAATAAGAATAGCTGCGAAACTATTGAAAAAAAGGCTAATTATAGAAATAACTCCTGAACCACAACACACAATTAATACCTGGACTACCAAAAAAGAATGAAATAACGAAGAATCTCATCTTCTGGCCACAGTTCGCTTGGCTTTTGTAGCGGCTATTTTTCCCACTGCGACCGGTTGAACAACGCCCGGCTCCGGCTGCCCAGTGACCTGCTTCGTCTGAGTGGCCATCAGCTCCGACTGCTGCGCAATCTTATTGAGATCGGCAGCGGAAGTGATTCGGTGCCGAGATCCCTTTGAATCAAGGACGAACACAGTTCCTGCCGAGGTCCAGCAATGGGTTACACCAAATTTGTCCCGTGCCGCCATGAAGACATTGTGCCTGGCTTTAGTAAGGAACTCTGACATAGTGATGCCGGACCCTTTCAGCTTGGTCTTGCCGAACCAGACCTTATCACGGAGATCCACATCATGCAACTTCATGAGGATTGGCCGGGGTTTGTGGGTTGTGCTGTGCCCCATCCTGTGACACCTCTTTATGTCAGTTGTGGCCAAGTCAATTTGAAGACGCTGCTTCAGAACCCGAGTCACCACCTGTGCAGTCTCCTCATCCTGCTCCTCGGACACTCCGTGTAACAGCAGAATTTTACGCCGCCCACGCATCTCCATGTTATCCTGGCTATGCGCTAACATAGCAACTTGCAGCTGAAGTGTAGTGAGCGCTTGAACAATAAATGCCCGGAATGTTGCAAATTCTGTGGCCAAACCTGAGGTGGTGATTGTGGTAGCGCATGGGGTCTTCAACTCCTTTTCAAATTCCGACATTCTCTGGCTGATCATTTGACTCAAATCTGTGATGGTGCGGTTGATAGCTTCCATGCTGATGTTGCAAAAATTAAATTTTGTGTCTTTGTGTAGATAACACTTCACTGGCAGGTAGATACAATTAACTACCAATATGTGTCATTAATTTATATAATTGTTAACTTTTACTATTTTTAATTTTAATTTTAAATAAAGAAATATTTTTTTTTTTGTTCTATTTCTGACTACCCACGAGTATCTGCTAGTGTATTAATAAAGCAGGTTCAAAATACTCAGTGCATACAAAATACTACAATGTTTCTTTCGTGAAGGCGAAACGGGAGATACAGGACTTTTCCTTAAAAAATATGATTACAAATAAAATAGTTTTTCGAAATGGATATAATTTTTAGTTTTCTTTACTTCCCAAAATTATTACGATTTAAGCCAAGAATC
This sequence comes from Orthosia cruda, assembly GCA_964057195.1. Lineage (NCBI taxonomy): Eukaryota > Metazoa > Arthropoda > Insecta > Lepidoptera > Noctuidae > Orthosia > Orthosia cruda. The sequence goes on along the minus strand of OZ059836.1, from coordinate 11,375,705 downwards.
CTTCACAAAATATAAATTCAAATCAGATTTGGTATCAAGATGAAACATTCATTAAATAGATGTTACTAATTAATTTAAAACATAGCCTTAGTTTACACTACGAACTTATTTAGCGAATGATTTAAAAATCCAATTTATAAAAGGTCAAACGAACATCGATAACTAAAAAAAGTTGCTCTAAGATTCTTAAAAAGTGAAAAAGTATGATTTAAAATGAAGCTAACTAAAAGTAAAATGAAATGAAATCATAAATTCTGCTGGAAATAATACTTTTACAATGACGACAAAGTTTCAGAAATTCACAATTTCAGGAGCTTTTTTATAAGTTCAAGATAATCTAGACTCACAAATCATAAAAGCTTCTTCGTGCCAAACAGGTAATAAATAATAGTTCCAGCAATATAATGTCAATTCAAAGAGATGCTTCCTGGATTATTTATATATTGCTTCTTCTATATTTTCTAGATAACAATAGCAATTCTAACAATGGTTTATTATTGTTGATTTAGACAATAATATGAGAGCTGACGTTCGATTGGTATAAATGCAATTCAATATAAATAAAAGAAAACTTGATGCTTAGGGCTAGGTTCCTAGGAACACTAGTTCGGCAGTATCCTATTAGGTATCCATAACTTCCGGAACGTAATGATTAATTTGCAAAATATTGAATTCCCAAAATTTTGAATTTGTAATTTTTGCATCCATATCCACACTAACGAAATAACATGAGGATGTGTAAGCATTAAGCACACAATGAGAGCTATTGTGACGGGCGAGTGGCGAGATTCGGCAGGTGATATTTAGATATATCTAGAAACTCCTCTCATGTAAACGACGCTTTAGAAATGACAGCCGCGCTCATCCCTTTTTCAATGGGAATATGCAAAAAATACAGGACACCTGCTACGACTGCTTCATTTACATTATTACATCATTCTGGTAATGCTATTCTGTGGACATCCCACCGTGATAACTTAGGAGTAGTAAGCTCGAAGAGAGCTGTCAATCCCTAGCATTGATTGGATCTCTTGGAATCGACCGGCTGGTTATACGCACGTCAGTTATGTTCGATTTCTGTCACTAGTGACGTATATCTTTTTGTAAACCACAAAGTTCTCTTACAACAACATTCCTCAATCAATCATTCAAAGCCGCGATCCCTAAACTAATCAACTTGCAACACGCGTCTTTTGACATGTTTGGGAACGTTGCACAACAGCGAGCAACTTTGCCTGACGAAGCACTACAAATCGAGTTCTACCTTGTAGTTTGGCAAACTACGTTGCTAAACAATGGTCGATAATTAAAGTTATTAATATTCTACATGGAACGACTCCCTATCTCACAATGGATCCGATCAGAAGACTAAAAGTCACCCAAAGGGCAATGTAGAGGGCTTTGCTCGGTGTTTTCTTTCGTGATCGAATCAGAAACGAAGACATCCGCATGAGAACCAGGGTTACTGACATAGCCCGAAGAATTGCCAAACTTAAGTGGAAGTGCGCAGCTAAAAACATATTAACTGAAAAGAAAAATACAAGTATTAGGTATAATTTATACATTAACTATTATGAGGTGCTTCCAGCGGTGAAAACAAAAAACCCGACTGTTAAAAAAATATTTTTTAGCAGACGGATTTTTTTTTATTTTCAAATAATTTGTTTTATTTCAGACTTTTTAGTTTTATTAATGATAGAGTTGTCCAAATAAGTTATGTGGTAAAAGAATATTTATTTTGCTATCAAAGTTACGCTTATATTGAATTTATGCCAAAATATGTGTTAAAAGTGCTACGATATGTAATGGTCTATTTATTAGCTTTTATTTGATACCCATAATTATTGTTACGATAACGAAAAAATAATTGTATTTGTTGTGTATTTGTGGTTGTTGTATTTTAATATTGTTGTATTGTAATTGTATATTGTATTGTAAACCGTATTGTATTGTTGTTGTTTCTTTTTTTAGTGGAGGACGCCATATTTACAAGTTATATAGCCTATGTCACACTTACAATTAAGACGAAACCAACGACACCTCATATGTCATAATCGGTCAAGCTGTTTGGGTTGTAGAGCGTGCTATTAGAAATGGACATACATACAAACATTCGCTCGAAAAACATTGGCCTCCCGCAGCCGGGTAATAAATATAAAGCTTACAATAATAAAAAAGTATATAAAGTGCTATTTTATGAGTATGACATATCTAAACTCCAATGCCGGCCGGAGCACAGAAACAGTATGGCACTCAGATCAACATTAAGCTGAGCTCAATTACTGCCCGACTACTTAGAATTAGGCACTCTACCCTAAATATGAATTTAAAGTCAAAAGGATGCATATTAAATATTGAATTAAATTAAAAGTTTTTGGACAGCATAGATATTAAATCGGATTTATATAAAATCGAACTAGTAGTTTTGGAGAAAAATGGCAACATGTATTTGCACAAACATCCTCTCACCCCAAAGGCATATACCGTCTCCGTTCCGTCGTAGGTAAAAATAATTCAACAAGAACAAAATCATGTTGTGCTGTCGTAGGATACATAATCGTGACCTGACTGATCAAAACCATAATTATGTATCCTCCGACTGCACAACATGATTTTCTTATTCTTGACGTATTTTTAGTTCGCTTCTTAAGCAGTCGGGTTTATTGATTTTTATAACTTTTTTTTTAACATATTTATTAAATTAACTTTGCTGTAAAATAAACTTCAAAAATAAACATGTCCGGCATTGACATTGTCGGAACGCCTGAACGTTTGGTTTTTGTGTAGGTACTTTGTTTCTAAAGCTCAAAGGCTGGATAGCGTTATCCCCTAAAAGTTAAAAATTAAATTATACAATCAAAATAAATATTCATATATACATTCACTTGTTAAAACAAAAACTATTCGCGCCATAACCGTTCACGCCATTCGTCACAAATAACGGAAAAAATCAAAACGTTGGAATAAAAACGATAGCAGTGAAAACGCTAACACTGTATTTTTATTTTAAACCATTGAGTATAACAGTCTTTCTAAATCCGTGTCCAAAAACATCGTTATATTCTACCATCTATTTTTATAAGCGCGTTTTATCCTCGATTCCTCCTGCTGGTATAATTTCCAAATAAAATACATTTCGTCGGGTATACTGTAGCGTACCGTTAGGTTCGGTCGAGCTAACGTTAGCCACGTTAGTAAAAATAAAAGGTAATATAAACTAAGAAAAAGATAATAGATAATAAAAACTATGGTCCGGCTTCACACGACGTGGGCAGCTAACCAGGCAGAAGGTCAAGCAGGAAGATGTGGTAGGCCCTGGGTAGGCAGATGAGCAGGCACCACGACGGCAATCGGATAGGTAGGCTGTAGAGTAGACAGTAGGACAGATAGGCAGGCACACAGATAGATGGTCGAAAGATTTGATAACATTTACAGCCGTATATTTTATAGTTTAAAGAGTCTTCAGATATAATAGTTCACTTGGTATTAATAAGAAATCATCCGTCTCTCGGTGTTTAGTCCAGATCCGAAACTAAAAAGCTGACGCCCGATTTTCATCGTTCTGTGTCATATCGTCTAAATTTTAAATTCAAATTTCAATTAAGAAAATAAGACCAGAACAAATAAAAACGGTTAACAAATGGGGTCAGTCTACGCAACCCTTATAATAATGTACACCTAGCTTAAAGCAGGTCTAGTCCATGGTACCTATGTTACCGTCTATGGTTTAAGAAAATAAAACAGACAGACAGATGTCATGTCAGATGAAAATGTCACAGTAGAACAAATATTGCAAGAATTACAAATTAGCATTATAATTTAAGTTTTAGATATTAAAACAATCAGAGATAACTAAAAGTATGCTTTTCAGATGATAACAATAGAAAGAAAATATAAAAATGAATTACAAAAGTTGATACAATATCAAAAGATATGAAGGTATGGTGGTTTGTATAGTGTTATGAATTGTAAATAGACTTAAAAATATGTGGCTCTCTTTAGAAGAATACCACAATACAATCGTGTGAACCGGCTGCGCTTTAAGCATAAACTGTTCTCGACAGTGATACAAAATAGGTATAGGAACTACGAAAAGCACTAAAACTAATATTTTACAGAGACGACAATTTAATTAAACAAATTACTCAGTATTTAAACAAAGTTATTTAATCCAACTTAATAGACCAAGCTTATAAAGATACAAAACACCGTAATAAAAAGGTAACAGATAATCAAAATAACAACAAAACATCTCCTTGGAGTCATAAAATAAAAGCACCAAAGTTTGGTGGCTTGTACACCAGACTTTATGTAGGTTGATACTACGGAGCACAGAAGGTACGCAGATACGTCATCACGGTCAATCCTATAGTCTGTTTAGTCGGATTACGTCCTTCGATTAAAAAGCTAGCTAAAAACCTAAACTTCACTTCCAGATAGTTTTATAGAAACTTTCATTCATCCACGAAACTCCACCTATTTGCTTGACCATGCCAATCATGATACCGTCGTGTGAGAGAGACGGTGAAGATCACTGTACTTTTTTACCCAACCGCCGAAGGAGGGTTATGTGTTTATCAGTCTATGTATATATGTACGATTATGGGTGTCTTTTCTTATGTGGCGTTGGCCGATTTTGATGGTCCTTAACTCAATCGATTCGTCTTAACATCTCTGGTTTTGGTCAGCCAGCTCGCGAATATTGTATCCACCGACTGCATTGCATGATTTTCTTCTTGTTTACGTCTTTTTAGTTCGCTTCCTAAGCAGTCGGGTTTTTTGATTTTTTAATTAACTTTTTTTACAACTGATTTAAGATTGCAATTACGTGTCATAGAGATCTTGATTTTAACGGTTAAAAGGATATTTTGTACGTTTCTAACACTACTTGACATTCTTTCATTTCAGTAAGGCCGTGTGAGTGTGAATTTTAAAAACTGAAAGCCCTTGCAAGCACTTTATCAACTCCATTCCATCTTTCCAAATAATACAATGAAATTTCACACCTTTACTAATTAACCATATCTCCCTTACTTCTTAGTTAGGTGTTAACCAACTCTTGCTTACTTCGATACTTTGTGTCCCATCCAGTCACCTATGGTGCCGTGCCAGTACATTTTTACGGTAACTGGTTTACGTTTATTGTGCCGATAAACTTTAAGGCCTGTAAGTGCAAGGATAGTTACTGGCTAAAAGTTTCGGGTGTTATCGACCTCATAACTACGACTAAAAGATATAGCGGCATTTACTTCTTTAATAGATTTGGTTTTCGTGTTGGCTTCGCGGTAAAAGGCGAAATATTACTTTTGAAACTTTGACGAAAGTTTGAGCCTACTTCTAGTTTTTTTTCTGGAAGCAATGGAAGCTTTAGTAGAAATTAAGTTTTTCTTTGTTTGACACTAGCCCTTTTCTCACGGCTTCACTCTTGAGAACTATACCGCCGGGAATGGGCAGTTTTGGAACAAAAATTGCATATGATGCCCAGCGATAGTGAAGAATGAATTTTCGTAGTCGAATCAGTCAATTTATTTTGTAATAGTAGATTCTGGCAGAGTGAGCTTGAAGTGAACTGCCGGTTGATTCAAGAATCAGCGTGTAAACTTAGGTGTTTATTTATTTAAACTGTATGCACAAGTACAAAGGCGGACTTAATAGCTTGGGCATTTTCTACCAGTCGACCTTAGGGTGGTGCAGAGATAAAACAAGGCAGGTGCAACTAAATGATAGAATGAATAGAGAAAAAAATATTTATATTTAAATACAAAAAAAATATATATATATTTAGATACATAATTATAAACAATGTTATAATCTCTTATAATTTCAATAAAGGGTTTAACTCTTAGTATTATTAGTTTAGACTGGCACCTAGGATTCAATTAACATCAACTCATAGTTAAAAAAAAAAAAAAAAAAAATAGTTTATTTGGTAACCAAAATTGAACAACATATTTGAGATTGAAGCCTCCTTTTAAGCAACAAATGCCTGTATTAGGAGACTCCGCTCCTTCATAAACAAAACGTTTTCATTAAACTATACTAATACGAGTACATAAACAAAAACAAGGTGATTAGTTAACTAGTTACATTATTCAGCAGTCTTAGTGGTCAGCAGGTAATTCTACATAAACTCAAATGTCCAGTACTAAACATAAAACCTCTTGAACGGACAGCTATTAGCTAAAGCTAAGGGATTTATGTCATAATTAAGAAACATACTGGGACATGACGGGCTGTCAAAGCCCGTCGTAAATTGTTAATCTTGTCTTACATTATTTCTGTAATTATATACTGGCTTTCCTTCGTATATCACTCTTTATCTTATAGGAAACCGTATAAAATGCGTAGTTAGAAGTAAGTGGAGAAACGGACAGAAACAGACAGCGACATTGTTTTATACAATTTTAAGAAGAAGAGGTCCTAGATTGTCTCTCATTGGACTCAGTTGCCTGATGAGAAGACTGATTGTCATTACTACTGGATTGCCTTAGGAAGCTTCTCCTATGGCTCATTTTATTTTTCAAGTCCTGTGGCTATTTTAGAGGCTGCCGCCCTTGTCATCTACTTTCTAAGACGTGATATGAGTATATTTTAACTGTAGATACTAATGTTTAGGTGTGTAGTAGTGTACTAGCTACTATTGTACTACCATTGTAAGAACTTTTGTAACCATATTTATCTACAAATAAATCTATGACTTTGACTTTGTAGGCACGAGAAGTCGAACGTATACTTTTGCCCGACTCGTTACCAACCTTGATTAGAACATCGGTGTTATTTGTAAGTAACCGAAAATAGAAGAAGCATGAAGCTCAAGACCGTTCGCGATGAAGGACTACTGTGGCCGCCCTATGCCATATCTTTTTTTTTGCCTTTGATTTCATCCAATGATATCAAAGGCTCTAGGTGAAGCGAGAGGGCGTGTCAGATTTTTACTGATTATAAACCACCTGTGTTCATTCAGTTGCTTGAGCCATGGTTGCGGTAACTGTTTTTCAAATTTATCCGCTACTCAGACAGGCCTAGCAAACCCCTTCAGTTTTGCTGACATCTCTTTGAGACGAGCGTGGAGATGAGTGATGACCCACCTACGAGACATACTTTGATTATTAAGTCAAGTAATTCACTCGAAACTTATCATTCCAATCCATTTACTAGCACAAAAAGGCCAAATAAATACAACTTTAATTGATACAAACACAATCAAAGATCAAGTTTCGAGACCAAATAACCAGTTACCTCCCATTCAATGCTATTAAGCGTGAGATCATTGTAATTATACCTAAAGTTAACAAGCTTCAATGTTTACGGAGGCAACGGAGTGGGTTTATTACTTAAAAGGCTATTACTGGACGAGAATTGAATCCTTAGTATCGGTTCTCGATTCCCGAATTTAATAATAATTTCTTTTAAATATATTTCGTATAGCAGGGAATGAATTTGTTTGTAATAGTAATGTTAATCATCATTTCAGCCGAAAGACGTTCACTGCTGGACATAAGCCTTCCCCAAGCGTTACCACATCGTCCTTTGCTTCTTACATCCTGCGGTCTCCCGCAACCGTCACCAGATCTTTGGTCTTCTCCAGGGGACACCTTTCAAGTTCCAATACTGCGTCTCTAGTAGATGGTCGCTGTTATTTTGTTCTACGAGCAATGTCAACTGCTACTTAAGTAGATGTGATATTAGGTACCTATATTATTATTATATTATTATTCTGGCAGACTGAAAATAAAATAACTATCTTACTTACTTACTTTGAGATTTTAGTATGTATTTGTCATTTTACAATATAACACCACCTTCAAGAGCTTGAAGAGTAATCCATTTCCCAAACATTATATTCAGCAGCTTATCGTATATCTATTTTATTCTTACAATAATCTTTTGTGCTTCATTTTACTCTGCTCATTCAGTTTCGACACTTGATGGAGCGAGCACCTATTAAAACGTTTTTTTACTTTCAACTGTACAGTTTGCACTCGTTTGTAGCTCAAAATACATTTTCTTTCATTTGTGGGGAAATGTATTTTTGAACGACCAAGCTGGACGGAGCTGTTGGTTTCGCTTCGTGTATTAGGACATATTTACCCGACTGCATGGAAAGGTGGTATGTGTAGTAATCTTTATTACCTCATATCTTGCAAACCACTAGACGGATTGACATCGTTAGATACGTCTTGGTCGCCCATGTGCTCTTAGATAAGTGACGTAAAAAACAAACATGGTGGATTTTGGGCGTCATATTGTGTTGGCCTCAATTTTTTTTTTAGAAAAAAAATTACACAATTAGAGGTGGTCACCTCTTAAAATACTTCTTCTACTTATATGTTTAAAAGTAATTCGAAAAAAAATTATAACTAAAAAGTTGTAAATAAAAAGTTAATTTAAAAATTAAAACCCAACTGCTTAAAAAAAAGTACACAAGGAGAAAATCATGCTGTGCTGTCGAAGAATACATTTTCATGAGCTGGCTGACCACCTGATCTTCGGTCAGTCGGATTTTTTTCTTATCGGGAAGATACCTTCAAAAGACGCTAGGACTTTTGGGAGAACACAAGCACAAAATAGAAAGTATACAGAAGGGCCACTCCCACCGTTTCGAAAATTGACAGCTAAACTTGACAGATTCACTAGGGTTTCTACTATATTATATCCGAATTTAAAAAAGGTGTATTCTCGTTGTCCCCGTAATCTGTATCCCCATAACGGGGACAACGGATATGTAGAGGGTATACAGAGCATCAAATATCAAATTGGGTGCATGAAAGGAGGCTCCCCGAGTGGCGTTAATCTAAATTGTACTGCGATTCCAAACGCCCGGCGCACCCTGGGCAGCTAGCACTCGGTAACGCAGAGTCTAGCTGGCTAATCCTTTCACCACGATGGCACATCTAAACGGTTTTTCTCAGAACTATGATGAACGGTCCTTATCAAAGCCGAAATGTAACAAAAGAGTCACCTCTAAGGGCATCCACCACGGGCTTTCGAAGCCCGCCCTCCCTATCAGCTCATTTAACATCGAAGGTTTCTCTGAAAATAAGTCACAGTTGCTGTCTCAACTTTGTCAGAGTATAGACTGTGACATTCTCTGTGTCCAGGAAACGCATCTTGGTACCGAACATCTAAGGCCACACATCCCCGAAATGAATTATGCTCTGGCGATACCCCACACACAATACGGAAGAGCTATTTTTGTCAAACCCTGCGTAACTATTTTGTCTGCAACCTGGAGTAATGAAAATTGCACGGAAATCCTTACATTGGATCTGGGTACTTGCTCAATCACATCAGTTTATAAGCCGCTTAACCAACCTTTTCAGTTCCACAAACCACCTAATTTTGACATCCAACAGACTTAAGTCGTTGTTGGTGACTTCAATAGTGAAAGTATATCCTGGGGGTAGCGCGATACTAATGCAGACGACAATTTAGTCGAGGGCCCACTGCTCGATGCATCAGAACTATCCCTCATACACGATGCCAAACAACCCGCATCTTTTAATAGTCGACGCTAGAAACATGGCTACAACCCAGATTTGGTTTTCGTCAGCACTAATATAAACTCTCTGTGTTCAAAACTCGTCCTCCAACCAATCCCAAACACACAGCACAGGCCCATCACGTGTGAGATTAGAGCGGCAATTAAGTCCCGACAGGTCCCCTATAAAGCACGCTTTAACTTTTCGAAGGCAAACTGAGAAAAATTCTCTACCGATGTGGATGCAAATTTGCGCGACACAGAACCTAAACCTTCTAACTATGAACAGTTTGTAGATACCATATGGACTGTGTCGCGTCAATGCATACCTAGAGGCTGCCGCATTTCATACATAACCGGCCTTACTCCAGAATCTTTAGATCTTCTTAAGACCTACGAAGACCTCTACGAGAGTGACCCCTTTTCCGAGGATACAATTGCTGCTGTGGATGCATTGGTGTTCATGGTAGGTGAAACCCGTAAACAAAAATGGATCACTATAGTAGATGACACCGACATGACCCACAACAGTAAGAAAGCCTGGTCCACAATACATAAACTTACTGGAAACCCTCCGGAACCTGTCAACCAGGGCTTCGTCACGGCCAACAAAATAGCCCAACAGCTGCTACTCAACGGAAAACCTCCCCATAAACTCCCAAGAGCCAAAAGGTCTGTTAATGCCTCTGAAAGTTCAAATGAAATCAGCAAGTCTTTTACTCTGACATATATTTCATATCGGCCATCAAGGCGTTAAAAATGGCAAGGCGGCTGGTGTCGATGATATAACTGTTGATCAGATAAAACACCTGGGACCTTTGGCTGTATCGTGGCTTCTGCACACATGCCCAAATTATGGAGGAAGACCAGAGTCATTGCACTACCAAAACTAGGTAAGCCCTCCGACGACCAGAGGCCCTGCGTCGATGACAATCGGGCACTGAAGATTGGTAGCCGAACCGCCTGTATTTACGTGTCGCACGGCGCACGTTGTACTAAGTCATCCTCTGCCGGTCCCCAAACTGAATCGCAACCATTGGTTGTATAGCTCCTCAGTATCACCACTATTCGTATGCTACCCTACTGTAATATTTGATTCCTGTTCTTATTCGCCTTTCATTCAACAAGAAACCTCACACGATCAGCAACCTCTAAAACCACAAGAACTTCGGACTCTTCAGAACTATACACGAACGGCTCGCCCAAGCTCCATTTCCCTGCTCCATTACTAGGCCGGCTTTATGTCACGTATGTCAGTTACGGTTGGCTGGATTTTAAGGGTCGCGCTGGAGCTCCGCAAAAATTTGCACGTTTTATCCCTGCTTCCCACAATTTTGGACGTTACGGTCTGATAAAATGGCGTTACGGGGAGTTAGTCTCGAAATCCGACACATAAATATGTAATTCAGGTACTGTTTTTAACCCCCGCCCGCAAATACACACTTGTGTGTCTTTCTGTGGCATCATAGCTCCTAAACGGGTGAACCGATTTTGATTTTGATTTAGTTTAGTTTGAAAGGTGATTTTGTCGAGAGTGTTCTTAGCTATTTTTTAATAAAATCGGTCCAGCCGTTCAAAAGTTATGGGCGTTTTACTGTTTAAATCGGGGTGATTTCGCAAGATAAATGTGTCGGGGGTTTTTAAAATTTTGAAATTTTACTTGTTAAGCCTCTATATTAATTTTTAATGCTTTTGTTTCAATTTAAACCTGTTGGTTTTACGAAGTAGAACGATAAATAATACTAGCCTCTGCCAGTGACTTTGCCCACATGAATGTATGTGAACGTTTTTTTTTTCTAAGGGAACGTACTTCAGGGCTAAAAGTTTATAATCCAGGACATGGTCTACGCGTGTGCCAAGTTTAATCCAAGTCCGTTCAGTTGTTGAGCCGCAATTGATTAATAACTGTCCAGACTCGTCCATTATAATTATGTAAGTAGATGTTAGTAAGATTATCTACATACCTACTTTAAGCTAAAAGCTGGACCTTTTAATAGGGCGCTGTCCTAATTCAACGCGATCAACGCGCGCACACGCAACCGTCACTTTATTTTTTTATGGAGAAATTGAAAAGCACCCTCTGTCGGCGCTACGACGGGCTCGTGTTTGCCATACAAATGATCGCGACGGTCGCATGTTTGCGCGATGATCGCGACATATAAGGACAGCGCCAGTGAGATATAACAATAGTAAATCGATTGTCTTGGAAGATGCTTACTGACTTGCCACTAATGATGTTATTGTTGATCGAGTTTGTGTACGGTTGAACAATGAACAGTTAGGAGACGTGTCGTGTTTCATTACCAACGTTATCGTGCTATAAGCGACCATGACTGCAACGTTGGTGTATGTAGTGATTGCAAGTGCTTCTGCTGAGCACGAGGTCCCAGGTTCGATGTCCGGGTCAGGCAAAGTGTTATTGGGTTTTTCGATTTGGAATATCTCAATAGCAGCCCGAAGCTTAGATTTGTGCCAGGTTTATGGTAATAGGGACGGACTTGTGCCCATTTACTAAGGGGCGAACCCTTAGTAAATGGGTCTTTAACATTGTTGTTGTTACTTGTTTGTGACTAGACATAATTAGATCATTATGACACGATGTCTTGCGAAAAAATCCAGATTAAAAGAGTAAAACGCGTTTTTGAACGGCTGAACCGAATACAATCAATCATTGCTATTCGAACAAAAAAAAAAGAAATCTACAGACAGATACACAAGTACACATATACACAAAAATACGGGTGCAAACGTCAAACTTATAATTCAAAAAAAAAATCAAAGTCAAAAAGTCAATTTTCTGTCGGGGGTTAACATTAGGGATGTTTCCTGGGTTGAAAAATGTTAATTCTATTTAGTCCGTCAGTGAGATTATCAAATAATATCGGACACGTATTTTTTGCTTTATCAACCCGGGACCCTATTACTAAGACTCCGCGGTCCATCTGTCTGTCTGTCTGTCACCAGGCTATATCTCATGAACCGTGATAGCTATACCACTGAAATTTTCACAAATGATGTATTTCTGTTGCCGCTATAACAACAAATATTAAAAACAGAATAAAATAAATATTTAAGTGGGGCTCCCATACAACAAACGGGTTTTTTTGCCGTTTTTCGCAATTATGGTACGGAACCCTTCGTGAGCGAGTCCGACTCGCACTTGGCCGGTTTTTTTTTTGTTAACGTGGCAAAAGAAAAATACGTGGCCAAATATTTTTATGTTATCTAACGGACGGACGAAGCGCCATCCACGCAACCATTTTCTATTTATTTTCACAACTGACTCTAATGTCCTTTATCATTTATTTTTACCTAAATAGGCCGGCTGCATTTTCAATAATCAAACTATTCTATTAAATACAACCTCCTTAGTTTTAGTAATAAATGTCAATTACTGGCCACATATAATCAAAAAAAATGTTTGGATGCCATTAAGTTTTCTTTTTCTTGTTTTTAGGGTTCCGTACCTCGAAAGGAAAAAACGGAACCCTTATAGGATCACTTTGTTGTCCGTCCGTCTATCTGTCTGTCAAGACCCTTTTTCTCAGGAACGCGAAGAGGTATCAAGCTGAAATTTATATCAAATACTCAAGTCTAATGTCAAATGTAAAATAAAACTTCCAAGCCAACGCGATCAAAAGATACAGCCGTTTATGTCGCAAATTTACGCAAATTTTCGACACTCGCAAGGGAATCAAAACCTACAGTGTACTTCCCGTGAGCTCAAAATCTTGAACTTTGGTACGAAGCAACGTCTAGTAGCACAGATAAAGGAATAATAGCGAAAACCGTAAATTTTTTGTTACATCATATAGTAAAAATCTATATATATAAAAATGAATCCCTTTTTCCCTTGGTCACGGCATCACGCGTGAACGGCTGGACCGATTTCACTAATTCTTTTTATGTTGTGTTTGTTATTGTTAGGAGAAGGTTCTTATGAAAAAAAAAAGGAAAAAAAAAGGTAGGGTAGGTAGGGTAGGGTAGGGTAGGTTGGGTACGATAGGTTGGGTAGGATAGGTAGGGTAGGGTAGGGTGGGTAGGGTAAGGTAGGTAGGGTAGGGTAGGGTAGGTAGGGTAGGTAGGGTAGGGTTGGGTAGGTAGGGTAGGTAGGGTAGGTAGGGTAGGTAGGGTAGGTAGGGTAGGTAGGGTAGGTAGGGTAGGTAGGGTAGGTAGGGTAGGTAGGGTAGGTAGGGTAGGTAGGGTAGGTAGGGTAGGGTTGGGTAGGTAGGGTAGGGTTGGGTAGGTAGGTAGGGTAGGGTAGGTAGGGTAGAGTAGGGTAGGGTACGGTAGGGTAGATTAAATTAATTGATTGGTGTTTTTATGGCAAAACAAAGTTTGCTGGGTCAGCTAGTATTTTTAATAATTTTAAACTTACTTATGAACGCGTAAAGGTATTAAATTGAAATTCATAGTAAATACTCAGGTCTATAATACCTTTAAGCTGAGGTTTGTACGGAACCCTCGGTGCGCGAGTCCGACTCGCACTTGGCCGGTTTTTTCATAAGTAAATAATGGCAGCTGACGTTTAATTTTTACCAAAATAGGCCAGCATTATTCAACAAATGGATTTGTAACAGGTAAAATACATACATAAGAAACATAGTAAAAAGCGTGGTGGAAACTACAATATTTGAGCTGGCACAAGTTTACAACTATTGTCGTCTAAGGGAACCTCCCTTAGAGTATGATTCCAAACCACAAATTCTGAGCTACGTGAAAATTAAGCAAGGTTGGAAATGTCCACAGTATCTGTGAATTGTGGTCAGCAGTAATAATTTGTAGTTCGATACCTTCTCCGAAAAGGGAATTCCAAATACAATTTGAAATTCAATCAGATTATTTCTGCAAAATACACTGGTTTGCTGAAATTAGTATGAGGGATATTTCTTATATACATACAGTGTGTAAAGGGGTGTAATGGATATTTTTATCATACATACAGGATGGGTTTTCCATACAAAATTGGCGTCAGCTGACCAAAATTCGTATGAGAGATACAATTATATTTGAGAATTGTCTATGGTTTCCTTGGAGAAAGTGGTTAATAGACATGGACAGATGCAGTTTTTGAATATGATCACACCTTTCCGTTAAATCCTGTATCATCATCAGCCTTTTAATGATCCCACTGCTGGGACACAGGCCTCCTCTCTGTGCGGACCAAGTGGCCCCGTGCGGGTTGGTGGATGTCACAATGTCTTCGAATTTTTGGTTCTAGGACATGTTGGTTTCCTTACGATGTTTTCCTTTACCGTTTTGAAAGCAGTGGTGATGAAATAATTAAAACGAAGTAAAGCGCCTGCCTGTGTTCAAAACCACGACGACACATAAGTCGCTTACACACCGTATATCTTACTAATAATATAAATGCTAAAGTTGGATGGATGTATGTTTGCTATTCAAGCACGCCAGAACGGCTGAACGGATCTGTATGAAAATTGCCCCAGGAATAGATTTTAGTTTGAAATAGCACATAGGCTAGACTTTTCATCGCGGTGTAAAGCTCCCTTGGGATAAGAAAATACTTTTCACGCGGGCGAAGCCGCTGGCAGAAGCTAGGGTACTATATGTACCTCTCTAAGCTAATGTATGAACAATATTATGTTGTGTTGTCTGTCCAAGAATAGATCAATCTTTCCCGTGCGTGCCCTTAGTGACGAATAAGGCATTATGTCTGAATGGAAACGTAAATCCCTCATGGCGAAATCTGGGAGACATAAAGGTCAAGCAAGATTTCCATGACTTCCAAGAGTGATTTCCATGACTTCCAAGAGTGATTTCTATGACTTCCAAGAGTGATTGCCATGACTTCCAAGATTTCCAAGACTTCCATGCTAATCTGGGAGCAAAAGAAAAACATAGAATTTATCAGCTGCTTATCATCCCGCGCAGGTCGTAAAAGTCGACCAAGGGAAAAGTATACCGAAACATCTGGTAAACACCCGCCCTTAGTCGTGTTTTATACAACACCCGTGGCCCTCCACGGGTGTCATTTAAGACGACTTTTTTTTTTTTTTTTTTTTTATTCATTATAAGCTCGCGTTTGACCACTATCTCGCCATTAAGGGCAAAATGCAGGCGAACATCATATGTCTGCTCAATTGGGTTCCATTTCGTAACCAAACACTAAGGTATCCGAGGGCTCAGGAATGAAATATTTCCTGGAGGCCTGGATATAACAGGTGACATCAGGGCAGGATGTTAACTTAGGGTGGCGGCGGAGGAACGTCTAGCACGTCAACGGCGGCGCCCATGGACCCAGTTAGGAGGTCTACTGCTCACCCATCAACCCGCATTAGACAAGCGTGATGGGTTTAATTGTCTAAACCCCTTCCTACTATGAATTACGACAATCAAGCCAATCCCCAAGTGCTCGGCGACTCCAGTCAGTGCGCGGCTATTGGCAGTATGCAGGTGCACCCTGGGGTTGGGGCGAGTAATCTCCGAGCGAGAGTCTACTGCCAAACAACTACGGAACGCAAAAAGGACACCGAAAAGCTGAAAATTTTATCATTTAATGTGTGGACATTACGAACTGAAGAGAGAATGCTAGAGCTAGAGAATGCCCTAGAAAATGTAAATTGGGATATAGTTGGTCTAGCAGAAGTAAGAAGAGAAGGGGAAAACACACAATAGGAAGAGATAATACCATATTCTATCATAACGGAGAAAGTAGCACGAGGTATGGTGTTGGCTTCCTGATCTCGAAACGCTGGAAAGAAAACATAATAGAATTTGTCCCATATTCCAACAGAATCGCACTGCTCAAGTTTCGTGTGGCTAAGGGAAATATACTTACAGTAATCCAGGTATATGCTCCAACATCTTCACATAGTAACGACGAGGCAGAAGAGTTCTACGACCTACTCAACAGGGCATGCGATGAACACAAAGGGACTTGGACGCTGATCATGGGCGATTACAATGCCAAGATTGGTCCAAGAAGACCATCCGATAGCACGAACGTTCTAGGACCGTACGGTCTGGGTGATAGGAATGAACGTGGTCAACGTCTTCTAGAATTTGCTTTTGGGCAGAATTTAAGTGTAAGTAACAGCTTTTTTCCCAAAAAGCCACAACGTCGTTGGACCTGGTTTTCTTCAGACGGTCACACGAAGAATGAAATTGATTTTTGTCTCTCCTCGAACAAGCAAATAATACAGAACGTTGAAGTACTTAACAGTCTAAAATTTAGTTCAGACCATCGTCCACTTAGAGTTGTAGTTAGTTTCAACATGAAGATTCATCGTAACAAAATGATTAGAAAAACAATAAAACGGATTGATAAAACAACATTAATCGCAAATAAGGACAAATTTATTATACACATCAAGAATAGTTTTAGCATACTTGACTCTAAAAAATCAGAAGATGTACAAACACAGTATAATAACGTCAAACATGTCATCACAACAGCTAGTCAAAACATAAAGTGTCTTAAGCACAAACAGAAAAAGCTTACTGACCAAACAGTTCACCTTTTGGGGGTATGTGGAACAGGGTGTAAAGTCCCGCAAACCTCCATAGAAAAGGGAGGAAACTCCGACCAGACGGGTGTTGTGTCTGGTCCGGGCAACTGCCCAACGGTTGTTGTCGGACTGTTGTATGTGTTCTAATCGCGCCGAAAACTTTACTTGCGCGATGCAGATGTCGTTAGTTCGTAAGTGGCGGCGTTGGTGCCGCTACATCACTCCCCTCCGAAGACCGGAGGTCGATAGCAGGTTGAGTCGTCCGTACATCTCGTGATGTTTGCCTGGCCAGTGGAAGGTTGGTTCCCGTGAGTCGGAACCGGAAGTCGCAGAGTTCGCGGTGAGTCGGAACTGTATGCGGTTGTGCCCCAGTGAGTCGGGGTGATGAAATCCCAGTGAGTCGGGATAGTGTTGCTGGCTCCAGTAGTTGTTGCTGGCTCCAGTGGGTCGGAGCGGTGATGAAAGAAGCTGGGGGTGATGACCAGGAATGCGCGTCCGCTGCATGCTGGTGGTCAGGATACCCCTGTAGATGCCGTGGGCACTGGCTGGCTGTGTGACTGGCTGCTCGAAAGTGATGACGTCACGACGAAGTAGTTCTGCACGAAGGCTGCGCTGACGTTCATACTCGGGGTCACCAGTTTGGGGGTATGTGGAACAGGGTGTAAAGTCCCGCAAACCTCCATAGAAAAGGGAGGATCCTCCGACCAGACGGGTGTTGTGTCTGGTCCGGGCAACTGCCCAACGGTTGTTGTCGGACTGTTGTATGTGTTCTAATCGCGCCGAAAACTTTACTTGCGCGATGCAGGATTTGTGTGACGTCATGTCGTTAGTTCGTAAGTGGCGGCGTTGGTGCCGCTACATCCCAAAGTGCTCGGCGACTCCAGTCAGTGCGCGGCTATTGGCAGTATGCAGGTGCACCCTGGGGTTGGGGCGAGTAATCTCCGAGCGAGAGTCTACTGCCAAACAACTACGGAACGCAAAAAGGACACCGAAAAGCTGAAAATTTTATCATTTAATGTGTGGACATTACGAACTGAAGAGAGAATGCTAGAGCTAGAGAATGCCCTAGAAAATGTAAATTGGGATATAGTTGGTCTAGCAGAAGTAAGAAGAGAAGGGGAAAACACACAATAGGAAGAGATAATACCATATTCTATCATAACGGAGAAAGTAGCACGAGGTATGGTGTTGGCTTCCTGATCTCGAAACGCTGGAAAGAAAACATAATAGAATTTGTCCCATATTCCAACAGAATCGCACTGCTCAAGTTTCGTGTGGCTAAGGGAAATATACTTACAGTAATCCAGGTATATGCTCCAACATCTTCACATAGTAACGACGAGGCAGAAGAGTTCTACGACCTACTCAACAGGGCATGCGATGAACACAAAGGGACTTGAAAGCTGATCATGGGCGATTACAATGCCAAGATTGGTCCAAGAAGACCATCCGATAGCACGAACGTTCTAGGACCGTACGGTCTGGGTGATAGGAATGAACGTGGTCAACGTCTTCTAGAATTTGCTTTTGGGCAGAATTTAAGTGTAAGTAACAGCTTTTTTCCCAAAAAGCCACAACGTCGTTGGACCTGGTTTTCTTCAGACGGTCACACGAAGAATGAAATTGATTTTTGTCTCTCCTCGAACAAGCAAATAATACAGAACGTTGAAGTACTTAACAGTCTAAAATTTAGTTCAGACCATCGTCCACTTAGAGTTGTAGTTAGTTTCAACATGAAGATTCATCGTAACAAAATGATTAGAAAAACAATAAAACGGATTGATAAAACAACATTAATCGCAAATAAGGACAAATTTATTATACACATCAAGAATAGTTTTAGCATACTTGACTCTAAAAAATCAGAAGATGTACAAACACAGTATAATAACGTCAAACATGTCATCACAACAGCTAGTCAAAACATAAAGTGTCTTAAGCACAAACAGAAAAAGCTTACTGACCAAACAGTTCACCTTATAGAGGAGAGACAGAATCTACCATATCAGTCCACCGAATACAGAGAGCTGGACCGAAAAGTAAAGCGGAGCATCCGAAAAGATATAAGACTTTACAAAACCGAACTCGCTCACTCCGCATTAATGAATAACCGCTCATTGAGTTCAGCCATGCGGGGGATGGATGCGGGGAGATCCTCTATAACACACTTAAAGGACAGTAATGGCGTGAGACAGGGCGATAGGACAAAATTAATCCAAATTTGCACCCAATTTTACAAGTCATTATACTCAGATGACGACACAACTTTCCAGCTTGCAGATAAAGCCTACTCATGCTCTGATGATGTCCCAATGATAACTGGCTTTGAAGTCCATAAGGCTCTCAGTAGAATGAAGTACAATAAAAGCCCAGGAGAAGATGGCATTACAACAGACGCCCTGCGAGTTGGAGAGAAATTTTTATTACCACACATCTGTAATCTGTTTAACTCAATTTTAAAAACAGGCATATTTCCAAGTAACTTCTGTCATTCCAACATAATTCTGCTACATAAAAAAGGAGATAAAGCTAATATAGGCAATTACCGTCCTATTAGCCTTGTTTCACACCTGTACAAAACTTTCATCAAGGTCCTCTTAATCGTATTTCCGACCAATTAGACCTCCACCAGCCCCCTGAACAAGCTGGTTTCCGCCGCGGCTTGTCCACTACCGACCACCTACATTCTTTGAACCAGATGATAGAAAAGCACGAAGAATTTAACTTGCCGTTGTACCTTGCGTTCGTGGATTATTCCAAAGCATTTGATAGTCTATCACATAAAGCCATTTTTACGACACTCTATAAACAGGAAATAGAACCCACTTATGTTAAATTACTAGAACAAATTTATTATAATAGTACAGCTGCCATACGCTTAGATACCACTGGCGCATCCTTTCCTATCCGAAAAGGTGTCAAACAAGGGGATCCGCTGTCACCAAAACTCTTCACAGCAACGCTTGAAGAAGTCTTCCAAAGTTTAGATATACACTGGCGGGACAAGGGCATTGTCGTTGGAGACAGAAGATTAACAAATCTACGCTTCGCTGACGACATTGTCCTTTTCTCGTCTTCGGCGGCTGAGTTAAGCCTTATGCTGAAACAACTGAGCTACGCCAGCCTCGAGATCGGACTCGAAATTAATATGACGAAAACGAAGTTAATGACGAACAGCACGAAACGCAAAGTAGATATTGGGGGTGTGGAGGTTGAATAAGTCCATGAGTACATATACCTCGGCCAAATAGTCTCTTTCCAGGCGAGGCAAGATAAAGAAGTTGCTCGACGCACCGAAAACGCATGGAAGAGCTTTTGGTCGATGAAACACCTTATGAAAGGATCACTTCCACTTTCCCTAAAAAGGAAACTCATGGATATGTGCATCCTTCCCAACCTCACCTACGGAGCGCAAACGTGGTCATTAACGAAACGTCAAAAGTCCGCACTCGGGGTCTGCCAGCGAGTTATGGAACGAAGTATTCTCGGAGTCAAAATCATAGATCGCATTCGGAACAGTATACTTCGTTCCAAAACACAAATTGCAGACGTTGGCAAAACAGCCGCCAAACTAAAGTGGAATTGGGCAGGCCATATCTGCCGCATGTCGCAACAGAATTGGGCAAAAGTAACCACTGACTGGATGCCGAATAACAGGAACCGGCGACGCGGTAGGCCCAGAAAGAGATGGCGTGACGAATTAGACATCTACCTGAAGGATTGGCCAGACGTAGCAAGAGACAGAAAAAAATGGAAAGACGGAAGGGAGGCCTTTGCCCTGCAGTGGGACATAACAGGCTCATAATAAAGATTTCCGAAGAACTTGAGTGAGTTAAATTCGACAGATTGTACCTCCTAAAATAAGCTGTGTATTTGTTTCTAAATATAAATGTTAGGTCCTGGAAAACCTTTGCCAATAGATTTAAAGATGTATGATAGAAGCAGTAGCATAGATTTTCAAACAAAACAAACAAATGTATCTTTAATTTTTTCTTGACTTTATCAATTTCTTCAAGAAAATTAAGAGCTACATTCTCACAATGTATTACTTTTTCAAGTGTATCCAAATTATTTACCAATGAAAACGTTTCTCAAGCGGTCCTTAGATATTTAAAGATCTTAAAATATATTTTTCCAAACTTAACACTTCGGAATTTCATACGTACTTTATTAAACTCAAATCCCAAATGACCTCATAAAATCTGCAGCATCTTCGCAAATGTATGAAAATTAAAGATGGGGAGTTCGTGCAAGGGCCTTTATTCGTGAGCGTTAATACCTCCTGGGAGTTAATCGTCGTGACGTGATTATATCGTGCCCGAAACAATTTGTTTATTCGCACAAAACAGCTCGTTTTAAGTAAGTGACCTATTTTGTTTCACCGGCAATATTTTGTGCGAGAGTGCAGTCTTGTAGACTCACCAGAGACTCCCATTCGATTGCACTCACGATCGATTTATTGGTCACAGCTCAGTTGAAATTTACTGGCAATACTCGCTACAGTCATATGTAATTCAAAACGAACGTATATTCGTATTTGGAATGGTAAATATTAGTTGCGGAAGTTGTCTTTGTGAAAATAACGGTTACATTTAACCTATGTGTTATTCTGATGTGTTTAAGTTTAAATGAAGCACTATAAGCATTTAAATAATCTTGTTCCATGCAGAACTTTATGAAAAGTTAACGTCATAAAATATTCTTAATTTTTTTTTTATAGGTAAAATCGAAATCTTTTTTTTTCACATAGACCTACATGGGCACTTATAAAAAGTCGATAAAAGGTGCACGGTTCTGGTTGGTCGTTTCCTATGGAGAAGAACCGGCAAGAAACTTCATGGTTACTCTTTTAATAATGGTTTGGTTTTACAATATTTTCATGTTACAGCATTAGTACTTAGATATGGGGGGACAACGTAGGCCCGACAATAAGTAGTAAGAAAAAAAAAACAAAAAAAAAATTACATATTATATAAAAAAGTTAACTAGCATCTAGAAGGCCTACAATGTTGTCAACATTGTAGGCCTTCTAGATGCTAGTTAACATTCACAAAACAATCGGTAAAAGAATCTATACAAAGGTAAAAAAAGAAGTATAACAAGACCAAATTTAACATGTGGCTGTATGTATAGGTATTTTATATATTCTTTCATTTATTTGAAAAACGTTTTATTGCGTACAACCAGTTTGATTAAGTTCTTTTACTTTTCCACTTTCAATTTGGGTCGAGAGTATTCGTTGTGTCTTGAGAATATCTTAATACCAAAGCCAAATAAGTAAATTGCTTGCGACAATCATGTCAACTAACAAATCTTCAGCCATTTTTCTTTAACAATGTCAGAGAAAATCAATTTCCTTAAAAGCAATTTGAAATTCAAGTGA
Organism: Orthosia cruda; assembly: GCA_964057195.1. Lineage (NCBI taxonomy): Eukaryota > Metazoa > Arthropoda > Insecta > Lepidoptera > Noctuidae > Orthosia > Orthosia cruda. Next base: position 11,353,369 of record OZ059836.1, on the reverse strand, counting down.
TAATCTAATCGTGCCAACAAAGGACGAAGTTCGACACAAGTCGTGTGACGACACTTGGCAGTACTTGCGACGTTCTTATCACATGTAACAGCAACCTCTAATACTTGACGCTAAATCCTTAGAGTATCCAATGTGATTTTCACAGTTGAGTGGTGACCCCGCATTTGTAGATCGAAAAAGTATTTTGGTTCATACTTCAGTGGATTTGAATCGGCGCCGTAATCATCGCAATGTGCTTCACTATGTTTTTGTGACGTCATAATGTGGCTTTATATTTTTCGCGCGTGGATTGTATGACTCGGTCCCCTTAGCACGATTCCCGGGATTATTGAAATTAAACTTGGTAATTATCTAGTAAAAAAATTAATAAAAACCTTACGTCGCTGAAAACCAGCCGTGCTTTTGAATATTACCATTACTGTCTATATGCAGACTGAATATAAATGAACCGTCAGAAAGCATTTATTACGATCTATATTCTAAGTTCTTATACTAGAAAGCCCGGATTCTTGGTTATGAACTTCCTCAAAAAGTATTGCAAAATATTAAAAAATAGAGGTCGATACAACTACCGCTACTATTCTAAGTATCGGCAACACATCGATCAAAAAACATATGCCAACACAGATGCTTTGATATTGGTCCTGGAAAAAACTAGCCAGTAACATACTGATAGAACGTGATTTAGTATTTAATCGGTGGTCCCAGACGTCGGGCACGTACTTTATAGTCTATTTTGATTTACTTGATTTATTTTGCAAACAAATATGGTATGCAGAGATACCAATTTTGGAGAGATACCAATGTGTTGTATTCGCTTATTCAAAATAGTTTTTGATGTAATGCATACCTTATTGTTTCTAACAAAAATTAAAATATTTTCAAAACTTGTAATTTTCGTATTATTTTTCAGTGTCATTTCAGCCAAAATACTTTCACTGGTTGAATAGGTCTTCCTCAAATGTCGCCACACCGACCGGACCTGGGCGACTCTCATCCAGTGGATTATTGCAACCTTCACGGTGAGTTCATGTGTGAGGATTTCAAACGCTACGTCTTGCGGTACGCGGTTACCACTCCAGAAACTTTCTTCTACTTCTTGGACTTCCTGAGAGATCGGTCCATTCGAGTGGTTTTCGATGGCTGCTCATCGGACCAATTGGATATTAATGCCGGGGTCCCTCAGGGGTCGGTACTCTCAGCAACATTATTCTTGCTGCACATTAACGATCTGCTAAAACCCGGCACCTTTGGGTATGCAGACGACAGCACTGTTGCTGAGAGATACTTGTCCAACGCACGGGCTACCGGGCCGCAGATCCGGTCTCTCCGTGAGGCCATGGTGGAGCGTTTGAACCTGTCCTTGCAGGCAGTCTCCGAATGGGGCAATGCCAATCTGGTCAGGTATAACGCTGCTAAAACCCAGGCGTGTCTTTTTGCCGCAAAAAAGAGCCAATTTCAACCGGCTCCAACTTTCCGAGATGTGACCGTGCTAATAACGGACCATCTTGAGCTTCATGGCATTACGTTGACATTTACTCTCAATTTTGGCCCATACATTGAGGCAAAAGCTCAGCTGGCAGCTAAAAAGCTGGGGATCCTTGCGAAGGTGAGAAGGTACTTCACGCCGAAACAGCTCCTCAATTTGTATCAAGCGCAAGTTCGATCATGCATGGAGTACTGTTCTCATCTCTGGGATGGATCTGCCAAATACCAGCTTGATGCACTAGAGTCGATCGAAAAGCGGGCCAAGAGGCTCATCGGCGACGAGGCGCTGGTCAAGTCAAAGCTCCAGAGTCTTGAACATCGTCGCCGAGTTGCCAACCTGTCAGTTTTTTATCGGTTACATTTCGGGGAGTGTGCGATGGAATTGCACGATCTAATTCCACCGAGCCCGTTTCATCATCGGACTACCAGACGTACGGCAATGCGCCATCGATACATGGTGGACATACCACCCATACGCACAAAACGTTTTGAGAACACTTTTATTATGCGTACAGCTAAGGAGTGGAATTCCCTGCGTCTGTGTTTCCCGACAGCTACAATCTGGGGGTCTTAAAGTCAAGAGTGAATAGGTTATTTCTAGGCAAGCGTGTTTCACCGTCGACCACATCATCGCTTACCATCAGGTGAGATAGTGGTCAAGCGCGAGCCTATAGGATAAAAAAAAAAAAAAAAAAAACTATGTTTGTTTACCAAAAACGACATGTCGTTTATAACACACTGTACATGTACTACGAACTACGAACATGGTTTGTATAGATTTATGGTTAAAATCTGATCCAGCTTAGATGATTGATTGATTTGCCCAGACTTGGCTTCGGTATTCAATTCTAGGTAACGTATGCTTAGGAAGGAAGATAGATATTCATTGGTTTTATAGCGATTGGAGGCATTAGGTTGATAGATAGATCCACAAACTCATGCATTTTTTCAGCGCGACGTTTTTTTTTTTGTTTTTTCGTTACCATGAAAACCCTCTCTTACAACGTTTCTTTACAGCAGTTTTATGGGTATTCTTATAAAACCCTTTAGAAAATTATATTGGAACAGAGTTCCTTATTGCACGTTATAGTTCTGATTTGCTTGCGGGCTGAGGGGCTAGACCGAAAAAATAAATAAAAAATAAACATACAAAAAACGCTTGTGGTGTACAATAAAGTATATAATAAACATACAAAAAACCGACACCTTTTTGCAGTCATTTTTGAGAACCTGCCCGATCACCTAAGAAACTAAAACTTTTTTTAATCAATTCAGCTTGCCGTAAATTTTGAGAATATGTAATAATATTTATAATCTTAACGTTTAAATACCCTTTTATCACTGACCTCTATCATACATTTGTATAATAGAGGTCAGTGCCTTTTATATTAACACTCGTATTTTTAAATATCAACAATCATTTTTGCGTTATATTGTGCGAGGCACAGCGTGCTGCATACAGGAAGTGAAGATCCACACAAAAGGGAGACGCCGGCCGAGGACGGCAGGCGCACGAAGTAAATCGAAGACGTGCCAGCGCGCGCTGACTAGACACATACAGTACCTACGCTACCACTTTGTACACTACGCCGCTATTTTGTGTTTACACCGAGCATCAGCTATGTTGTTGTTATTTCAGTTTCGTCATATTTTACGAAACTGAATAACTGTAAATTTAATTAATCGAACTCCGTTGCAACCGAGTGTCCATAAGTCAATTCTCTCTTTTTTAATTATACCTTATTATGAGTTTAAGACGTAAGGAATTCAGTGAATAACATTCCTTTATTACTATTTTGCAAACTAACTCATGTATCACAATGATTCAAGGCATGTCATCTTTAAATTTAAATTAAATCGCATCTTATCTTCTTTATTATTGTAATAAGAAAACTTAACATTGCTTATGAATAAAATTACTTGCGTCTAGAATTTAACAAAGATATTTTCATAATAAAAATCCGTTTTTTTTATTTTGCTCGAAGCTCTGAATCTCTCTGAATCTAGGGAGGGCTTTTAATGTTATTAATATGGATAATTAGGCCTACCCAGAAGAAAGCTAAAGCAACTTTCTCATAATAATTAAATTTCCAAAGATTGATTATCTGTATAAAATGTTTTAGTAAGAATTAACCTAAGAAATAAGTGACAACATAGAAAATAACAAGGACAATAGATTGAGGGCAGATTTTTCAATCGCCAGATGACATCTGAGGAATTAAAATGGCAATTTGATAGCACAGCTTTTTAAGTTATACTGCTGTCGATATTATTCTTAATATTATATTATTATTATTCTTCAGGTAAACACGGTTATCGGAACATTGAAAATTCTATTAGTAAGGAAGACTCGACGTTTATAAATAGTTATCCATTATCAAATAAAACCAATATATTCTGAAAATACAATATTTATTTAAATAGTGTAGATGTCATACATGAAATAATTATCCATCAAAGACAAAACAATGTCACCTACTAGGTAGTAGCTAATTCAACAAAGGTCAAGAAGGAAGACCAAGGGCGGATTTAGGAGGGGGGGCACGTGGGCGCGTGTCCCCCCAGACGGTATTTTTGTGTACTGTGGAGACTCCATCACAGTATATACTTAGAAGCAAATCAAATTATCAGAGTTGTTAAAATATATGGATAAAATAACAGAAAGAACATGAGTGAAACTCGTCTATTTTACTAACTCAGCATTTGCTCGCGTCAGACACCCAGCACTGATTTTCAGTTGGCACCCTTCTAATGACACACGGACGTGGGTAAATAAAATAGATACTGAATATAATGTTAATTTTTACGTACTGAACTAATTAATAATAAAAATACGTAGAATAGACAATATATTAAAACAAAAACCCGACCTTTCGGATCTGGTGCGGGTCATCCAGCGTAATGGTATGTTGGATGATACTATACTTGATCGCCTCTGAACGGAAATGTGTAACCGTGTCACTGCCCCATCGTCGCAGGCTGTGGTACCACCATAGTCAAACCATATTGCCATCAATGCTGACGTGGAGAGTAGTGACAGGGTTACAAACGCAACTGGGTACTTACGTTTGTAACCCTGTCACTACTCTCAATGAGGAATTGAGGAGTGCTTTGGAGTGTGCTATTCGGGATTATCGCTACATGCCACCCGAACTTAGGCCACGATTACCTCGTTTGCCCATGCATAACAAAAATATGGCGCTGGTGGCTGTTCTGGATTCGCAGTTGTCAAACTATTTTGATGACTGCGAAGACCTCACTGATACACATTCGATTATGTACTGCGCGGCTGTAGCGGCATGTCGTGTAGCTCATGTCAAATTTGCAGATGACAGAGCTACACGACCGAAACCAGCCGTACCGGCTTGGCAGTGCAGGATCGAACGTCGTATTGGTGGGGCCAGAGCACTCATCGGCAAACTAATTTGTTTCAGGGAGGGCAATAGTCGCCCAAGAGTGATGCGCTTTGTGAGACAAGCGTTTTCGGAGACTGATGTCAGACCCCGAGACTATATATCCCATGTCACAGAGCGCATCGACTTCCTGAAGCAAAAAGTGTATGCATGGGCAAACCGTATTCGTATAGGTAACAGAAATGGGGGCTATCACGATCAGCCCCCAAGATGTAGCCCGTGCAGTCCGTCCGTTGCCGAACTGGAAATCTCCAGGACCGGACGGACTGCACAACTTTTGGATCAAGTGGCTACAACGGTCGCACGCTCGTTTGGCATCTCAGTACCAGGCAGCCTTAGAGTCTGTTTCGCTACCCAAGTTCCTTACAACAGGAATAACCCACCTGCTCCACAAGTCTGGTAGCACCGCGGACCCCAAAAATTATAGACCAATTACATGTTTACCAACGGTCTATAAGCTTCTTACATCCATTTTGAGAGTAAAAATTAATAAACACGTTGACAATAACTCCATCATGTCGGTCTCTCAGAAAGGATGTAGGAACGGGTCCCGCGGTACTAAGGAGCTACTCCTTATTGATATGGCCATTAGCCAACAGGTTCGGCGTTCCCGAAAGGATCTGTCGACATGTTGGATAGATTATAAGAAGGCCTATGACTCGGTGCCGCATACATGGCTCATGAGGGTGCTAGAATTGTATAAAATAGATACAACTCTACGCACCTTCCTGATGTCGTGTATGAGACAATGGAGCATAGTCCTTCGCTATCCAGGATGTCGAAATATCCAGAGGAATAGCGAACCTGTAAGGATCGAGCGAGGTATATTCCAGGGCGATAGTTTGAGTCCACTTTGGTTTTGCCTTGCCTTGAATCCTCTAAGCATGATGCTGGAGAATTCAGGGCTAGGCTATCGGTTGAAGAGAGGTGGTCAGGTTATATCTCACCTCCTTTACATGGATGACTTGAAGCTTTTTGCCCCCAGCAATCTTCAGCTGATGGAGCTACTAAAGGTAACTGAAACATTTAGTAGCGCCATCAGGATGGAAATTGGTATGGACAAATGTGCGGTCATGCATGTAAAGCAAGGGGAGATTGTGGAATCCGTAGGAATTCAAATTGCGGATTCCATAAACCTGAGATATCTCTCTCCAAACGAAACCTATAAGTATTTGGGTATATCGGAAGCGTTAGGTATCAGTACTATAGATATGAAGCAATCGTTGAGGGAACGCTTCTTTGGCCGCCTGAAGAAGGTATTCAATAGCCTTCTTTCGGGCGGAAACAAGGTGCGCGCCTTCAACGGTTGGGTCATGCCGGTGCTGATGTACTCTTTCGGCATACTTAAAAGGACTCAAACGGAACTTGACGCCCTGGATAGGCGGGTCCGTACACTGCTGACATATCGAATGCATCACCCACGATCGTCAGTCATGAGATTGTATATCCCGCGGAAGTGTGGAGGCCGAGGCTTTTTAAATGCCAAAAACCTCCACAACCACGAGATATGCAATCTCAGACAATATTTTCTAAACGCCGACGTGGGTATTCATCAAGATGTAGTAGCAGTGGACAAGAGACTCACCCCGCTCTCCTTGGCGAATGAGAACTGGTGCAAGCCTGTAGCGCTTGACACTAACGATCGCAAGGAGTTATGGCAGAGTAAGGAGATTCACGGACGCTTTTTCCGGGCCCTACATGGGTCCGATGTAGATCAATCTGCGTCCGTAGCCTGGCTGCGATTCGGTGACCTCTTTGGGGAAACCGAAGGTTTCGTCTGTGCAATTATGGACGAAGTTATCATGACGAATAACTACCGAAGATTTATTGTAAAGGATGGCACGGTTGACATCTGTCGGGCATGTCACCGTCCGGGTGAATCGATCCGCCACATTATCTCTGGTTGTTCTCGTCTAGCTAACGAAGAGTACTTGCATAGGCACAACCTTGTAGCCAGGATTATCCATCAGCAACTTGCTCTGAAATTCACTCTTGTGGCGTCGGAGGTGCCGTACTACAGGTATGTGCCCGACCCATGTTATCGAGAATGGCAATATCACATTGTACTAGGATCGGTCCATCATCACTGACAGGACTATTATCGCTAATAAGCCTGATATAGTGGTGGTGGACCGAATCGAGAGGCGTGCAATGATTGTTGACATAACTGTCCCGCATGACGGGAACCTCGTGAAAGCCGAGAAAGATAAGCAAATCAAGTATCTTGACTTGGCTCGCGAGGTTGTCGACATGTGGGATGTGGACTCAGCGATCATTGTACCGATAGTCGTGTCAGCCCATGGCTTAATAGCCACGAGCCTCGACCAACACCTTAGGAGGCTCTCGTTAGGCGGCTGGGTCAAGGGCCTGATCCAGAAAGCAGTACTGCTGGACACGGCCGTATTGTTAGGAGGTTCCTCTCTCTGGAGCCCTGACCGCCGGTAGCTTGGACCCTGTTCCCGATACCGGTGGGCCTCTATTTTTTATATTTTTAAATGTTTTTCTTTTTAGTGTGTGTTTTGTAAAAATATTTAAAAATGTAATAAATAAGAAAAAAGTTAAATAAAAGACATAATAATAATAAACGTTTATTTGGAACCATTTAGGAATTAAACACAGTACAATGGAACGATGATAGCTACAGAAGTATAAACTGTAGCGCAGCTATCAGCGCCCGACAACAAGACAGAGTAAAAAATCATTTGTTCCAGACTACTATGAAAATATTGTTACTAGACAGAAAAATAATATTTAATGAGTTTATATAAGACACCAAATCAAATGAAGTGTATGTTGAGGTGTAGGGGTGTGTTGAGAGTGTATGTGTGTATGTGTGTGTGGGTATGTGTATATAATATGTGTGTGGGTGTGTGTGTGTTTGCATGTGTGAGTTGTTATGTTTAGTTCGTTACCACAAGCTGTTCAGTTGCATCGTAGGATATGGATCTTAACCACTCCGTCAAATTCTGCTTTAATAAGTTTCCAGTCATAGGGTAAATTTTTAAAATTCTATTTATTTTATTATAAAGTTTGGGGCTGATGTAATCGAAGTGACGACTTACCACCGCTAGTCTACTGAACTTAGTCTTGCAGATTATGTCAGAGCGTCGCTTCTTAGCAAGATACTGTGGATCGTAGTATAGGAGCTTGTGTTTCTTAAGAACAGTCTGAAGTATGAACAGTTGTCTTACTGTGAGAACCCCACAGAGTAGATATACTTCAGAGGTTGGGAATCTGATTGGTTTCTTAGCTAGTACTTTTAGGACTTCTCTCTGGGCCCTCTCTAACCTCAATATGGATGTCTTGTGGGTTCCCCCCCACGTAGTTATGCAGTAATTGACAACTGACTGTGCGAGAGCAAAGTAAGACATTATCAAACATGAGAAATCAGCGGCTGCTCTAAGCTTCTTAAACACATAAATCAATCTTCTAACCCGAACCACAATAGAGTCAACCTGATTTTTCCACGTTAGGAGATTGTCCACTATAACTCCAAGATATTTTATACTGTTAGAGCGTTCTATCAGTGCACAGTTACACAAGATGACATTACTGACTGCATCAGCGCACACGTGGGACCTGATCTCAAATGATGTTGGTGGTTGACTAAGAATTCCTGGGGTAAAGGGGATAAACTTGGTCTTAGAGATGTTAAGGGTGAGCAGGTTTGAGGTTAACCAGTTCATAACCAACCGTAGTGCCTGTTCCGGCCTTTCACGAGTCTCAGGCCAGTCCTTGCCATGGGTTATAAGAGCTGTGTCATCCGCATATGTAATGATTTTATTGTTTGCAAGAGATAGCTGACACAGCTCATTGATATAGATGAGGAAGAGGGTCGGTCCAAGGACACTACCCTGGGGTACACCAAATGTCACGTATTCAGCTCCACTTGTGTAGGTTTCCAATTTAACAACTTGTTTCCAACCCGTCAAATAGCTGCGAAAGAGATGAAGGGCATTGCCACGTATGCCAATTTGTTCCATTTTAAGTAACAAATTATGGACGGAAACTGTATCGAACGCCTTTGATAAGTCCAGGAAAACACCCACAGATTTTTGCTTGTTATTAAAGTGTTCGACTATTGTTTTTGACAGTTCCAAGGTAGCGTCTTTTGTGGACTTACCAGCTCTAAAACCGAATTGATTTTTGGCTAGGATATTGAATTAGTCAAGGAATTTTACAAGTCTCCCTATCACCCCCCTTGAATATAGGATGGACTATAGCAGTTTTGAAAGCGGTCGGAAAAGTGCCCGAAGATAGGCACAAATTAAATATGTGAACAAGAAGCGGGATAATAGTGTTCCTAGTTGCCTTAATTACTGTGGTTGGGATACCGTCACATCCAACAGCACATTTGTCTTTAAGATTAAGTATGATGCTTGAAATTTCGGCATCGTCCACGTCATACAGGACCATTGATCCTAAAGGTTCCGGCCGCTTAAGAAACCCCGGTTTTACTGGTATAGAACTAATGTCTGAATAGTTAGTTTGAGGTAAAGGTTGAGCAAATTTAGATGCAAGATTAGAGCCTACGCTTGCAAAGTAATGGTTTATCCTGTTGACAGAATGAAGAGGATCATCACCACAGTTTAATAGTTCGGAAGAAGATGTTTTACCCTTATCCAGGCAAGATATTTTCTTAATAAGGTTCCAGGTTGCCTTAGGACTTTTCTTGGCCCTCTGAAATTCTGAACTTTCATAGTCACGCTTAAGTTTTTTTAACAAATTATTGCAGTAATTTCGATAGCGATAATAAACAAGTTTATGGGTTTCAATTTCTGGATGTTTCTTGAAAGTTCTATACAGCTTATCTCTATGACGGATACATCTCAGAAGGCCAGGTGTAATCCAAGGTTTGATGATGCGTCTTGTACTAGGAATGACAAAAGAATACGTGTGTGAGATAACGGAAGAGGATAAGCGAGATACGAGGGTTTCAGTAGCAAGGTTCGGATCCGTTGATAGGAGAACTTGAGAAAAATCTGTCTTCTCGACACTATATAATAACTTACATAACTTTTGGGATGTCTATTTTTGTGATTGAATGTTTAGGTGCATTAATTGTCAAGTTAGGATAGCAAAATAAGATAACCGGTGCGTGATCTGTTAAAATGCAGTCAAGCACCAAGGTGGTGGCAGTGTTTGTCGATTTTAGCAAGATATGGTCGAGACAATTTGCTAGCCTGGTGGGAAACGAATGTGCGGGAAGCATTTCGTGTGACGCGGAAATATTTACATATTCATCAGAGTTTGGATCCACGCTAGTAGATGCTATATTGATGTTAATATCTTCGATAAGAGCGATAGTCCTATATTGTGCTAACTGATGTAATAAAGTATCTAGGCTGCTGAAAAATGGTGTGAGATCTTTAAACGAGGGCGATCGATATAAAGCGATAAGTGCCACCTTATCAGAGAATTTAATTAATAAACAATTTGCGTCATTGAACGTGGGAGTTTCGAAAGTGCACTGTAAGTCGTTTCTAACATAAGCGACAACGCCATCATTCTGATTTTTGAAGGAGGAAACCTGAGTTATATAACCTGTTAAGGGGGGAATATTCGGACATTTGCTGAGCCAACATTCAAACAGCAAGATTACATCTAGTGTAAAATTAAATCTGCCTAATAATATCAATAGGCTATCAAAGTTGCAGCTGATGCTTCGAATATTAACATGGAAAATTTTAAGGTTACCTTCTCGACTTCTCAAATAATTGCTACTGCTCTCCGGTGAGCAAACAAAACTATCAGAAACAGTAATGTTCTCGATATCTGTATTAATTATGTTTAAATCATCCATTTATAAGTGTTTTTACAAAAAGGAAAACAATTATATGGATCATCTGCGAGTCTTATATTTGAGTGCTGCCTGAATTTAGGCTTATTTAGCTTCCGCGTAAGGATATAATATTTAGCTAAGATAACAAGTAGTTGTCTGGAATCAGAAAACTTAAACGTACATTTCATGTGGATGGATAACTTGTGATTCAAGTAACGAAGTGTAATGTGTTGTGTAAGGATGTATTTTTGTGTATAAGGTAATGTAAATGTGTGTATGGGGTGATTAGTAAGTACTATGAATAGTGTGGAAATTGATATTAAACACGTTAAACAAAAAAGGATTTGGAACAGTAAGCAAGTAGATACAGTAATCGATAGAAAAAGTAGTTTGATTTGGTGAATTAGTTTACGATTTAGTCATGCAGATTTCGACATGGTAGAAAGGTCAGCCTCGCATTTAATCTCGAAATGCTTGCAGCCCTCTCTTTCGCGCACGAAGATCTTGCCATTTTTGATCCAACAGAATTTGTAATTGTTAGACTGCGCCGCATCACGAGTCAAGAAATATAGTATCTTTTTTCGAGCTATTAAATTTTCAGAGACGAAGATTGGTTTGGCAGCGCCACTAATTTTTAAATGCTCCGTAGTTAATTTGAAACTGTCCCTATTGTGTTTCCGGAACTTTTCCAAGAAGTCATCTTTGCGTAGGACCGTTGTGAAGTCAACTATGATGGTTTTCTTAGCCGGGTCTTTTGTATGTATGCGGAAAATGTCTTTAATTTCGTGTGATTGAATTTGCGCATTGATCAAACTGCCCGTAAATAACACAGTTTTCAACAAGGAAGTCTTCGTTTCCGATCCGACGACTGAAATGTTGCGTATCTCTACGCAAGTTGATCTCGAACTCTGCTCAAAGTGTTCCAGTTTTGCTTCCAACTTATGAGTGTAGGATATGATTTCCTTTCGTTCGGTTTCCAAAATCTCTACTTGTGAGATTAGCTCGTTAAAATTGGCAGCCATTTGGTCAACAGTGTCGCGGATCTGGTTAACCATAGAACATAGCTTTCCATATTTTTCCTCTTGCTGCTGCTTGAACTCGCGAAACATTTCTTTTAAGTCTGACATAAAAGTGGTAAGTCTATTTTTCTCATCATCGTGTAAGCGTTTGCGCTTGATATTACGGAAGGTTATGGCAGGAGAGATGTTGTTGGTCGGCGAGTCCATATTTAAATTTAGGCTAGGTTCAGAGGAGCTATGCGGTGTGTGGAGCCCGCCTGGCTGCGGAGTGCTAAAAAGTGGCGTCGTCGGCACCTGAGCTTTTGGAGCTGGTGCTGGTGGAGGTGGCGAGCGTTGACGGGGCATTTCAAATTTGAAACTTGCATATATCTCAAAAGTACCAGGAGCCTAGCTTTGCTAGGAGGTAAATACATGCCGAGCTTCTGGTTGGTTGCACACAGCTCAAGTTAGAATGGTGGCAATCGACAGTTCACTACAAAAGAGCTTACCGTCTAGTGTAACTTGACCTCAGTCTATCTTTGTCTCAATGATATGTCCGTCTCTGTCAGCGTTTATCACTATGGAACGCACACACCCTTATAACTGGAGAGTTTATTAATAAATTATAGAAAGTTAGCGTAATGTTTTACGCACGGGGGCGGGGTCATTAAGCGGAATTCTATGATAGTTGTGACTCACGCGTAGTTTTGGTCCGCGTACGTAGACAGCAGTCACGCGCGGTGATCTCTTGCAGGTTTATGCACTCCTATTTCTGTTCTCTGATTAAAATTGTGGGATTTTCAATTAAACAATTTAAAGTAAAGAATAATAATATTGAAACACGTCTGAACTGCTCAGAGGTCCGGAGGGAAAGCTATGATCCGCTACGAGGTATATCGACGGTTATCTGCTACGCCGCGTGCATAAACAAATATAATGGAGAACTCGGCCGACATGTCTGTGTGTGATTGTGATGACACTTTTGTTTTTGCGCGCTGTAAAAATGTCACTACGGATGATTTTCTTGACTTCAAGGATGAAATAAAAAGTATGATAACTACCATATGGAAGTCACAACAGCAGGAAATAACATCTATCCCAGCCACTTTATAGGAGATTCAACAGAGTAATCTTAATATTGAGAACTCGATCTTGCTACTTACTGCTCAAAATGAAGAATTGAATAAAAAGATTTTGGAATTAGAAGAAAAATCAAAGAAAGAAGCGGATTACATTATTTTACTCGAAGATAACATAGAAAACTTGCAGATGGGGGTCCGTAAATCAAACTTAGAAATAAAAAATGCTCCTCGCTGGCCCAGTGAAACTAAAGAGGACTTAGTCCAAATGGTTCTATGTCTATCTTCTAGTATTGGAGGTAGATTAAGTAAAGCTGACATTAAGGACGTTTTTAGGGTCCGGCGAAAAAAGAAGGAGTCTTCTAATACTCCTATTATAGTCGAGACTGCGTCCACCCTCATTAAGACTGACATTTTAAAACTCTGCAAGGCCTTCAACACTACCAGGGCGTATAAGCTGTGCGCTAAGCATCTGGGTCACCGTGTGGCCGAGGATACTCCCATCTTCGTGTCGGAGCAGCTGACAGCAAAAGGTGCTCGGCTTCATTTCTTAGCAAGAGATCTCGTAAAAGCTGGTAAATACAAGTTCTGCTGGACAGCCTACGGGCATGTTTACATTCGAAAATCAGATAATTCCCCAATCATAACAATCAAATCTGAGGCTCAAGTGCAGCAGCTTTTTAATGGTGACGGACTATATATTGTACGCTCTTTTGAATCAAATAGTGCGATTTGTCTGGTTTATTGGTTCCGTATTTTCTTTTGCTTTTTGTTGTTTAATGCTAAAGTGCTATAATGTACACTAATCGTAATCTTAATGATAATTTACACATATACACAAACTCGTCAAACATATACCTACACGTTTTCTAAGACACACACAAATACGCACATTTTTCATTATATTACTATGCACACCCTCACACACTTGTCACTATATTGTACTTAAATTAGCCTATTTCACCATCAACCCCCTCCGCTTACATGAATACTTTACTACCATTAATCACCAAAACTGTATACTGCATCACACTGGAAGTAATATAGCGCCCGTATCATTATTCATTAAAATACATTTTAGATATCACCATTATGTAGTTAACAAATGTATGAAATATAACTTATTTTCTAATGAATGATGCCCTAAACACCTTAAATGAACAGAGATAGCCTATGCGTCTTTTGGTGACATTGTGAATTTACACAAAACAATAAATATTTAAACAAATGATCTTACATTGATATCACAAAATATCAAGAATGTCTATAAAAATTTTGACGACTTGCAAGTATTACTCACTCAGTTTAATTTTAATCCTGCCTTTGTGGCACTTACAGAATGTTGGACTAATGATGAAAAAACGTTTCCAATCCTGCCTAACTATGTTTCTTATCATAGTACGCGGCATCTCAATCAAAATGATGGTGTTATTGTCTATATCAAAGATAACATTTCGGTTAACGTAAAGGAAATATTGCTAGATGATGCATCATGTCTACAGATTGAGACTACAAGCTATATCATTATGGCTATATACAGATCACCCTCAAATCCCAATGCGCAAAGATTTATCAACTCACTGAATTCCCATCTTGAATTAAATAAACTTATAGATATAGTAGGTGATATAAACATTAATATAATTGATAACCCTAATGACCAAAGTTATAAGTGAAAAATCGACTGGAATACCTTAATATGCTAAGTATCCACGGTATTATGGCTGGTCACAGTTTGCTAACTCGGGATGGAAGCTGCCTTGATCACATTATGCTTAAATTAGATAAATGCAGGATATCTGCTCGAGTGGCAGTACTTGAGACCTCAATAACGGACCAATTAACGACTTTTTTACACCTGTCCAATGTAAATACTAAATCAAAATCTGCTAAAATGGCTACGGTGATTGATTATGAGAGCGCTGTGGACAGCCTTCTACACAAGAACGTCTCCAACTTACTTCTTTGTAATGATTCTGAAATAATATGTCAGAGCTTAATCTCGAATATCACAGATTCGCTGATAGAGAACACACATGAGAAACGAATACCAAAAAAGCACCGGGTTATCAGGCCTTGGATTACACAAGGAGTGTTACGGTGCATTAGGAATAGAAACAATATGCAGAAAAGGTTACGCTCCAATCCTCATGATGAAATCCTTATTGTTACTTACTAACGTTACCGCAACTATTGCAATAAGCTAATAAAGAAACTCAAGTGTAACTATAAAAAACAATTGCTTAAAAAATCAATTAAAACTCAAAATGCATTTGGAAAAACATTAAAAATATTACTCACATAAAACAGACTAAAAACAATAACGACAAACTTCTGAACATCAAATCCACTGAAATGGAATCAGTCGTCTATGTTAATAGTTTTTTCTCAATCATAGGGGCGGATCTTGCCAGTGAGATAACACCATTAAGTCCCACTCAAAATTTATGTGACTGCCATTTTCCATGCCAGTCCCGGCTCTCATCCTTTGTCCTACTGGACACTGATCCGGATGAGGTACTCGAAGTTCTCATGAGTTTAAAAACGGATAGTGCTCCTGGCTATGATCGTATTCCAGTTAGCTTTCTCAAACTGGCTAGGCACATACTGATTCCAATAATCTCGCATTTGGTTAACACTTGTTTCAGGAGCGGGGTGTTCCCTACTCTCTTGAAACAAGCAGTCATTACCCCTGTGCACAAGGGTGGGAGCAGAGAGGATGTCAATAATTATAGACCGATATCCGTCCTGCCTTCACTGTCTAAAATACTAGAAAAGCTTATAAATAATAGATTAACAGACTACCTCAATAAGTATAAAAAAAAATATCAGACTCTCAATACGGTTTTCAATCGGGTAAGTCAACGCAGGATGCTGTACCAGCTTAACTTTTTTAATCACTGGTCAATTGGACAATGGAGAAAAATACTGTTTTTTTGGACCTTAAAAAGGCCTTTGACACCGTCTCTGTTGGGAAAAAGGGATGCTGAATCTGCCCTGGCTACCACTGCCCTGTGGCTGAGAAAAAATTTGCTTACTTTGAATACTTCAAAGACCAACTATATGTGTTTTACAATCGACAGCAGAACCCAACCTCACCCCGGGTATAGTCTTAGAATACATAACTGCCTTGGTATTGACAACAACTGTAACTTCCCCACAATAAACAAGGTAGATACTGTAAAATACTTGGGAATTATGATTGACGGAAGATTGTCTTGGCACTCCCAGATTGATCTAATCGCTAGTAGAATCAGGAAGTTGATCTGGATCTTTAAAATCCTTAGACATTCTACTAGCGTTGAATTACTAAAAAAGGTCTATGTTGCTTTGGCACAGTCAATCATGATCTACTGTATTCCGGTGTGGGGGGGTGCATCTAAACTTAAATTTCTGGAGGTGGAACGTGCTCAAAGGATACATCTGAAAGTTATGTTTTTTAAAAAGCTTAGATTTCCAACAGCTACTCTTTACTCAATAGCCGACATATTGACTATTCGTATATTGTACATCCTACATGTCACTCTAAAAACACATAAGTCGCTTACAGTTGATCCCACACTATTAAAAAAAATACGAAATGACATAGTAGCTAAAACACGTGCATGTAGAACATACTTCGCTAGACACCAATATTCAAATCAGTCTTCGCATTTATATAACGGCATTAATAAAATTCTTAAAATATATACAAAAACTACCTTAGAATGTAAACAGATGGTGACAAAGTGGATGAAATCTCTAAATTATGTAGATACAGAAAATATGATTGTTCATATTATTAAGTAGTAATGATTGTTCATATTATTAATTAGTAATGATTTGTAGGTAATGTGCACGCTTGTATGTAGGAATAATTATTTTGTAAGTTAAGTCTGTAAGCTTCTGAACGAACCATACCATATTGCTTGCGTGTATTTTGTATAATATTAAGAAGTTAGAAATATAACGAGTTTACGAAGATTTCTGCGCTTTATTTCGATTCACGATCCTACATATATATATGTAAATATAAATAATCAAGTTAGGTAATAATAATAAAATAATAATAATATAGCCTTTTATTCAGATCCATATTAGTTACAATCATATGATTAAAATACATAGAAAACTTAAATTTAATTTAAACCTAATCTAGTCTCTTATTTGAATTTTACTTATTTTCTGTAGATCTGTTTGCCAATCGACAAAGGCCTCCTCCAACCTTTTCCGCTCATGTCTTTCTTGAGCCACTCTGTTCCATGTGACGCCTGCCACTTGTCTTAAGTCGTCATCCCATCTTTTTTGTGGTCTACCTCTTTTCCTTTTGCCTTCTCTAGGATACCATCGTGTCACAATTTTGCTCCATTTGTCTTTTCCTCTTACCATATGCCCTGCCCATCTCCATTTAAGCCTTCTAATTTTGCACTTTATGTCTATAACCTTAGTTTTGCTTCTTATTACACGGTTTCTCAGTCGGTCTGACTTTTTCACATTCATCATGCTCCTTTCCATTGCGTATTGGCATAATGCAAGTTTGCTAGTCATGTTTTGTGATAAGGCCCATGTTTGGCTGCCGTACATGAGAACTGGTAGTATGCAAGCGTTAAATAGTTTGCTTTATCTTTCATAACCTTTTTTAAACCCCTGTACCTTCTCCAGCCATTGATTATTCTTCTTTCAACTTCTTTGCGCATCGGATTATCATCTGTTATTAGCTGTCCCAGGTAAATATATTCATCTGTATAATCAATTTAGTTGTTTCCTAAGTTTATGGTAATTCTCTCTCCGTTTGTCATTACTCTTGTTTTTTCCGGGTTGAGTTTTAACCCTACCTTCGCGCTCTGCGTTGCCAGTTCGTTTATCATTTTTGTTATGTCTTCCGGGGATTTCGCAAATAACACAATATTATCTGCGAATCTCAAGTGAGTCAATGAGACACCGTCTACATTGATACCGAGATTTTCCCAATTTAGGCCTCTGAATATTGATTCTAGTACAGCCGAGAATATTTTTGGTGACAGGGGATGTCCTTGTCGTACGCCTTTTCCTACTCTGAAAGGTTCACCTTTCCTTTCTAATTGGATTCTCGCAGTACTCTGGCTGTAAACATTCTTTATTAAGCGGATGTATTTGTGTTCAATTCCTTGTTCTTTTAATGACTCCCATATCTTTTCGTGAAACAAAGAATCGAAAGCTTTGCTATAATCGATAAATGCGATGTAGTAGGTACATTGGTATTCTTTATACTTCTCCATAACTTGGCGTACTACATGAATGTGGTCGATCGTTGAATAGTCTTTACGAAAACCCGCCTCCCTCTTTACGAAAACCCTCGATTGGTTGGTGTTCGTCTAATATTTTTTCAATCCGATTAAGTATGATCTTGGCAAACACCTTGTATATGCTGGACATAAGGCGGATAGGTAGTTCCCAATTTCATATTTGTCTCCTTTCTTATATAGAAGAATAATGTTTGATTCTGTCCATTGGCGTGGGATAATTTTGGTATCTAATATCTCGCTAAACATGTCAGTGAGGACTGGTGTTATAACTTCTTTGCTTTCTTTTAGGATTTCGTTGTTTATACCGTCGGGTCCTGGTGCTTTGTCTCTCTTTTGACTATCTATAGCTTTTGTTACTTCAGTCTGAAGGATGTTAGGGATATTTGAGGTTTCCTCTAGTTCGTTTTTGTCCCGAGCGGTGTCGTGTTCATATATTTTTTTGTAATAGAATGTGGCGATTACTAATATGTTTGTCCTGTGGTGGTTCCATTGTCCGCTGTCATTTTTTATTTTTGCGATCCAGTCCTTTGAATTTGTTAATTCCTTATGAGCTTTTTTAACACCTCCCGTTTTGGCTACATGTTTTTTGATAATTTCCATTCTACTCTTTTTCCTGTCCGTTCTTATACTTTCTTTGATGTCTTTACTAATTTTCGCTAAATACCTTCTTCTGTCTTTTACTTCTTTTGCGTTAATTAGCTGGTTTCATTGCTCTAGTAATTTCATCGTATTAGTTGTTAGCCATTTTCTCGGTTCAGTTCTGATCTTAGCAATGTGTCGTAATTGAACTTTAATAGTATTCTCTATCCAGTTGTATTTTTCCTGAGTTCCCACGGTCTTTGTGTTGTCTTTGAAGTCTGTGAATTTATCTCTTAGGGTGACTACTAGTTGCTCCATTTGATGCTTGCTGAGCTTACCAATTGCTAGTTCCTGTCTCGGCCTAGGTTTCTTTGGTTGAACTGATTTTATTTCAGCTCTGATCAGTTTATGGTTGGTATTGAAGTTAAATTTGTTAATGACGTCAAAATTTGTAAAGCATTTGTTTGTATTGGTCATTATAAAATCGATTTCATTCTTTGTTTTCCCATCTGCTGAAATCCATGTCCACATTTTCTTTGTGTTTTTTTTTGTATACTGTGTTTAAAATGGTTAAGTTATTTTCTAGTGTGAAGTTTATAAGTTTTTCTCCATTCCTACTTCTAATTTTATTACTGTAGGTGAATGGTCCTAGTACTGTCTCTTCTCCTGGGCGCTTAGCTCCAATTTGGCCATTGACGTCTCCCATAACTATTAGATTTTTGTGGGCATGTTCTTGGATAGTGGTATTTAAGTCAAGATAGAATTTCTCAATTGTTTCCAGGTCCGATTGTTCTGTTGGTGAATAAATTTGTAAAATAGACCATGAATCTTTATATCCCGGTAACTTCAAATTCATCATTTCTATGCGCTCCGAGATTCCAATAAATCCTTCTATTGATTTTTCAAGGTATTTTTTGACGATGAAACCAACGCCATGGTGGCCTGGCGTCGTTCCAATATGGTACAGTAAGAAGTCTGGTTGAGAAATAATTCTTTCTCCCATTCGTCTTACTTCACTGAGGCCGAGGATATCCCATTTAATTTGTTTTAACGCATTTGTTAGTTCTATAAGATTTTCTTCATTTTTCAGCGTGAGTACGTTAAGGGCTGCGACGTATATTTTTGTTTCTTTGTAGTTATTTCTTTGTGTTGTTGGAGGGTTGTGGTCCCTCACGAGGACACGTTGGCTTGGAGGGAAACGTATTTTTTCACTTTGTTTGTTTTCGTAGTTTGTTTAGATTTTCCGTTTACCGGTTGGTTGCTATTGTTTATTGGGTGTAGGTTTGTTGGTAAAAGAGTTCGATCTGAGTCTCATTGCATCGAAGACATTTATCCTGTTAACTTTGGCAGAGCTTAGGATTTGCTGATTTCTGGGTTGAGTTTTGGAAGGTGACGGTGAAGTAGTTGGTTCCCTTTTCCATTTATCAGTGTTGGATTCTTTGACTACTAGTTTGTCGTAAATCAGAAAAGCTGTATTTCCCTTTTCTTTCTCTTCCTTCAACTGTGGTAGCAGTGCTTTCTTTTTCTCCAAAACTTCCTTCGAGTAATCCTACATAAATGTTCTTAAATCTCTTTTTATTCTTCATAATTTCATCTTTTCTCCATGCATTTATAAAAGAACATAGCACCGGTCTTGATTTATTCTGAACTGTATTTATTCCCAAGCGATATAATTTGTTTATTTCGGATTGCTTTATATTTATGTTAAGGGCTTCTTTGAAAGTCACCTTGACACTTTTAAATAGCTCCGATGTCGAGTTTTCCACCTCTTCCAGCCCGAAAATAATTATGCTGTTACTTTTCTTTTCTCTTTTCAAATATTCCATCTCTTTCTCTAGATTACTAACTTTTTGTTTTAATTGTTAATTTTCTTCAATAATAAGGGTAAGTTTTTCATCCACCCTATCCATTAAGTTTTTAGTAAGTGATTCAGTTAGTTCAGCTGTTTGCTTCTGCATTTCTTTCTTTATATATTCAAATAATAGTTGAAATTGTTCCTCTATTTTTTGCAAAGTGACGTGGAATGGAACGTAGTATAAATGGTAGATATTATTTTTCATGTACTAGCAACACTGAAGTTAATGCCAACTTAACAAACTGACATTAAGTATTTTATTTAAAAGATTTTGTACTTGAATGTTCTAACCTCAAATGTTGTTGTGAATTTTCTTCTGCACTTTACTGGATAGATCCTGTTAATATCCCAGAGCTGTATTTCATCTGTGTCCACCGAAGTGCTAATTATGTGGTTTATGTGTCGACGACGGTAGTTGGAGTTATGTATAAAACATTAAATAAACAAATATATATCTCGTCATATATTTAATCACACACATTCACACACGCACACCATAACTCACACTCACACTTGCACACACACGCACACACTAACTCACACTTCCACACAAACGTGCGCCCAATTGCGTGCGCACTCACATACATTTAGTAAATTGTGCTATTAACTCAATCAAATAGATTTAAGATAAGTTATTATGATGATACATAAATGTAACCAAGTTATGGGAGAGCGGCCTCTCCTGGCACAGGTGTTTCCCACTAAAAAGGAGAAGTCAACCTCAATATTGTTAAACCAACTTTTGTTAACGAATAAAACATTTTTCATTTTTTTTTTCATATTTGGAATGGTATATTAAGTAGCTGTATATGTTGTTTATTTGTGGTTGTTGTATTTGTATATTGTTGTATTGTAATTGTATATTGTATTGTAAACCGTCTTGTTGTGTTGTTTTTTTTTTTAGGACGGGACGCCATATTTAAAAGTTAGTTAGTTATAGCCTTTGTCACTTTTACAATTAAGACGAATCAAAATATAAAGAATATAATTTACAATAATAAAAAGTATATAAAGTGCAAATCTAAACACCAATGCCGGCTGGAGCACTAAAATAATGTGGCACTCAGGTCAACATTAAGCTGAGCTCAATTACTTCCCGACTACCACTCTACCCTAAATATTAAATTAAAGTCAAAAGGTTGCATATTAAATATTGAATTAAATTAAACTTTTTAGACAGCATAGACATTAAATCGGATTTATATTGGGTAGTATTTAAAAGCAAATCAAAAAATATCCTTTTTCTACGCAATAAGATTCCGATTTCCCATCAAAATTACTGATTGCACAGCAAAATATTCATCTCAAAATATCACTAAACACACTACAATTTATTTTCGCAGTGTACAGCGATTTTTCCTAAACCAAAAGCTTTTTCATCAATGCACAGCTAATAATCTTAATGCACATTATACATGTTAACTCTTTTTCTTTTAAATATAGCTTCTATTTTTATATTATGTACAGCAGTTTTTCTAAATAAAACAGCATTTTATTAGTAACAGTCGTCTTATTATTTATTAATTACCACATAATGAGATCAGCAAAAAAAATATAAAATTAGATACAAAATTGTATATTTATTGAATTATTAAAGCCTTGCTTTCGCGGGGCGTCCACGCTTCCTTTTTTGCTCAATAGGCACATTTTTAGCTTCTGCAGGTGGCGCCACGTACTTGAGTCGGATCGCAAGTCCGATGATATGCTTGCACATATAGTTCTTAAAAAAAATGGGGCAGGTGCATTTTCCGTTGACCCAGGCGGTTTGTTGGGTGGGCAAAGCAACTCTCCAATATGCGAAAGCCTTTTTTTTGTAACCATCAAAAGTGTCCCAATCTTGAGTGAATGTCATGTTACTTGCTGTTGAGCTTCCAACTATATAAGTATTTAGTCCGGAATCAGATTCTAAAAAATTTACATTCTTATCAAGTTTCGCCCATTTATACGCAAGAGTCCAGTCTTTCAGTTCTATCGGAGGTAAAGTTTTAAATGTCTCTGGTTTGTGATCTTTCGACCATTCCTTGACCATATTTGTTGCGACTGAGATGAATCTAGACAAAGGAAGTCGTTCTCGTAATGTGTGGCTGTCTTTTATACTTCTATTGAATGACTCTAGTGCATTGTTTGTCACTGGAGAACCTTCGGCTTATCCAAGATACCAATTTGGATTGAGCGAAACCCACTCCTGTTTGAAATATGATATGAATTGCTCTTCTTTTGCGTGTTTATGTAAAAACGCAGTTAACGCTCGTTGAAATAATGTAGGAGAGGTAGCTGAATGCAACAAATCTATATCATCCAACAATTCTTTCTGTTTTTCCTTCTCAACCAATTTTTCTACTTTTTTTTGTATATTTTTTTTTGCGTGTGCCTAACACATTTTAATAGTAGCCTTTGTGCCAAACACTTCTTGAAAAGCATTTTGAATGCTTTTTGCTGAGTCGCAAATAAGTGCTTTTGGTTCTATATTAAAAGCATAAAGAGTTAAAGCGCCCCTTTTGAGTGCATCGAACAGCACTACAAAATCTTCTTTACGCTCCTAACTTGAAATCGCCATACAAAGAGGATGGAATCGCTTTGCTTTATCAGTTGTGCCAACCACTAATACTGGAAATCCCTGCCATGTAAGTTTGTACGTGGCGTCTGCATGCAAGTTGGTAGCTAAAGTTGCTAATTTTAACAAAGATTTTGTTCCGATCGCAAAACGAAAGGTTGTATTTTCATCCTCCTCGTACACGTAGTAATAAATTACATATGGTTCATTATCGTCCTCAGGCATTACGGATTTATTTATTAACCATTGCTCTAACTCTCCCAGACTGATTGTAGAAGGGCCATAAACAACTCTGCGACGGTCAGAAAGATAATTATTTAGTTGCTTTTTTGAGGGAACTTTAATACCATTTATTTCACTCAGACGTGCTAAAATAGCTTATGGCTTTAAATGCAATGCGTATAGCTTATTAATTTCGTCCTTTGTCTCTTGGGTTATGCCATAATCATTTTTGGTCCCAATAATCTCATGATCATGATCGCTGCATGTGCGGTACAGTAAGACAGCATCGGAGTTTGATTCAAAAAGCAAATAAATTCGTGCTGCACACTAAGGGCCTCGGTATTTAACTTTGGTGCAACGGTAATACTGTTTTTTACCTTCTTCTGTCGTGTGAGTAAATTTAGCAGTCCAAATCTTTTCATCTCGTTGAAATTGTTGTGCTTCGTCAAAATTTACGAACTTTTTGACACATATCCAGTCTAGGCCACCTTTTCTCGTTCGTTTGGTACATGGCAAATTTTCCATATTTCATAGCAAAATAACTATCCCAGTCGCATATTAACCAGTAAGTACAACAAAACCTGTACATCATATTTGTCTTAATTTTCAAGAAGCCATGCTCGGCAAATTTATTGATTATTATAACAAAAAAATCCTTTTACATTGCATTATTTCTAAAAGCAGAACAAATTAACTGAATAAAAGGTTGGCGGCTTCGCGCGCTTTTTCGTCACTGGAGTGCAGAGTGGCGCGAGCGAGTAAGATAGAGATAGCGCTAGGTCGTGTCGTCGGGAGTTAGCCGTATATCTCGCGCGTAAGAGCGAAATAGAAATATTTCGTTAGTGTAGGTGTCGTTTTACACAATCCACGTGTATTTGTTTGTTTATATTCATTCGGTGTTACGTTGCGCCGGCGGCCCAGAAAGATAATCATATTAAAACAATAATTGCAATATTTGTGTGTAATTAGTGTGCATTTGACTTTTGAGTTTATCTAATGTTAATTTAAACTGATGATATAACATGGAATTTCCGACATCAAGTAATGTACAACAACAAAGTGATGTTCCTGTGTATTGTTCGGACAGTGAAACCGAGTCACAAGTGGAGCCATGTACCAAACGAACGAGAAAAGGTGGCCTAGACTGGATATGTGTCAAAAAGTTCGTAAATTTTGACGAAGCACAACAATTTCAACGAGATGAAAAGATTTGGACTGCTAAATTTACTCACACGACAGAAGAAGGTAAAAAACAGTATTACCGTTGCACCAAAGTTAAATACCGAGGCCCTTAGTGTGCAGCACGAATTTATTTGCTTATTGAATCAAACTCCGATGCTGTCTTACTGTACCGCACATGCAGCGATCATGATCATGAGATTATTGGGACCAAAAATGATTATGGCATAACCCAAGAGACAAAGGACGAAATTAATAAGCTATACGCATTGCATTTAAAGCCAAAAGCTATTTTAGCACGTCTGAGTGAAATAAATGGTATTAAAGTTCCCTCAAAAAAGCAACTAAATAATTATCTTTCTGACCGTCGCAGAGTTGTTTATGGCCCTTCTACAATCAGTCTGGGAGAGTTAGAGCAATGGTTAATAAATAAATCCGTAATGCCTGAGGACGATAATGAACCATATGTAATTTATTACTACGTGTACGAGGAGGATGAAAATACAACCTTTCGTTTTGCGATCGGAACAAAATCTTTGTTAAAATTATCAACTTTAGCTACCAACTTGCATGCAGACGCCACGTACAAACTTACATGGCAGGGATTTCCAGTATTAGTGGTTGGCACAACTGATAAAGCAAAGCGATTCCATCCTCTTTGTATGGCGATTTCAAGTTAGGAGCGTAAAGAAGATTTTGTAGTGCTGTTCGATGCACTCAAAAGGGGCGCTTTAACTCTTTATGCTTTTAATATAGAACCAAAAGCACTTATTTGCGACTCAGCAAAAAGCATTCAAAATGCTTTTCAAGAAGTGTTTGGCACAAAGGCTACTATTAAAATGAGATAGGCACACGCAAAAAAAAATTTACAAAAAAGAGTAGAAAAATTAGTTGAGAAGGAAAAACAGAAAGAATTGTTGGATGATATAGATTTGTTGCATTCAGCTACCTCTCCTACATTATTTCAACGAGCGTTAACTGCGTTTTTACATAAACACGCAAAAGAAGAGCAATTCATAACATATTTCAAACAGGAGTGGGTTTCGCTCAATCCAAATTGGTATCTTGGATCAGCCGAAGGTTCTCCAGTGACAAACAATGCACTAGAGTCATTCAATAGAAGTATAAAAGACAGCCACACATTAAGAGAACGACTTCCTTTGTCTAGATTCATCTCAGTCGCAACAAATATGGTCAAGGAATGGTTGAAAGATCACAAACCAGAGACATTTAAAACTTTACCTCCGATAGAACTGAAAGACTGGACTCTTGCGTATCAATGGGCGAAACTTGATAAGGATGTAAAATTTTTAGAATCTGATGCCGGACTAAATACTTATATAGTTGGAAGCTCAACAGCAAGTAACATGACATTCACTCAAGATTGGGACACTTTTGATGGTTACAAAAAAACGCTTTCGCATATTGGAGAGTTGCTTTGCCCACCCAACAAACCGCCTGGGTCAACGGAAAATGCACCTGCCCCATTTTTTTTAAGAACTATATGTGCAAGCATATCATCGGACTTGCGATCCGACTCAAGTACGTGGCGCCACCTGCAGAAGCTAAAAATGTGCCTATTGAGCAAAAAAGGAAGCGTGGACGCCCCGCGAAAGCAAGGCTTTAATAATTCAATAAATATACAATTTTGTATCTAATTTTATATTTTTTTTGCTGATCTCATTATGTGGTAATTAATAAATAATAAGACGACTGTTACTAATAAAATGCTGTTTTATTTAGAAAAACTGCTGTACATAATATAAAAATAGAAGCTATATTTAAAAGAAAAAGAGTTAACATGTATAATGTGCATTAAGATTATTAGCTGTGCATTGATGAAAAAGCTTTTGGTTTAGGAAAAATCGCTGTGCGCTGCGAAAATAAATTGTAGTGTGTTAAGTGATATTTTGAGTTGAATATTTTGCTGTGCAATCAGTAATTTTGATGGGAATTCTGAATCTTATTGCGTAGAAAAAGGATATTTTTTAATTTGCGTTTAAATACTACCCGTAGTTTTGGAGAAAAATGGCAACATGGATTTGCACAAACATCCTCTCACCCCAAACGCTTATACCGTCTCCGTTCCGTCGAAGGTAACAATACGTCAACAAGAACTAAATCATGTTGTGCTGTCGTAGGATACCTCTACGTAGGAACAATAATCGTGACCTGACTGACCAAAACCATAATTATGTGACCTACGACTGCACAACATGATTTTCTTATTGTTGACGTATTTTTAGTTCGCTTCTTAAGCAGTCGGGTTTTTTGATTTATTTAACTTTTTTTTATAACAGATTTATTAAATTAACTTTGCTGTAAAATAAACTTCAAAAAACATACATGTCCAACAGCGACATTGTCGGAACGCCTGAACGTTTGGATTTTGTATAGGCACTTTATTCAAGAAGCACAAAGGCTGGATAGCGTTATCCGATAAAAGTTAAAAATTCAATTAAACAATCAAAATAAACACTCATATTTACATTCACTTTACAAAACAAAAACTATTCGTGCCATAACGGTTCAAGCCATTCCTCACAAATAACGAAAAAAATCAAATTGTTAGAATAAAAACGTTAGCAGCGAAAACGCTAACACTGTATTTTTATTTTAAAACTAGTCCAAGAAATATAATAGTCTGTCTAAATCCATGTCCAAAAACATCGGTATTTTCCACCCTCTATTTTTTATAAGCGCGTTTAACCCTCAACTCCTCCAGCTGGTATAATTTTCAAATAAAATACATTTCATCGCGCGTACAATCGAGCGAACCGGCTGCGCTTTAAGCATTGAAATGGTCTAGATAAAAAAAAACTCAGATTTCATAGTCTGGGTTGGAATAAACGTAGAAATAATATTGTTACTTGCTCTCTCAGGACCTTGTGGCCAAACAATATAATGTTTTGCCTAACTAAAATGACGTAAACAAGAAGAAAATCATGCTGTGCAGTCGGAGGATACAATATTCGCGAACTGGCTGACCAAAACAAAATGTATCCTCCTCCAACTGCACAGCATGATTTTCATATTGTTTACGTCATTTTAGTTCGCTTCCTAAGCAGTCGGGCTTTTTGATTTTTTTAATAAACTTTTTTTACAAAGGATTTAAGATGGCAATTACGTGTCATAGAGGTCTTGATTTTGACCTTTTAAACGGTCTACGGATGGACGGACGGTATCCTTAAAAACACTACTTGACATTCTTTCAGTTCAGTAAGGCCGTGTGAGTGTGCATTTTAAAAGCTGAAAGCCGTCGCAAGCGCTTTATCAACTCCATTCCATTTTTCCAAATAATTCAATGAAAGTTCACACTTTTACAAATTTACCATATCTCCCTTACTTCTTAGTTAGTTGTTAAGCAAGCTCTTGCTTACTTCGATAATTTGTGTCCCATTCAGTCACATATGGTGCCGTGTCAGAACATTTTTACGGTAACTTGTTTACGTTTATTGTGCCAATAAACTTTAAGGCCTGTAAGTGCACGGATAGTTACTGGCTAAACGTTTCGGGTGTTATCGACCTCGTAACTACGACTAAAATATATAGCGGCAACTATTTCGCTAATAGATTTGGTTTTCGTGTTAGTTTCGCGGTAAAAGGCGAAATATTACTTTTGAAACTTTGATGAAAGTTTGTGCCTACTTCTATTTTTTTTTCTGGAGGCAATGGAAGCTTTTGTAGAAATTCAGTTTTTCCTTGTTTGACACTAGAACTTTTCTCTCGGCTTCGCTCCTGATACAGCCGGGACAGGACATTTTATTGGGATAAAATATTGCATATGACGCCCAGCGATAGTGAAGAATGAATGTTCGTAATCAAATCAGTTGGATATCAACGCCGGAGTCCCTCAGATGTCAGTGCTCTCGGTAACATTATTCTTGCTGCACAATAATGATCTGCTAAAACCCCGGTACCTTTGGGTACGCAGACGAAAGCACTGTTGCTGAGAGACACGTGTCCGGTGCACGGGCTACTGGACCTCAGATTCGGTCTCTCCGGGAGGCCATGGTTGAACGGTTGAACCTGTCTTTGAAGGAGGTCTCCGAATGGGTTGATGCCAAACTGGCCAGTTTCAATCCTGCTAAGACCCAGGGGTGTCTTTTTTTCCGCGTGGCGAGTCTTTGTTCCCCGATAGCTACACCTTGGAGTCTTTAAGTCAAGAAGGAATAGGTTTCTTCAAGGCAAGTGTGCTTCACCGTAAAGCACATCATCGCTTTACATCAGGCGAGATTGTGGTCATGAAGAAGAGATCCTAGATTGTCTCTCATTAGACTCAGTTGTCTGATGAGGAGACTGAATGTATTTACTACTAGATTGCCTATTATAGGGTGCTTCTTTTGTAGCATAATTCTTCAAGTCCTGCGGGTTTTTTATAGGTTGCCGCCCTTGTCATCTACTTTCTAAGACGTGATATCTATATAGTATAACTGTAGACACTAATCTTTACGTGTGTATTAGTGTTGGAACGAGAAGTCGACAGTATACTTTTGCGCGACTCATTACCAACCTTGCTTAGAACATCGGTGTTATTTGTAAGTAACAGAGAAAGAAGAAGCGTGAAGCTCAAGATCGTTCGCGATGAAGGACTATTACTGTGGACGCCCTATGACACATTTTTTTTTGGTGTTTGTTATCATCCAATGACTCCTCCCGCTGTGGGTGAAGCGGAGGCGTGTCATATTTTTACTGGCTAAAACCTACCCGTGTTCCTTTATTTGCTTGATCCAGGGCCGCGGTAACCGTTTTTAAAATTTATCCGCGACCCAGACAGGCATCGGGCCTAGCGGACCCCATTCAGTTTTGCTGACATCTCTTTAAGGCGCGCATGGAGATGAGTGATGCCCCACCTACGGGACATACTTAGATTATTAAGTCAAGTAAGTCACTTAAAACTAATCATTTCAATCCATTTACCAGCACAAAATGCTCAAATAAATACAATTTTAATTGATACAAACATTATCAAAGATCAAGACCAACTAACCAGTTACCTCCATTTAATGCTATTAAGCGTGAGATCATTGTAATTATACCTAAAGTTAACATGCTTCGATGTTTACGGAGGCAGCGGAGTGAGTTTATTACTTAACTGGCTATTACTGGACGAGAATTGATTCCTTACTATCGGTTCTCGATTGCCGAATTTAATAATATTATTATATTCTTTTAAATATTTTTTGTATAGCAGGGAATGAATTTGTTCATTTCAGCCGAAAGACGTTCACTGCTGGACATAAGCCTTCCCCAAGCGACGACACATTGTCCTTTGCTTTTTACATCCTGTGGTCTCGAGCAACCCTCACCAGATCTTTTGTCTTCTCTAGGGGACACCTTCCAAGTTCCAACACTGCGTCTCTAGTAGATGGTCGCGGCTATTTTGTGCAATGTTAACTGCTACCTAAGTAGATGTCATATTAGATACCTATATTATTTTATTATTCTGGCAGACTGAAAAGAAAAGAACTAACTTACTTTCTTTGAGATTTTAGGAAGTATTTGTCTTTTTACATGATATCATCACCTTCAGGTGCTTGAAGAGTAATCAATTTCCCAAATATTATACTCAGTAGATTATCGTATATCAATTTTATTCTTTAAATACTCTTCTGTGCTTCATTTTACTCTGCTCGTTCCGATTCGACACTTGTTGAAGCACCTATTAAAACGTTTTTTTTACTTTTAACTTTGGAACTCGAAACTCGAACTCGTTTGCAGCTCAAAATGCATTTTCTTTGACTTTTGCTGGGGAAATGTATTTTTGAACTACCAAGCTGGACGGAGATGTTGGTTTCGCTTCGTGTTAGGACCTTTTTTCTTATCGGGGGGAAACTTGCAAAAGGCGCCTGGGCTTTTGGGGAGAAGACCAGGTGGTGTGAATTTTTTATCTTTCTAAAACCAACCTGGTGATCGCGTACATGGACGGTAATCCCCGTGTTTTATTTTTAAAGATTATTAGGACTTCGCACTCTTCAGAACTTTAATACACGAACAGCTCACCCAAGCTCCATTTTCCTGCTCCATTATTAGGCCGGCTTTATATCACGTATGTCAGTTACGTTTGGCTGGCATTTAAAAGGTCACAAAAAATTGCACGATTAAACCCTGCTGCCCACAATTTTGGACGTTGGTCCGGTAAAATGGCGTTACGGGGAGTTAGTCACGAAATCCAACACGATAAAATGTGGTTTAACAAGCTCTATATTAACTTGCTTTTAAATGCTTTTGTTTCAATTTAACCTGTAGGTTCGACGAAGTAGAAATATAAATAATGCTAGCCTCTGCCAGTGAGTTTGCCGACGTTAATGTAAAAATATATCCCAAGGGAACATTCTTCAGGGCAAAACGTTTCTAATCCAGGACATGGTCTACGCGTGTGCCAAGTTTAATCCAAATCCTTTCAGTTGTTGAGCCGTGATTGATTAAAACCTGTCCAGGCGTTCCCATTAGTATGTTATTATAGGTTATTAGATGATGGTAAGATTATCCAAACATCTACTTTAAGGTAAATAAAAAATTGTATGAGAGCCCATACAACTCAGAGGACTATCTTAACTGGCGTCACCTATGTATGTTTGGGGATACCCTTTAATTTACAACTTTTATTTATTTTTTGGAAATTTTCCTTTAGTTGTGCTGCAAGGCCTTGCTTTTTACCATGTAGGTTTTCAACTCAAAACCTTTAGGGTTCTTTCGGTTGGCCTAGAATTGTCAATTTTGGATAAAAACAAGGTCTTACAGCGCAAGTTCCGAAAAATAAAAAGCAGAAAGTTAAGGTAAATTTCGGTACTTACAAGTTTTCGCGAAAATCTAAATTTACCCATATATTTTTACCGTGTTGTTTCAGTACCATGATTTGCATACACCTAATAGGGACTATAGACCTCAGTATCTGGTATAAATTTCAACTTGTTAGGGCCACCCGTTCCTGAGAAAATTGGTGGTGACACACGGACGGATAAACGGACAAGAAAGTGATCTTATAAGGGTTCCTTTTTTACCTTTTGAGGTAAGGAACCCTAAAAACTGGAACGGGGAAAATAATAAAGCACTGCCATAATACAACGCGATCATCGCGCGAACACGCGACCGTCGCGTCGCGTTTTTTTTTATGGCGAAATCGAATACAAATGAACGCGACGGTCGCGTGTTAGCGCGATGACCGCGTTGTTTTAGAGCAGCGCCAGTGAGATACAAGAATAGTAAATCCATTGTCTTGGAAGATGCTAACTAACTTGCCATTCATGATGTTATTGTTGATCGAGTTTGCGTACGATTGAACAATGAACAGTTAGGAGACGTGCCGTGTTTCATAACCAACGTTATCGTGCTATAAGCGACCATGACTGCCTCGTTGGTGTAGTGGCTGCAAGTACTACTGCGGAGCACGAGGTCTCGGGTCCGATGTCCGGGCCAGGCAATGTTTTATTGGGTTTTTCCATTTGGAATTTCCAAGTAGCAGCCCGAAGCTTGGATTTGTGCCCGGTTGATGGAATAGGTTCACCCCTTAGTACGAGTATATGTGACTTAAACATTGTTGTTGTTACTATATTCTTTATTTTTATAATATATCAACATATATACAATTGGTAGAGGTTACAAAGGGTAGAGGGAAAAAGGCTCATTGTGCATCAAAAAATTCTTCCACATCGATGTCAATGGGAAACGTGCCCAGAACGCTGGCAGCATTGCCACGTTGGATGGCAATGCTGATTCTCTGGGCGAAGAAAAAGCCAGCCCTCTAGTCACGTGAAGAGTCGACGAGATTTGTGCTAATTTCTAGAAACAATTCGATGCGCACTCGGACTCCATGGACCTAATGTTTCAACCCCAAACTGCTCAAACATATAACTTCCAATAATGTTGTTATATTTGCGCCGTTGAAATGCGGAAAATGTTGTTACTTGTTACGATAGATTGTCGATTGAAGCGACTAGACATATAGTAATGTAAAAAATGACCCGATACCTTGCTAAAAAACCCAAGTTCAAAGAGTAAAATGCGGATAACTTTGAACGGCTGAACCGATTTCAATTAGTTATAGCTAACTCGAACAAAAAAAAACGAAATCGAAATCGTTTGATCCGATTAGGAGCTATGATGCTACAGACAGAATACACAAACACACAAAAACAAAGATACATACAACAAACTTATAACCCCCCTCTTTTTCAGTCGGGGGTTAACAATAGGTATGTTTCCTGGGTTAAGAAATGATAATTCTATTTAGTCCGTCAGTGAGATTATCAAATAATATCAGACCCATATTTTTTGCTTTATCAAATAAATAAAAATCGATAAAGTTAAAGCGCGTCAAAGTTCAGGAGAGGGAGCTTGTGACTTTGTGAGTATAATGTGTACCACACAGTGACGTCGTATAATATTTCAAGGCACTGTATTGTCGTAATTTTTTGCAAAAGAAAAAATACGTAGTCAACATTTTTATTTTTTTTCTAATTGACGGACTGAATAGATATTGTTTGGCAACAGCCCTATTATTACGAAGCGCCATCCACGCACCCCTTTTCTATTTACTGTCACAACTGTCTCTAATGGTCTTGGTCATTTATTTTCACCTAAATAGGCAGGCTACATTTTCAATACAATCTCTTTAGTTTTAGTAATAAATGTCAATTACTGGCAACATATATTATAATTAAAAAAATTTTTGGATGCCATTGAGTTTTCTTTTTGTCTTATTTAAATTGCAGCTGACGTTTTATTTTCACCAAACTAGGCCAGCATTATTCAACAAATTTATTTGTAACAGGTAATAAATAAAATACAAACATGAAACATAGTGAAAAGCATGGTGAAGACTACAATATTTGAGCTGGCACAAGTTAATAACTATATTTCACTTAAGTAATTGACATCTAAGGAAGGTTTCCCTTAGGCGACGATTCCAAACCACAAATTCTGAGCTACGTGAAAATTGAGCATTATAGCTAACCAACCTGAGTTCCAGCAAACCGACTGAGGTTGGAAATATGCACAGTCTCCGTGAATTGTGGTCAAAGGGGTATTTATTAGTATTTCGATACCTTCACCGAAAAGGGTTCTATTACTATTTCTAATACAATTACAAATTCAATCAGATATAGAATAATGTGATTGAATTTCAATCAGATTATTTCTGCAAAATACACTGGTTTGCTGAAATTAGTATGAGGGATATTTCTAACAAACATACAGTGTGTAAAGGGGTGTAACGGATATTACTAACATACGTACAGGATGTAACTGATATTTCTAAAATACATACAGTGTGTAAAGGGTTGTGACTGATATTTCTAACATACATACAGTATACAACGTGGTGTAACGGCTATTTCTAACAGGCATAGAGGGTGTAACGGGGTATAGTGGATATTTCTAACATACGTTCAGGGTGTAACTGATATTTCTAACATACATACAGCATGTAACGGGGTATAACGGCTTTTCTAACATACACACAGGGTGTAACGGGGTGTCACAGATATTTCTAACATACATACAGGGTGTAACGGAAAATTGCGATTATTTTCCAAAAACTACTTTTGCCCATATAAATGAACAACTTTCTCAATTATTTTTTTGAATTGGATGTTCCATACAAAGTTGCCGTCAACTGACCAAAATTCGTATGAGAGATACAATGGCTATGGATGGTTTGATAGATGCAGATTTTAAAATATGATCACACCTTGCCGTTACACCCTGTATATCTTACTAATATTATAAATGCGAAAGTTTCGATGGATGGATGGATGTATGTTTATTACTTAATCACGCCAGAACGGTTGAGCGGATCTGGATGAAATTTGGCACAGGTATAGATTATAGTCTGAAATAGCACACAGGCTATTTTTCATCCCAGTATAATGTTCCCTTGGAGTAGGAAATCACTTTTCGGACGGAGCCGCTGGCGTAACTACTAAACTAGTCTTACTAAAACTATAAATGCGAAAGTTTGGATGGATATATGTATGTTTGTTACTTAATCAAGCTAAAACAGCTGAACGAGTCAGGATGAAATTTGGCACAGTGATAGATAAGAATATAGAATAATATACCGAAATGAGAAGTCTAGCCTATGCTCGGCTAGACTTCTCATCCCGGTATAATGTTCCCTTGGGATAAAAATCACTTTTCAAGCGGGCGGAGCCACTGACAGAAGCTAGTGCACTATATGTACCTCTCTAATCTATTATATGAACAATATCATCATGCGTTTTCTGTCCAAGAATAGATCAACCTTTCCCGTGCGTGCCCTTAGTGACGAATAAGGGATTATGTCTCAATGGGAACGTAAATCCCTCACAGCGAAATTTGGGAGACATAAAGGTCAAGCAAGATTTACGAAGAATTTGAGTCAGTTAAATTTGACAGATTGTAGCTCCTAAAATAAGCATTGTATTTGTTTTTAAAAATAAATGTTGGGTCCTGAGAAACGGTAGAATATATAAACAAACTGTAAGCAATTATGCATAGATTTTCAAACAAAACAAACAAAGATATCTTTTAAATTTTACTTGACCTTATCAATTTCTTCAAGAAAATTTCAACAACATTCACCCAATGTATTACTTATTCAAGTGTACCTGAATAATTTACCAATGAAAACATTTCTGAAGTGGTCCTTAGATATTTAAAGATCTTGAAATATATTTGTTCCAAACTTAATACTTCGAAATTGTATACGTACTTTATTAAACGCAAATCCCAAATGACCTCATAAAATCTCCAGAATCTTCGCAAATGTATGAAAATTAGACATCGGGCATTCGTGCAAGGGTCTTTATTCGTGAGGGTTAATACCCCCTGGGAGGTACTAGTCGTGGCGTGATTATACCGTGCCCGAAACAATTTGTACCATCGCACAAAACAGCTCGTTTTAAGTGACCTATTTTGTTTCACCTGCAATATTATGTGCGAAAGTGCAGACTCTAGTAGACTCACCAGAGATTCCCATTCGATTGCACTTAAGATCGATTTATTGGTCATAGCTCAGTTGTTATTTACTGGCAATACTCTCAATGCTCCAGTCATATAAAATTCAAAACGAACGTATATTCGCATTTGGAATGGTAAATATAAGTTGCGGACGTTGTCTTTGTGAAAATAACTGGTACATTTAACTTACAGGTTATTCTGATGTGTTTTAAGTTTAAATGAAGCACTGTAAGCATTTCAATAATCTTGTCCCATGTAGATTTTTATGAAAAGTTAAAGTCATTAAATATTCTTAACATTGTTTATTATTTATAGATAGATTGTATATATTTATATATATATATATAAGTATATTCTTCTTATTATTTGTTTTTTTTTATTGCGTACAACCAGTTTTATTAAGTTCTTTTACTTTTCTACTTTCAATTCGGGTCGAGAGTATTTGTTATGTGTTGAGAATATCTTAATAGCAAAGCCAAATAAGTAAATTGCTTGCTACGATCATGTCGACTAACAAATCTTAAGCCGTTCTCCTTTAACAATGTCAGAGAAAATCAATTTACTTAAAAGCTATTTGACATTCAAGTGATAATCTAATCGTGCCAACAAAGGAGGAAGTTCGACACAAGACGTGTGACGACACTTGGCAGTACTTGCGACGTTCTCATCACATGTAACAGCAACCGCTATTACTTGACGCTTAATCCTTAGAGTTTCCAATGTGATTTTCACAGTTGATTGGTGACCCCGCATTAGATCGAAAAAGTATTTTGCTTCGCACTTCAGTGGATTTGAGTCGGCAATGTATTCATCGCAATGTGCTTCACTATGTTTTTGTGACGTCATAATGTAGTAGTTAATAATTAAATTATTTTTTTTAGTTAACAGTCAAAGACGTGGACATTGAGTACTTGTATGAAACGGAATCTACGCAATGTTTGGTTTCATTTTTTTTTAATGAATTGTTTAGCTATATCAAATGTTTCGTTGTTTTTTATTAAATTCAAATAAACATTTAATCTGTTTGTTTATGAAATTCTAGTCAGTTGTATCTCGTTATAAAAATAATTGGGTTGGACACTATGACAGTATAATTATTACAATTATTTTGAATATGACGTTCTATCTCCTCTTCTCTTCGCTATTTTTATTAATTCTATTTCCAATGCACTTCTCTCGTCCTACCACCTGTACGCTGACGATCTGCAAATATATTCTCAAGCTCCGGTAGAAGAATTGTCTGAGGCAGTTAATATGGTCAATAAAGATTTGGCTCGTATTTCTGAGTGGAGTTTGGCTCATGGTCTGAAGATAAATCCTACGAAGACTCAAGTCATTGTTGTCGGTAGTCCTAGGTTGCGCTTGAAAATTAACTGGTCGCAGCTCCCCCGGATTGTCTTTGATGGCTCAGCTATTCCATACAGCGACTCAGTGAAAGATCTGGGTATTTTAGTAGACAAAGACTTTTCGTGGGGTCCTCAACTGCAGGAAGTTAGCCGCAAGATGTTTGCGTCTGCGGGGTCTTTGCGCAGACTGCGCAATTTCCTTCCAACTGCCACCAAAACTGCACTCGCCGAATCCCTCCTTCTCCCAATCCTTGATTATGCCGATGTCAGCTATTTAGACCTAACTGAAGTGCAGCTAGATAAGCTTGAGCGACTCCAGAACTTTTGTATTAGATTCATATTTGGTTTACGCAAATATGACCATGTTTCCGAATTTCGAATTAAGCTCAAGTGGCTGCCAATCCGCTTTCGCCGGAATGCCCATATTTTGTCATTACTCTACAGTATTCTGTTTATTCCTACAACCCCCACGTATCTCAAAGAACGATTTAAGTTCCTTCATGACACACATTCTAGACACTTGAGATCATCGGAGAATTTGAATGTTTTGATGCCTGCTCATTCCACTAAGTTTTACGACAAATCGTTTACGGTCCAGGCTGTGCGATTGTGGAATGAGTTGCCGTTGTCAGTTAGACAAGCCCAGTCACTGGTTTCTTTTAAAAACCTGGTTAAAAACCATTTCCTTTCTCTCTAACGCTTGTCTATTCTGATCGAATCTCTGTCATCATTATTTAACCGTTTTTCTTTTTGTTTCTATCTCTTTCTATAAATTTCATGTAATATTATGTATGCTTATATATAGGTTTATGTATAGTATTTATTATAGTAATATAATCTTGTATATATTTATGTTTTTATCTAATAGCAGTACACCGCAGACTACCCCCCTTTTTTATTTTAAGTTTTTTTTCAGTCCATCCAAAGGTTGTCTGGTAGATATCGCTGTCAGCGATAAGACCGCCTTTGTACCCGTTTTTATATGTTTTTCTTGTAATTGTTTATAATTTTATGGTGTACAATAAAGTATATTCTATTCTATTCTATTCTATTCTATTCTATTCTATTCTATGACCCATATAGTAATGTAAAAAATGACCCGATACCTTGCTAAAAAACCCAAGTTCAAAGAGTAAAATGCGGATAACTTTGAACGGCTGAACCGATTTCAATTAGTTATAGCTAACTCGAACAAAAAAAAACGAAATCGAAATCGTTTGATCCGATTAGGAGCTATGATGCTACAGACAGAATACACAAACACACAAAAACAAAGATACATACAACAAACTTATAAAACCCCTCTTTTTCAGTCGGGGGTTAACAATAGGTATGTTTCCTGGGTTAAGAAATGATAATTCTATTTAGTCCGTCAGTGAGATTATCAAATAATATCAGACCCGTATTTTTTGCTTTATCAAATAAATAAAAATCGATAAAGTTAAAGCGCGTCAAAGTTCAGGAGAGGGAGCTTGTGACTTTGTGAGTATAATGTGTACCACACAGTGACGTCGTATAATATTTCAAGGCACTGTATTGTCGTAATTTTTTGCAAAAGAAAAAATACGTAGTCAACATTTTTATTTTTTTTCTAATTGACGGACTGAATAGATATTGTTTGGCAACAGCCCTATTATTACGAAGCGCCATCCACGCACCCCTTTTCTATTTACTGTCACAACTGTCTCTAATGGTCTTGGTCATTTATTTTCACCTAAATAGGCAGGCTACATTTTCAATAACCAACTTATTCTATTAAATACAATCTCTTTAGTTTTAGTAATAAATGTCAATTACTGGCAACATATATTATAATCAAAAAAATGTTTGGATGCCATTGAGTTTTCTTTATTGCAGCTGACGTTTTATTTTCACCAAACTAGGCCAGCATTATTCAACAAATTTATTTGTAACAGGTAATAAATAAAATACAAACATGAAACATAGTGAAAAGCATGGTGAAGACTACAATATTTGAGCTGGCACAAGTTAATAACTATATTTCACTTAAGTAATTGACATCTAAGGAAGGTTTCCCTTAGGCGACGATTCCAAACCACAAATTCTGAGCTACGTGAAAATTGAGCATTATAGCTAACCAACCTGAGTTCC
This sequence comes from Orthosia cruda, assembly GCA_964057195.1. NCBI lineage: Eukaryota > Metazoa > Arthropoda > Insecta > Lepidoptera > Noctuidae > Orthosia > Orthosia cruda. The sequence continues at coordinate 11,314,557 of OZ059836.1, read as the reverse complement.
AGCAAACCGACTGAGGTTGGAAATATGCACAGTCTCCGTGAATTGTGGTCAAAGGGGTATTTATTAGTATTTCGATACCTTCACCGAAAAGGGTTCTATTACTATTTCTAATACAATTACAAATTCAATCAGATATAGAATAATGTGATTGAATTTCAATCAGATTATTTCTGCAAAATACACTGGTTTGCTGAAATTAGTATGAGGGATATTTCTAACATACATACAGTGTGTAAAGGGGTGTAACGGATATTACTAACATACGTACAGGGTGTAACTGATATTTCTAACATACATACAGTGTGTAAAGGGTTGTGACTGATATTTCTAACATACATACAGTATACAACGTGGTGTAACGGCTATTTCTAACAGACATAGAGGGTGTAACGGGGTATAGTGGATATTTCTAACATACGTTCAGGGTGTAACTGATATTTCTAACATACATACAGCATGTAACGGGGTATAACGGCTTTTCTAACATACACACAGGGTGTAACGGGGTGTCACAGATATTTCTAACATACATACAGGGTGTAACGGAAAATTGCGATTATATTCCAAAAACTACTTTTGCCCATATAAATGAACAACTTTCTCAATTATTTTTTTGAATTGGATGTTCCACACAAAGTTGCCGTCAACTGACCAAAATTCGTATGAGAGGTACAATGGCTATGGATGGTTTGATAGATGCAGATTTTAAAATATGATCACACCTTGCCGTTACACCCTGTATCTTCTTCTTATCCGGTACGCTCTTGACAGAGCGGTCGTGATCGCTATGAGCTCGTAGTATTATTGGAGGGGTCAGATGTGATCCGCTTCACGACGTTTCGCCATTGCTGCCTGCTAGACGTCATCCTGCTGCACTCATTCAGCGAGCCTCCAACCGCGGACTTGATCTGGTCAGTCCATCGTGTGGGTGACCTTCCGCGCGGTCTAGTGCCTTCCACTTTTCCTTGAATGACAAGGCGTTCTATGGATATACACCCTGTATATCTTACTAATATTATAAATGCGAAAGTTTCGATGGATGGATGGATGTATGTTTATTACTTAATCACGCCAGAACGGTTGAGCGGATCTGGATGAAATTTGGCACAGGTATAGATTATAGTCTGAAATAGCATACAGGCTATTTTTCATCCCAGTATAATGTTCCCTTGGAGTAGGAAATCACTTTTCGGACGGAGCCGCTGGCGTAACTACTAAACTAGTCTTACTAAAACTATAAATGCGAAAGTTTGGATGGATATATGTATGTTTGTTACTTAATCAAGCTAAAACAGCTGAACGAGTCAGGATGAAATTTGGCACAGTGATAGATAAGAATATAGAATAATATACCGGGATGAGAAGTCTAGCCTTTGTTCGGCTAGATTTCTCATCCCGGTATAATGTTCCCTTGGGATAAAAATCACTTTTCAAGCGGGCGGAGCCACTGACAGAAGCTAGTGCACTATATGTACCTCTCTAATCTATTATATACTCAATACTCAATTCGTTTATTGCATTCCACAATGTGAACTTAGGTGGTAGGTACATAAAGATACATACAATAGTTTTGGAGCATTGTGGGCCCTGTCGGGCATAACAACATAAAAATTAGGAGGAGGGCTATTATAAATATTTGTTCACAACTTCAATTAACATAATGTAGGTAGGTGGGCTTATAATTAAATGCATCACATAATTTTTGCGACTTAAATATTGAATCTATGCATCAATAACTATTTAATTTATACATGTTTTATTATTATTTGTATTATAGATTATTATTGCGTTTTTCGGTATTATTATTTATTTATTAAATTTATCATTGAAATATTCATGTACATTGTAATAACATTTACGGATTAGAAATTGTTTTAATTTATTTATAAAGATATTAAATTTTTGTTCATTTTTAATGTCATCTGGTAATTTATTATATATTTTAACTGACATTACTAAAGTGCTTGTGGAGTGTATTTTTAGTTTAGAACCTGGCTGGTTTAGTCTATTTTTGTGTCGTAGTGTGTAGTGAGTCTGTATGTTTTCTCGTGTAGTGAAGAGCTTTTCATTATTTTTAACAAATTTACACATTTCCAACATATAAATACAAGGTAGGGTTAGAAGTTTATATTCTTGAAAATGGGGTTTGCAGCTGTCTGTGTTATCTATATTGGCTAGTATTCTAATCAGTCGTTTTTGTAGTATGAAAAGTGTTGATGCGTCTGTGCTATTTCCCCATAATATTACGCCGTAGCTTAACCATGCGTATGCATAGGCATAGTACGTAACCAGAGCAGTGGAGAGATTAGTCGATTTTTTTATTTCACGGAGGGCATAGGCAAATTTTGACAACTTTGTCCTGATTTTTTTAATATGCGATTTCCAATTTAAATGTGTATCTATGGACAAGCCAAGTAAGTTGAATTCTTTAACTGTTTCTATTTTTTTGTCATTGTAAGTAAATGTTATGTCTAAAGGAGTTTTTTGATGTGGATAGAAGGATATGATTTTAGTTTTATTGAAATTTAGTTCAAGATTATGTTCTGTCATCCAAGTTGTAATTTTGTTGAGTATACCTGTAAGTATTTCGGTTAAGTTGGTATTGTCGTGACAGGGGGTTAGTACTGAGATGTCGTCGGCAAACAGAACACATGACTCATTTATGATTGTAGGGAGGTCATTTATATAGATTATAAATAGCAGACATCCAATAACACTCCCTTGGGGGATTGAGGCGTTAATTTGCTTGCTATCCGACCGAACGTATTGGATTTGTTTTGTATGTTCGTTGTAATATTCTACTTCGACTTGGTGTTCTCTGTTTTCTAAATATGATTTGAACCATTCGTAAGCCTTTCCGCGGATCCCTATTCCTTGTAACTTATTAAGTAGGATGTCAAATTGCACTTTGTCGTAAGCTTTAGTCATGTCTAACAGTATACCTACGGCATATTTTTTCTTATCAATTATATTAATGGCTTCCTGGATAAAATTATATACTGCTAGAACTGTAGAGTGGTTTTTGCGGAAACCATTCCGGGATTCATTAAAAAATTTATATTTTTCGCAAAATGAATAGACGCGATTACACATTGCTTTCTCGAATACTTTCGAGGCTGTAGGTAAAAGAGCAATAGGGCGGTAATTAGAGGGGTCGGTTTTTGAGTCTTTTTTGTGAATTGGCTTTATAATGGCTTTTTTTAGGTAGTTTGGAAATCTTCCTTCCTCAAAAGACTGATTGACTAGCAAGTAGAAGGGTAGGGTCAACTCATCTGCACACTGTTTGACTAGGGTTGGCGGTATTTCGTCTATTCCATAGCTGTTTTTGTTTTTAAGGCTTTTCAATATTAAATTTATTTCACTGGGACCTGCTGTACTTAGGAACATGGTATTTTCTGTGCGGTGGACCACAGAGATGTTTCGTGGTTCTTTGCCGAGGGTTTGCACATATCCTTCTCCGATAGACGCAAAGAAGTTATTAAATATATTTGCTGTTTGCTTTGGGTCCGAGATAGCATTGTCATTTAGATGTATCGTTATGTTTTTTTTTTACCTTTTTTACGTTTTTATTCGTTCGTTCGTTTATAATTCCCCACATAGTCTTTACTTTGTTATTAGATTTCATTAATTTATTTATATACTGTAGTTTTTTAGCTTTTTTTACTATTTGTTTTAAAGTTTTTTCATATATTTTGTAGTGTTGTTTAAGTAAAAGGTTATTTGTTTTAATGGAGAGTATTTTTTCAAGCCTTTTATTTTTACAAGAAATTTTTATGCCTTTCGTTAGCCAATGTTTTTTATAGTTTGTTTTTAGTTTTAATTTTGTTTTTGGTATAGATTGATTAAGTATGTCAGTAAGTGTATCGTTAAATGATTTATAGTTTTCATCAATGTCCCTACTGGGCTTTATTATATCGTTCCATTTTATTTCTTTTAGTTTAGATTTGAAACTTTCTATGTTTTTGCTATTGAACAGCCTCTTTTCAACACACCAGACTATCTGTCTCGTTAGCCGGAGTACAGCCAGTTTTATTATTGTACTACTATGGTCAGAGAACCCCAACTCTTCCACTGTGGTGTGTGATTTTATATTGCAGTTTGTAAAAATTAGATCTAGACACGTAGAGGTGGTTTGGGTCACTCGCGTTGGTTCTTTTATATGCTGTACAAAATTATATTCTAACATGAGATCTAAAAATTGGTTTGTTTTTAAGCTACTATCTAATACATTTATATTAAAATCTCCTCCTATAACAACATTCAGTCTGAAGTCTTTCTTATTTAAATAATCTAATATTTGTTTTAATTGTTTATAAAATATAGCTTCCTCTCTCCTATTCCAGTAAATAATTATTAATAGTAAGTTCTCCATTGGTAACTCTATTGCACACACTTCTATCACATATTCAATTGACATGTCTGTTATATCACTTCTCTCCAAGTATTCTATGTGTTCTTGTAGGAAAATACAGACGCCGCCACCAGTGCGAGTTTTCCGACAGAATGAGGCCGCAACCTTGTAGCCACTAAAATTTATTAAATCCAGTCTTTCCTTTGATAGCCAGGTTTCCGATACACATATAGCATGATATTGTTACGAGCTGGGGTTCAGGGATAAATTATTTAAACAGCAGACTTCAATTAATCACTGTTTATTACAAAAACACTTCTTAAACAATTGTATTACTTCGCACTATTTTCCGCTTTGGTCGCTCTGTATCGCTTCTCAATCGAAACTGACCCACGACGAATCCGACCGCTCTTTATAAAGCACGGAAGAAGTTTCTGGAACGTTCCATACTGTTCTAGATAATTCGAGAAACTTCCAGAACAATCGATTTTCGAACACATTGTTCCCGAAGCGACTAGAAACTTCCAGAATGTTCGGTTCGAACCTTCTGGAAAATTCCATTCGACACGAGCTTTCGAGTACATTAGTTCCGCTATTCGATACTGGATGGCGCCACTAGTTACTACCTAGTTCTTCCTCTCGTTACTAGATGGCGTTGGCCTATTTTGTAACATTGCCTCCCTCTTAGACATGCTCGTCCCGAGCATTGTTAGACCCATGATAACGGGCCAACCGATCCACATGAACGACCTTTGATGCACCTCGGGCTCCCTTTTGAATTCGGTAGGTGACGTCATTAATCTTGGTAACTACGCGATAAGGTCCATCCCATTTTGCTTGTAATTTAGGCGATTTTCCTTTGCTCCGTGCCGGGTTATGTAACCATACAAGAGATCCTTCATCGAAGCCCTTATTGTTCGCTTTCCGATCGTAGCGGGTCTTCATCCTCTCAGACATCTGTTGACCTGTCTGTCTCATGTGCTCATATACATCATTCATCCTGTTTCGTAGCTCATTCGCATAATCTGTGACATTGCGTGGAGACTCAGGCGGGATACCGGTGATTAGATCTGCAGGTAATCGTAGTTCTCTGCCGAAATTAGCAAAAGCTGGTGTTACCGTTGTAGTTTCATGAACAGCACTGCGATATGCCATGAGATATGGTTGAATGTGTTTGTCCCAATCTTTCTGTCTGTTTTCCATAACCTTTGCAAGAAATCTCTCTAGTGACTGGTTGAATCGTTCAACCATCCCGTCTGATTGCGGATGATAAGCAGTAGTTCTGGTTTTGTGAGCACCCATCACACGACACGTCTCCTTGAACACTTCTGACTCGAAGTTCCGGCCTTGGTCACTGTGGATTTCCAAGGGTACCCCGAACCGACAAAACACTTCGTGAACTAACTTATCAGCCACCGTAACGGCTTCTTGATTGGGGATCGCAAACACTTCCGGCCATTTTGTGAAGTAGTCCATGACGACCAAGAAGTACTTGTTTCCGCTTTGGCTTTCTGGAAATGGTCCAGCAACATCTAATGCTATACGTTCCCACGGTGCACCAACATTGTAAACCTTTAGTGCCCCTCTGCTACGAGTTTGTGGTCCTTTCACAGCCGCACAACTTGTGCATTTGCGGCACCATTCCTCAACGTCCGCTCGACAATGGATCCAGTAAAATCGTTCTCGGATCTTGATTATAGTCCTCTTAACTCCCATGTGACCCCCTGAACATCCATTGTGGTAGAGCTGTAGGATCTGCGGCACCTTAACTTTAGGTACGACCATTTGTAGATGACACTGGTCACCGCGAGCGTTCTCCCATTTCCTGCACAGAACTCCATCCTGGATAACCAAGCTTTCCCACTGTGCCCAATAACTCTTGGTGATGGAACTGGTTGCTGCGACATCACTCCAGTGAGGCCTGGGAGCACCTGATTTCTTCCATTCAAGGATCGGTTTTAGGTCTCTGTCTTCTTGTTGAGCACTCTGCAAGGTTTCCTTCCACTCTTCGCTAAGATCCGTCCCCAAAACCCGCACTAGCGTTACCTGCTTAGCTTCTTGTCTAGCACAATGTTTACATTGGTCTGGACACGGTCTTCGCGAGAGAGCATCAGCATTACCGTGCGACGTTCTGTTCCCGTCACATGATTGTGACTCACACACAATTTGTGAAATCGAGTTCCTTGGGGCTCTTTCATCACCAGCCACTAACTGCCACTTACTCTTGGCGTCTACTGGTTTTCCTGCTGCTGGTGACTGACTTCCACAAAGGGGACTCCTTTGCTTTGGGCAGCTCAACCGGATGTGGCCTCTCTCTCCACAGCTATAGCACCGGGGTGAATTCACAACCTGCCTTATGCGGTGAGCTCGATCGTCCCGTCGTACAGTTTCCACCTCCAAAGCGTAGGCTAGGGCGTTCTTAAGGTTCTTAAAATGACCTAGCCTTACTGCAGCCCTAACCTCCAGGTCGCGGATCCCATCCGTGAACGCCTGTACGAGGTTCCCGTCGATCAGCACAGGTGACGACTGGTAAGCCTTCCGAACCAACTTTTCCACCTCCAGAGCCCACTGCTGAAGAGTTTCACCAACCCGTTGCGACCGGTCTTTCAGTTGGGCCCGAAACACATGTTCCAGGTGCGCGTCGCCGTATCTAGCTTCTAATGCTTCCAGAAGTTTCTCGAAAGTGACGTCTTTTCCCAGCGCCTCTAACACAGTCAAGGCCTGGTCGCGAAGGCCCAAGGTAAGAGCAGTCAAGGCCTGTTCTTTAGTCCATCCATTCGATTTCATCACGGCCTCAAACTGAATTTTGTAGGCGGACCATGACGAAGAGCCATCAAATGGTGGCACTTTAAAACCACGAGGCGAAGGTGCCACTACCGCAGCTACCCCGATCCCATCCCCAGACTTGAGGCCACGTATAGACTTCTCCATTTCGACGATGCGGGTCTCATGTTGCTGGATCTGGTTCTTTACCTCTTTCATCTCCTTACCAATGGCTCCGCGGAGGTCCTTAATTACCAAAAGCTGCTCCTCCTGACGGCGAGCTTGCTCTTCCTTGTCACGCTGTAGCTGCTCCTCTAAGCGGCGCGCCTGCTCCTCCTGACGGCGAGCCTGCTCCTCTTGTCGACGGGCCTGCTCCTCCTGACGGCGAGCCTGCTCCTCCTTGTCACGCTGCAGCTGCTCTTCCAAGCGGCGAGCCTGCTCCTCCTGACGGCGAGCCTGCTCCTCCTGACGGCGAGCCTGTTCCTCCTTGTCGCGCTGCAGCTGCTCTTCCAAGCGGCGAACCTGCTCCTCCTTGTCGCGCTGCAGCTGCTCTTCCAAGCGGCGAGCCTGCTCCTCCTGACGGCGAGCCTGTTCCTCCTTGTCGCGCTGCATCTGCTCCTCCATGCGGCGAGCCTGCTCTTGCATGAATGCCATAAGGGCTGCTAGGTCAGGCGACGCCGACGATTGAGCTGGTTCCGCTGCAGCCGCGGATTCTCGATGTTCACTTGATGACGGTGAGGGAGCGTCTCCAAAGCACCTCTGGTCTACGTCTTGCTGGCGCTGACTCCTGGTGCGCATCCCTTCCGTTTCTTCCTTCGGTAGAACCGGCATAATTTATCCCGCACTTCTGACACCAATTTGTTACGAGCTGGGGTTCAGGGATAAATTATTTAAACAGCAGACTTCAATTAATCACTGTTTATTACAAAAACACTTCTTAAACAATTGTATTACTTCGCACTATTTTCCGCTTTGGTCGCTCTGTATCGCTTCTCAATCGAAACTGACCCACGACGAATCCGACCGCTCTTTATAAAGCACGGAAGAAGTTTCTGGAACGTTCCATACTGTTCTAGATAATTCGAGAAACTTCCAGAACAATCGATTTTCGAACACATTGTTCCCGAAGCGACTAGAAACTTCCAGAATGTTCGGTTCGAACCTTCTGGAAAATTCCATTCGACACGAGCTTTCGAGTACATTAGTTCCGCTATTCGATACTGGATGGCGCCACTAGTTACTACCTAGTTCTTCCTCTCGTTACTAGATGGCGTTGGCCTATTTTGTAACAATATTTTGGTGTTTGTTGAATGAAGGCTTCCATTAAGTGCTGTTTATTGGAGAGGCTTTGGATATTCTGAAATAATATTCTAAATTGTAGGTCTTTGTTTTCGAGGTGTTCTGTTTCTGTCCCCTGTGTCGGTGTAGCGGCGAAAAAAATTGTTGTTGTTTTGAGAAGATGATAAGTCTGCTTGTGTATTCCATTTATTTGTGTTCATTTGGTTGTCAGTTATATTATTTATTTTATTCGTTATTTTTCCATCAATAAATAGTTGATTATCGCGGATTACTGCGTGAAGTCCTTGCCTTCTTGCTTTCAACATTTCTTCACGCAGCAATTTCCTTTCCCTTCGTGCTTCATCATCTAAGAATTCCGATAAAAACAGTCTAGTTCCTCGAAATACGTTGCTATTTTCTTTGAGATACGTAACCATCCTTTTGCTCAATATTTCTATCACCAATGGGCGGTTCTTCGAGCTTCGTTTGCCAATCCTATAGCCTTCTTCAATGTAGCCCATCAGGTCAACATTCATAAATTCGCGAAATAAGTCGATCAATCTGATGTGTAAGTTATTTACAGGCTCCTTATAGTATTCATCAAATCCGTACAAAACTATTTTCATTGAGTAGCTTTCGGTGCACTTAGTTTGGCAAGTATTACTTCGCGTCTTCAAGCTCTCTATTTCAGTTTTTAAATTTTCGTTTTCGATTTTTAAGTTCTCAATTTCCGTGTTTACATGTTGGATGTCCATTTTCCTCTCTTCGTTTTGCCTTTGTAAGCAATTTGTTTCGCGTTCAAAATCTTCTCTTAACTTTTGGATGGCCTTATTTAACTCTAGTTGGATAGTATTCTGTAGTTCGGTGATGATTGATCTATTATTTTCTTTTAAACGAAGCATTATCATTTCACCTATGTTCTGCAGTGTTAGTTCTGTTTGTGTAATAGATTGGGGTGTTTTACCTTCATCTTGCGCGCATATTGTATCACCCAATAGACTTAAGTCCAGGGAACTGGTAGTATCATTCATAGGTTTTATTGTTCTTCTAATTGTGACATTGTTTATTTCCGGTGGTGTGGTTGTCGGGCGTGAGTCATGTTCTTGTGGGCGTATGGGTGTGTTTAAATTTCCTCGCTTTGGTATTTTGCAGTAACAAGCTAGGCATTTCCAGGTTTCAATGCTCTCTGTTTCCATCATTGTTTTAAAGCGCTCATGGTTAATATTGGCACATTCCAAATCATATACACCGTTACATAATGAACAGGATAAGTAGTCGTTGTTGGGTACGTTTTGTTTACAACCAGCACATATAAGAGCCATTTTGCAAACAGCGCCCTCTGGCGGATATGCTATGAACTATTTTGGATCGAAACTTTTTGCGACTTGCTACTCGCCCACAGATGGCGCTTTACTCAATTCTGTTTGTTCCCTTTTTTGAACTTTAAACTTTCCTTTTATTAGTATGTTACAAATATACAATTTAAAGGGATTCTGCGTACCTTTTAATGGTGGTAGGTGCTTGTCCCAAAGTTTTCTTCAGCACCTGATCCTCAAATAATGTGTTCTTCAAACATCTCACTATTTTTTCCACAGGTTTGAAATTTGGTCGTTATTTAAGAGAAGTATAGTTTTCTTGAGTATTTATGAACTTTAGCTTTATACTGCACTTTTAATCACTGAAGGTCTTTATGCACTTGGATTCTATTGACTTTTTATCACAAGTTATGCACTTGAAACTATTTTTAACGTTTTTTATATACGGAGCTGATGTTTACGTGCGCACAGTAGCGCCCTCTCTCTATATGAACAATATCATCATGTGTTTTCTGTCCAAGAATAGATCAACCTTTCCCGTGCGTGCCCTTAGTGACGAATAAGGGATTATGTCTCAATGGAAACGTAAATCCCTCACAGCGAAATTTGGGAGACATAAAGGTCAAGCAAGATTTACGAAGAATTTGAGTCAGTTAAATTTGACAGATTGTAGCTCCTAAAATAAGCATTGTATTTGTTTTTAAAAATAAATGTTGGGTCCTGAGAAACGGTAGAATATATAAACAAACTGTAAGCAATTATGCATAGATTTTCAAACAAAACAAACAAATATATCTTTTAAATTTTACTTGACCTTATCAATTTCTTCAAGAAAATTTCAACAACATTCACCCAATGTATTACTTATTCAAGTGTACCTGAATCATTTACCAATGAAAACATTTCTGAAGTGGTCCTTAGATATTTAAAGATCTTGAAATATATTTGTTCCAAACTTAATACTTCGAAATTGTATACGTACTTTATTAAACGCAAATCCCAAATGACCTCATAAAATCTCCAGAATCTTCGCAAATGTATGAAAATTAGACATCGGGCATTCGTGCAAGGGTCTTTATTCGTGAGGGTTAATACCCCCTGGGGGGTACTAGTAGTGGCGTGATTATACCGTGCCCGAAACAATTTGTACCATCGCACAAAACAGCTCGTTTTTAGTGACCTATTTTGTTTCACCTGTAATATTATGTGCGAAAGTGCAGACTCTAGTAGACTCACCAGAGATTCCCATTCGATTGCACTTAAGATCGATTTATTGGTCATAGCTCAGTTGTTATTTACTGGCAATACTCTCAATGCTCCAGTCATATAAAATTCAAAACGAACGTATATTCGCATTTGGAATGGTAAATATAAGTTGCAGACGTTGTCTTTGTGAAAATGACTGGTACATTTAACTTACAGGTTATTCTGATGTGTTTTAAGTTTAAATGAAGCACTGTAAGCATTTCAATAATCTTGTCCCATGTAGATTTTTATGAAAAGTTAAAGTCATTAAATAGTCTTAACATTGTTTATTATTTATAGATAGATTGTATATATATATATATATACATATATATATATATATATATATATAAGTATATTCTTCTTATTATTTGTTTTTTTTTTATTGCGTACAACCAGTTTTATTAAGTTCTTTTACTTTTCTACTTTCAATTCGGGTCGAGAGTATTTGTTATGTGTTGAGAATATCTTAATAGCAAAGCCAAATAAGTAAATTGCTTGCTACGATCATGTCGACTAACAAATCTTAAGCCGTTCTCCTTTAACAATGTCAGAGAAAATCAATTTACTTAAAAGCTATTTGACATTCAAGTGATAATCTAATCGTGCCAACAAAGGAGGAAGTTCGACACAAGACGTGTGACGACACTTGGCAGTACTTGCGACGTTCTCATCACATGTAACAGCAACCGCTATTACTTGACGCTTAATCCTTAGAGTTTCCAATGTGATTTTCACAGTTGATTGGTGACCCCGCATTAGATCGAAAAAGTATTTTGGTTCGCACTTCAGTGGATTTGAGTCGGCAATGTATTCATCGCAATGTGCTTCACTATGTTTTTGTGACGTCATAATGTAGCTTTATTTTTTTCGCGCGTGGATTGTATGACTCGGTCCCCTTAGCACGATGCCCGGGATTTTTGAAATTAACGTAACTTATCTAGTAACAAAATGAATAAAAACCTTACATCGCTGAAAACCAGCCGTGCTTTTGAATATTACCATTACTGTCTATATGCAGACTGAATATAAACGAACCGTTCAGGAAGCATTTATTATCATCTATATTCTAAGTTCTTATACTAGAAAGCCCGGATTCTTGGTTATGAACTGCCTCAAAAAGTATTGTAGAATATAAAAAAATAGAAGTCGATATAACTACCGCTACTATTCTATGTATCGGCAACACCGATCAAAAATTATATGCCAACACACATGCTGAGGGATCAATCTTGGAATAAGCTAACCAGTAACATAATGATAGAACGTGATTTAGTATCTAATCGGTGGTCCCAGACGTCGGGTACATACTTATAGTCTATTTTGATTTACTTGATTAATTTTGCAAACAAGAATGGTATACAGAGATATCAATTTTGGGAAATGTGTTTTAATAGTTTTTGATGTAATTTATACATTATCCCCCTTATTAATAAACACAGAATAAAGTTATACCAAGTATAAACCTATCTATGGAAAGGATCTAGGCCACTTGTTGACAAATAGATATCCAGGACACTCAATAATGAACTACTGTATGCCTGGTTGTTCTTTATTAGACATAATTAAAAAAGTTATAAAATGCAATTTTAACCAGGATACAACATTATTAATATTTATTGGTAATAGGGGCAATGTGAACAAAGGAGAATTACTCCGACATTATAACTCTTTGTGCAACCTTAGTTTAAAAAAAATTGTGATTTTCACATTCCCATACAGCCAAAGTTTGCCACAGGAAGAAAACATACTTAGGTATGAATTGAATAGGACATTACATAATTTAACATATAGTAGTAATTTATTCCATTTAATTGACACTAACAATTATGTTGGTAATCACTTTTATTTGACAAAAGATAAATTTTTCATGGATAGGTACTTTCTTTCAAAGTATTATAAAAGACAGATAGCTGTGTCGCTATCATATTATTTTTCTACTACAGCCAAGAATTTGGCTAAACAACTTGCTTCTATTGAGCAATGCCAAGGAATGTTATTTAATTCAGCCAATAATTTGGTATCAGAAATTGATATTAATAGTAATTTAAATTAGAAATTAGGACAATAGGGACAACCTCTTGCAAAAGCATACAGCATAAAAATTGCAAAGTAAAATCAAATAAAAGTTTAAATTCGGTAAATAGTATTAACCTGGTGCATCAAAATATTCAAGGATTTATGAACAAAGATTTAGAAGTAGAATTATTTATGAACTTTAACAGTATTGATATTCTTTGTATAACAGAACATTGGCTTAAAAGCCACCAGTTATTGTTCAATTTTAATAATCACCAGGTTGGTAGTTCATTCAGCAGAGTTAATGCTATACATGGTGGCTCATTGATTTTAGTAAGTAACCAGCTTAAATTTAAAGACCGTAAGGATATTGTGAGCCTATCTGTTGAGCGGATAGTTGAAATAGCTTGTATAGAATTGGAGCAGTTTATTGTATTAAGCGTATACAGACCCCCTTCAGGATTGTATGACTGCTTCGAAAAGGTAATGGATGAAGTGTTACACAAGATTTGTAACTCGAATAAATCCATTATCACTTGTGGTGATTTTAATGTTAATTTATTAGAAAACTCAGGTTCTTGTAGTAAAATAATAAGTCTGTTTCAGTCCTACAATCTTGTAAACCTATTTTTGGAGCCTACAAGAATAACCCCTTCTAGTGCTACATGCTTAGATAATATTTATACTAATGTTATACCAGTCCACAAAGAAATTATAAATTTACTAGATTCTGATCATTGCGGGCAGAGGATTACTATACCAAACCAAAGCAACAAAGTGGCTAAAAAGGATATCACTGTTAACCCCAAAACTGCAAGTCGCTTGGCAGCTTTTAAAGTTAAACTCATTAATAAATTACCAATTTTGTCAATTGATGCTGATCCTAATCATCTATATGATGTTTTTTTTAGTATATACTGTAAACAATTTAATTCGACCTTTATTCCCAAGACTATCTCCGTTAATAGTAACGCATCATTCAGTGATTGGGCTACCATTGGTATTCATAAGAGTAGAACACGGCTTTATGAGCTGTACAGTGAAAGGACTTATGTAAACACTGCTGAATTTAATTTATATGTTAGAAATTATTCAAAATTATTTAAAAAAGTTTGTTGTTTGGCCAAGTCGCGTTATTTGAGCTCAAAGATTAAAAACAGTAGTAATGTTATTAAAACGACTTGGAATATTATTAATAGTGAAACGGGAAGATCTGGTAACCGAAATATTGACTACGGCCTGTCTATTAATGGCAACATCATAAAATCAGACTCACAAGTCGCAGTGGCCTTTGAAAATTTATTTTCAGATATTCCCGTTTCAACGACTAAATCCTTAAACTCATCACCTTCTGTTGCTGAGTCTTTGCTAAAAGAAAATGTTAACGTTTGCGATTCGGAATTTCTTTTTGAACATATTACTTGTAAAGACATAATTAAAACCTTTCACACTTTAAATGTTAAAAAGACTGCAGATCTGTGGGGTCATTCTGTAGAAGTTGCTAAGTCTATTATTGACATTGTCGCACCTAGTTTAGCTATTATCTTTAATAATTGTATCGACTGTGGGGAGTTTCCCGACCTTATGAAAAATAGTAAAATAATACCTTTGTTTAAATCAGGTAGTACATCAGACCCTACAAATTATAGACCTATTTCAGTACTACCTACGTTTAGCAAAATATTTGAGAAATTAATTTTAGAGCAATTGCAAAGATTTTTTAATAAACATAAATTATTACATACCAAACAGTTCGGTTTTACAAGGGGTGTTGAACTTTTAGGACATATTTATAATGCATGGGAAGATAAGTGCGATGCCTTGGGAATCTTTTGTGATTTGTCCAAGGCATTTGATTGTGTTTTTCATGAAACGCTAATCAGGAAACTCCGCCACTACGGGATCCGGAACAGCGCTCTGGATCTTCTTACTTCATATTTGAGTAATAGGATTCAGACCGTTGACGTTAATGGAAAAAGATCTCCTGGATCTATGGTAACAATGGGAGTCCCACAGGGCTCGATTCTTGGTCCTTTCTTGTTTCTTATTTATATTAATGACTTGCCTTACCTCATAAAGGATAACCATGATATAGTGTTGTTTGCGGATGATACTTCACTTTTGTTTAAACTTAAACGTCAGCAGCTGGTTACTGACGATGTAAATAGCGCGATCTCAAAAGTAGTTCACTGGTTCAATGTTAATAATTTACTTCTTAATGAAAAAAAAACCAAATGCATTAAGTTTACCCTACCTCACGTTAGGCAGGTGAAAACCGATGTGTTGATAAAGGGCGAAGAATTGAATCCTGAAAATAGCACAGTATTCTTAGGCTTAACTTTGGATGCTAAGCTTCAGTGGGGCCCACATATAGATAAATTGTCAAAGAAGCTAAGCTCCGCAGCATATGCTGTTAGAAAAATTCGTAATTTAACTGACATAGAGACAGCCCGTTTAGTATACTTTAGCTATTTTCATAGTGTAATGTCGTACGGTATTCTGTTGTGGGGAAATGCCGCCGACATCCAGACTATCTTTGTTTTGCAGAAAAGAGCTGTTCGGTCAATTTATAAATTAAGCCCAAGACACTCTCTCAGAGAGAAATTTAAGGAGATTAATGTAATGACTGTGCCTTCTCAGTATATTTATGAAAATCTTTTATATGCCCATAAAAATATAAAATTGTTTAAAAAATACAGTGATATCCATAACATAAATACTAGGAATAAACACAAATTTGTAGTACCTACAACAAGGCTCAAGAAAATAGGTGGCTCGTTTAGATGTCAATGTGTACGCTTTTATAATAAGCTTCCAAGCCACGTACAACATCTAAGTCTTAATAAATTCAAATCTTTTATTAAACGTAAATTGTGCCAGAAAGCGTTTTATACAACTAAAGATTACCTTGAAGACAAAAAGGCTTGGGATTGAGCTGCTCCAATTAATTTTGTTTTTTTTTATTATATTTTGCACCGTGAATTTTGTTTTTGTTTTTATGGTTTTCTTGCAATGACAAGAATATTTACTTTTTAAAGTATTATATTATTTTATATTAATTATTGTGAGTGTGAAGACTATGTGGATCATTCTTTTTAATTTTAATTTATATTTATCTTAGTTTTAATCATGGTCTGGCAGTTTGAGTAGTTTATGCGGCCTACCCGAATGTCCTTTCTTTGGTATTGTTCGTCGAATCGTTGAGCTCCTTAAATTCTGAGTTGAGCTGCTCGGTTATTGACAAATGCGTGCACTGACTGGACAGGTCCACTCAATCTGGCTGGTTCTTTCCTCAAAAGACCATTTCAGACATCAGTCTACATGGTCTTCACATGATCTAACCAATATTTTGTCTGGACTTTAAAAGAGACTGTGACCTCTGAGTTTGTTTCGGCCTTTCTTCTCAGAGTAGTCAGATAGGAAACGCCGACCTCATCTAGTTTTAAAAAATATGTTCGACATGTAAAAGTGTTTGTATAAACCAACTTACAGAAATAAAATCATTTATCATTTATCATTTATCATTTATGAAAATGTATGGTTATTCCTTTGTTATTCCTGGTTTAACTTTATTCCGTATTTATTAATAAGGGGGTGAATGTTTCTTACAAAGATCAAAATATCTCCATAAAATTGGCCAGTAGGTGACCCCGGTGGTTCCGACGTCCAACTCCAAATTGCCCCACTTGCAGCTCATCCTCGTCTCGTTTGCCCAGTTTCGCGTTGAAGTCCCCCATGACAACGGTGAAGTAAGTTTTGGAACCATGCATGGCGCTAGAGATATCCTCATACATGGTCTCTACCTCGTCGTCGGGATGTGCCGAGGTAGACCTGTATGACCTTCAGCGAATATCTTGCGGATATTCTGAGTATAAGTTACGCCACCCTGGTCGACACACTCTCGATCTTCACCACGTTGTTCACAAGGGACTTGTGGACGATAAAGCCGACACCACCCTGGGACTGCCGGTCACCCTCTCGGAAGTAGAGCAGGTTACTGGATTTGAGGATTATCGAATCCTCCCCCTCTCTTCGGACTTCAGATAACCCTATAATGCTCCATCGTAACCTGCTCAATTCTTCCTCGAGTTCGGCTATCTTCTCGTCGGTCCGGAGTGTTCGTATGTTATACGTTGCCAGGTCCAGTCGTCGGTGTTTATTGGGGTAGCCGGGTCCACTCCGGAGATTCTTTGCACCCCTTGCCACGCCATCGTCTCGACCACTACCGTAGCCGAGGGTAGACGGGCTGCCGGGCACTTGGGGCCGTTTTTTTGTTGTGCTATTCATATTGGTTTTGGGCGGTTTGCCATAATCGCCACGCTTGGCAGACGGGTTGGCGATCGCAGTTTGTTGGTAAAGTGCACAGAGAACGCTGCTGCTCATTCTCTGGTTAAAAAACTATTAGGCTGCAGTTTATTGGAAAAAAATATGAAGCCTTTTTTTTCATCCAATAACCAAAAACCATGTTTTATATTCTTAGACCCAGTGCATATGTTAAAATTAGTTCAAAATGCATTTGAATATTACAGGGAATTTAAAAATAGTGACGGGGTTTCCATAAAATGGGATTGGATTAAATTACTCAACCATATTCAGGATAGGGAACAGTTCCATTTAGCAAACAAATTAAGGCTTACCCACATTGAATTTAAAAAGAACGTGATGATAGTTAAACTAGCCGCCCAGTTGTTAAACCGTAACGTGGCAACAGCTTTGAACTTTTGCAAATTGGAACTGCAACTTCAATAATTTGAAGACGTAGACGCTACTGTAGAAATGCTATTGGTGAATAATGACTTATTTGACATACTGGATTTGAAAGTTCATGGTTACGGTTTTAAACGAGCTCTTAACCAGGACAACGCATCCAATGTTATAAAGAGACTAGAGGAATGTAAAAAATATATTGTTACCTTAACTGTGAAATTAAATGACACTAGTACCGTAAAACTTATTAATTCGCCAAGTTACACAGGATTAATGGGGTTTTGTGTCGCAATAAACAGTGTTATCGGAATGTTTATGTTGTGTTTTAAAAACGATTGCTCCATTACGTATATACCTTTTAATAAAATTTCCCAAGATCACATAGAACTGTTTTTTGCCAATACACGCTCTCACGGTGGTAGTAATGAAAACCCAACTCCACGACTATTCGAAACGATTTACAAAAAAATATTAATTCATACGGAGTTAATGGATGTCTCTAGTGGCAACTGTGTCCCTTTAGAACATATTTCCATCTTGAACTGTTCATTAGTATTGCATAGAATTAATTTGACGACAACGTTGGATGACAATCAAGTTGTTGGCTTTGATGAAACTGAAAGTTGTGACGACTTAAATCGAGCCCTTGAAAGAATTACTTTGTCTCTTTTCACTGAAGGGGCAGTAGAATACATTGCCGGGTTTGTGTCTAGTTCGTTAGTTAAACAAATAAAATGCTAGACATGTATTGGAGCTTAAGTTTCCTTAAATCAGGACCAAAGTAGTCTAATAGCTTACAGAGACAAAGGTGGCTTGATATACCCTTCACCAACTGTGGTTAAAATTTGGCAGCGTTCTGAAATAATCAATAAGGCATACCTTGAAAGAATTCCAAAAAACCAAAAACGCAAAACTGACGTACTAGTCAATAAAACTTTAAGCAGTTTCATTGGCGAAGAACTATTTCCCAATATAAGTAACCATCAATTCCACTCTGAAGTGACCAATCATGTAGTGGATTTGTCAATGAGTGTTATGCACAAATATATTTCCACAAGGCTAGCTTTTCTTACAAAGTCTGCTCAGCAGAAACCAACTGTTCGGCAGATATACACTAAGTTAATACATTTCAAAAGAGATTAGTATAATGGTGATTTTTATTGCACAAAAGATAGGTGAATTTTAATTCTCTTAGATAATTTTCCTCTTACGGAGAAAAGGCCTCTGTTCCAGCTGTGGAAATATTATAGACTTATGAATGTATTGTATAGATAATTATTTTAGAATTTAGTTATTTTTCTATTGATTGTTTTTTTTACTAATATTTAATATATTATGAAACAACCACCGAAAAAATATGTTATCTTTAGAATTTTGTTTTAGTTTTTGCATTTTATGTTATTACTGTATAATTAATAATAAAAGTAGCTAACATTAATAAATAAAAATATTAAGTACACTAACAATTTAAAAAAATATCGATACCTTCGTGGTTTTATTTAAACTTGTCCCATACCTAGTTCGGAGAAATAACGTTGGTAAGGACCAATCAGAGCGCAGTATCCCGCGCCTCATACCTCAGCTAGTTGACATATTTGTTTTGAGTATTAGATCAAGCATTAGGCGTCTAGAGGCTGTGTGGTCGATGCCGAGGAGAGATCCGGAGGCGCATGATGAAAACCGCGACGTAAGAGCGCGCGCTGACTAGACACATACAGTGCCTACGCTATTGTGTGTTTACATCAGCTGTATTGTTGTTATTTCAGTTTTATCATATTTTACGAAATTGAAAGACTGTAAATTAATTCTTCTGAATCGAATTCCGTTCCAACCGGGTCAATAAGACACCTCTTTCTTTTTAGGGATCCGTACCCAAAGTAGCCTTTTTTATTACTAAGACTCCGCGGTCCGTCTTTCTGTCTGTCTTTCACCAGGCTGTATCTCATGAACCGTGATAGCTAGATAGTTGAAATTTTCACAGATGCTGTATTTCTGTTGTCGCTATAACAACGAATACTAAAATCAGAATAAAATTACAATTTAAGTGGGGCTCCCATAAAACAAACCTGATTTTGTGCCGTTTTTTGCGATAATGGTACAGAACCCTTCGTGCGCGAGTCCAACTCAAACCTGGGCGGTTTTTTTTAATAAGACGTTAGGTAAGAAGATTTTGTGAATAACATTCATTTCTAACTATTTTGCAAACTAACTCATGAATCACAATGATTCAAGGCAAGTCATAATTAAATTTAAATTAAATTGCACCTAAATTTCTTTATTATTGTAATAAGAAAAATTACTTGCGTCTAGAATTTAACAAAGATATTTTCATATTAAAATCCGTTCAAAATATAACAAAAATATGCTCGAAGCTCTGAATCTCTCTGAATCTAGGGAAGGCTTTTAATGTTATTAAAATGGATAATTAAAACCAAGAGAAAGCTAAAGCAACTTTCTCATAATAATTAAATTCCCGAAGGTTCATTTTCTGTATAAAATGTTTTAGTAAGCAAGTTTATTTTGTACCTAGCAAGTCAAAATAACGAAGTAAAAAAGGAATTGAAATTGGTGTTAATTGTTCGTTTTTAATGTTGTCGGTCTCAAGTATATAAAGTCCATTATTTTTAGCAAAATGAGTTAGCTAAATTTCCCTGTAATAGAAAACGTTATTATTTAAATTCTTTCCTTGTTTATGCCATTGCTTCATCCTTTAGCTTAATTCGTTTTTAAAGGTTTCAAGTTCCATCAAAATAAAAATAAAGAACACTTTTTATTATTTTCAGTTCAAAAATGGAATTCTATTTTGGTATTGCCAGCGTCTAGTGTATTGACGGGTTGAAGTAGTGAATGTCACCGAGTCAGCGTATTCATATGACGACGTGCGACGTGAAAAGATTCGAAATTCACAGTTTGACACGTGCTGCCTATGACCTATCAAATATCCGTATGTACTTTATGTCAAATGGAGAATAAGTCCTATAAAATATTCTGTTTTAGATTATCATAACCTACCTTCTGATAATGCAATGTTTCAAATATACATAAAATTCGACAAGATTTTGTAAAATGAAACGAAAATCGTTCTAGTAGTTCTCCTATCAAAATACAATCACCTTCTAAAGAACAATGAACCTACACCATACTTCAAAATTCCATCACAAAAGGTCAGCATTTCTCCGAATTACCGAAACTATGGGTTTGATATGGGTAGAAGGTAACTTGGCTAATTCATCATTAATCTGCGGATGAATTTGCGCCTGTTCAGTTACCGTGATTAGGGTCGTAATTTAAGGTTTTTATACTCTTACGGCTCAATTTTCACGTGGTATTTAGCGCACATTGCGGTTTTAATTGTAATTATTTCCTACATACATAAGATCAAACCTATATCCCTAAAAAAAATAGGTAGAGGCTAGCCTTTCTTTTTTTCTTGGAGAAATGCTCATGCATACTGCGCTACCCCGGGGAGATAGCGCAGTTATGTGGGACTCCAACTTACTAAAACTGCTCGGTGTCCTACTGTGCCACGGGCACGCGTTAGCACTCTTCCGTGAACCCACTGCATAGTAAGCTAGCCTATTTTCATCAACCGGGCACTGCCATCGATGGTGCCGAAAAGATCTGAAATGGATTGCACTGTCATTGGTCCGTGCTAAGTGTGCAAAATTACAAATTAATCTGACGTTTTGAAGGAGATGAAAAACACGTTCAAAGATTCCGTTAAATATATTCATAGGTACATACAAAGCGTGTTAATATTCAACAATTCAAAACGCCAGTGTTCAGGAGTGTATTTCTAATCGAAACATGCAACTATACAATAATGTTTGGGGTAAACCCAAAGTTAGTAACAGCAGCTTGCATATAATCCCCAAAATATTGAAAACAATAGCACGTACAACATCCGCTAACCGATCTATTTATACCTCAAAAATTCCTGAACATCGATGACGTTGAAATCAAGCTTTGCTCCAATACAATACACATAAAATCTAACATCAGAAACAATACAACATGGATACTATAAAAGACACTTTACAAACTATAACAGAGCGTTGCATCAGGTGGTAACTACAGTATAACGACCTACTTCAAGTGTAAATGGTCTGTAACGGTTTAAACATGCCACCCAGCGATAATAGTGTTGTTTTCGTGCGTTGGTTGCGTGCTTCGGAAATGCGACGGGGTAAAGGAAATTCGACTGGGTGTAGAAATTCAAATGTTCTCAGCATTGGCACTACCCATCAAGTATTTGATCGGTAGTGCCAATGCTGAGGGCACTACCGAAAACTTTATTGGTTTTCCTTTGGTTATTGTATATTTGCATCAAGTTTGTATTGCAGGAGGTAAAAGTCTCTGAAACTCTTGATGCAATTTCGAAAATTCTGTAACCACAAAACATAGATTCCGGAGGAATGAAAGGCTTCTGTGGCTTAAGAGCGATACCGCTGGCACGAGGTGGTAATTAATAATTACATGGCATACCAGGTAAAGGGTTGAAAAGTGTTTTTCTTTATTTCTAATTACACTAACCAAAACTAAACTATACTTACTTATACTAAACCTATCTTCTTCATGATCACCATCAGCCTTTTTAATGTTCCCAAGCTGGGAAACAGGCCTACTCTCTGTGAGAGAGGAAATGGGCCGTAATCCATCACACAAGCCCAATGCGAGTTGGTGGAAGTCACATGTGTTCGAATTTTTGTTTCTAGGATATGCCAGTTTCCTCACGATGTTTTGCTTCACCCTTTGAGAGCAGTGATGGTGAAATAATTTACACAAAGTAGCGCCACCAAGTAAGTGTCTGCCTTTTTTTCTCTTTCGGGTGGGAAATCATCCTATGACTTCTCCCGCTCTGTGTGAGGGCGTGTCAGACTTTTACTGACTAAAACCCACCCGTGTTCCTTCAGTTGCTTGAGCCAGGGCCGCGGTAACTCTTTTTCAAATTTATCCGTGACCCAGACAGGCATCAGCCCTAATGGACCCCGTCAATTTTGCTGACAGGTACACCTAGCCTTCTAAGTACTCCTCCACATCGCTGTCATCCGGAAACGTAACCAGAAGACTTGCAGCATTGCCATTCAACGTGGTGGATTCTTTGCGCAAAGAACGATGCAGACCTCTGGTTAAACAAATTGTCGATCAGTCAGCAAGAGATGTCCTTTATAAAGGAGATTTGCATTCGTGCTGCATGACCCAAGCATTTCGACCCCAAACGCCTCAAAACTGTTATTACTTATTAGGTTAAATTTTGAATAGTTCAAATACAAAGTAGCCGCTTTCAGTGGCAATATATCAGCGACAGCCTACCATTTTTAACCGACTTCCCAAATGGAGGAGGTTGTATGTTCGACATTATGTTTTTTTTTTGTGTATTTTCACCGATATTTCCGTCAATAGTGGACCGACTTTGAAAATTCTTTTTTTAATTTGAAAAGTATGTTCCGAAATTGGTCCCATTTTAATTTGGTGAAGATCTGATGAAGAACTTCGGAGGTATACAACAGAACTCTTCAATAAATAACGGCAAATCTCTCGGGATTGCTGCAATCGCATGTCTGTTTTTTGTTTATACCATTTCATAACATAACATCATCCCAATATGCTTTTAAGGGGTAAGCAGATCTCTCATTTCACCGGTTATGTTCAAGTTTCATGAAATCTATTCTGGCGTTATAGGTACCTTACTTGTTAACATGCTTATTAGGTATTTGTCGGTGTCCATAACGCAAAAAAATGGTACCTACGAAAGACACCGACTTCCAAAAATAAAGTTATTTTTCATTTTGTAGTTTTGTATTTGGAAGTCGGTAGTATTTTTTTGCAAAATGTTTTTTTTCCTATCTTAGGTTCGACTTCCAGTTAACCACATGTCTCTACATAATTTTACTTACCGTTTAACCTCCGGAACCCAACTATAGACAATACCGATATTGTATATGGGGTTCCCTATATTTTTCAGTCCGCAGCGCATATACATGTTTACTATTTTGTCTGTGCACCATAACCTATTTAGCTGCTCGAAATAAATAGGTACAATGATACTAGTTAGGTACTTAGGCACAAAAATTAAAACGTCCACATTATGAATCTATACGGTTTATTGGTAAGAATATAAAATTAACACAGAAAACATTCAAGAGACACTTAAGAAAAACATATAAATATAATATAATAGATACCTAGCTGGTCAATGTGACGGATGAGCATAGTGATTATCATCTTATTATTATCCACACATCGATCGAGATCGAGCGCTCAAAATCAAATTGTTTATTTTGTAACCGTGAACACTTAAGTTGAGGTTTCAGAGAATAGTTATAAAAAAGTTAATTAAAAAAATCAAAATTCTCGCTAGCTGGCTGACCAAAATCAGATGTATTCTCCGACGGCACAGCATGATATTCTTCTTGTTTACGTCTTTTAATTTTAAAAAAAACATAAAACCCGACCGGGTTTTTTAATTTTTGAATTAACTTTTTTATTAATAACTTTTTAGTTTTTTTTTTTTCGAATTCTGTACATTTAAACATATGAGTGTTTTATATTTTTGAAATCACCTCTTAAAACGCTTTATGTCGATTTCAAAAAAAATGGGCCCCCACAATATGGCGCCCAAAAGCCGCCATTTTCCAATTTTAATGTTGCCAGTTACACTCGCAAGGTTAAGACGAATCGATTGACTTAAGAATCATCAACATCGGTCAACGCATTTGGTCTCTGGAACGCCACATAGGAACAAACATACATACATACATAGACAGATTAACAAATTACCTTCCTTCTGTAGTCGGGTGAAAAGAATAGCTTCACAACGATCTTCTTCACTTTCTAAGGCGCACCAGGGCGCCGCGGCGCACGCTTTGGGAACCCGATATTGTAAGGTAAGATCGAGGTATATCTATATTATTATGGAAATATATTACCGGACCAAGATGTCCCTGAAGCCGTAACCCGTAATCATCCCCATTGTAGCCGGGATCCCAACTGATCACATCGGCATAACAGCCACATTGAGTGACGAAATAGGGACAACACTATGTATGATATCATTAGAACACAGGTATCTTAGCACTAATGACGTCACGTTGCGGTCAATGCTCTAGCTCAGGGAATATATATATGAAGATGGGATGTAACTTCTAAGAGGGTAAATTGCCTTTTAGTTCCTTTTAGGTACGGCTACCTTACTTACGATGACTACTAAGTTCTACATAGGTTGGGTCATGAATACTTGAATAGAATCAACATGAGATGAATTTTATACCTAGACTAAATGATTAACTCGAGCCCTTTTGTATGACTATTTACAAGGAAAACCTTCCAATAATATCTTAGTAATTAACTTTAGGTCTACCGGAATCTCATGGCATTTCTTATTTTTTTTAAATCGTGATTTTCATATGGCAATGTCAATTGTCACCTGTCAGATCAAATTACGAGATTTGTCAACCGCTGCTGAGATTTTGTGATATTTTCTTGAAAATTTGTTTGTTTTTGTGAAAATGTCGAAAAAGCCACTTCGATCTCAAGCGAGACATATTGTTTTCAATGTGTATCGTAAAATAAGGGAAGAAGAAGGCGTAAATAAAACTCAATCTTTGATTTTAAAGCACGTCATAGAGTGGACCGGTAAGTTGGACTGACTTGTTTTGATACTTTTAGTTTATTTTATATTTTCTTACTTACTTTTAGTTTATTTTATATTTTCTTACTTACTTTTAGTTTATTTTATATTTTCTAACTTAATTTTAGTTTCTTTACAGGGGTTTCCATTACTATTATAAGGTAAATCGTAGGTGAGGGCACATCGAATGATGGTTGGAAGGAAATGCCAACAGTAATGAAACTGTTACTAATTCTTCGACAAGATATTGATTTCAACGGATGTTGAGAATCTTTGAGGTAAGAAAAATATTAAGTAATAATCTGGCCCTGCAGTGGGACTTATATGGACTGATGATGAATGACTAAGCTATAAGTAACATAATAAATTTTATTATTTTTACAGACTTATACATAAAGAGATTGGTTTTGAATATTATGTTATATGCCAATCAAAAAGAACCATTAGAATGGAGAGAGATGACATAAAACTACAAAGATACAAGTTTTTGAAATGCCAGTGGAGTCCTTCGAATCGATTTCTAGTTCTAAATGAGGTGTTAAGTTATTTATATGATTTAAATGATATATAATAAATTAGTGCATAAATTAATATACAATTGATTTATTTTAATGACATATTTTCCTATGTTAAGAACCCAATGTATAACAACATTCTTCATACACATACCTATAATACTCAAAGCGGATCTTCGTGTCTCTGAATTGGTTGCAAGACCCTGCGCAGTAGCTATTTTTATGTCAATGTTGAAGGTAAAGATAGCATCGTATAACATTGTATTTCACATTGTCCTATCTCGCTTACTCTATGCAGTATACTCGATGAATAACTGTTTCTTACGCAATAGTTGGCAGGACCAACTTCAGAGACACAAAGATCCGCTGTGACTACTATAATATAGGTACCTAATGTTCATTAATACTAAAGACATAAATTAAAAATTAAACAGTATCAAGACCGTTTAATCGAATTTCCCCAGTATTGCACACAACAAATTTTATTTCCCCATTTGCCATGAGATTCCGGTAGACCTATAACACCTCTAACCACCTCTCACTTTTTTCGGCGGCGGGTAGTTGTGACAGAAGCACGTAAAAAGTTGCTCATTAGAAATTTAATTATTATAATTTAATATTAATAGTTTGAATACAAAATTTTATATGTATAAAACTGCCTAATAAGAGCTACCTGCTAGTTTGTGTTATTCCGGCATTTCACTGATTATAAGTTTATATACATACAATAATAACAATGGAATCACTGAAGGGGTCAATGGCTGAATTAATGGCCCAATTTCAAGACAGAATGTCAAAATTTGAAGCTGAACTGGCCAGGACGTCCAGCACTGCAGCCAGCAAATTAATTGAACTAGCGGCTGATTATACATCTTTCAAAACCTTCCTGCTCCAGGCCCTTAGCTGTATTCAACGACAGATGGAGGCGGTTGCTGGTGATGTAGATGCACTTGAGATGAGGGTCGTAGAAAGATGCTTCTTATCCATGGTGTTGGTGAGGTGAGCAAGGAAGAGACGGCTCTGGTGGTTGCTGAAGTTGTGCGTGACAAGTTGAAGCTGGATGCATTTTCTGTGTCTGCTATACGGAGGTGCCATAGAATGGGCAATCAGGCCGGCACTGGCAAGCCAAGGCCCATTCTCGTGAAGCTACAGGACGTGGACATCCGTGACAAGATCTGGTATGCAAAAACCAAATTAAAAGGTTCTGGTATAACCTTATCAGAATTCTTGACTAGGTCGCGGCATCAGGTTTTTGTGGCTGCGCGTCGAAGGTTCGGCGTCACCAACTGCTGGACTAAACAAGGCCATATAAACATTCTGGGGCCTGATGGGATCAAGCATCGTGTCGTCACCCATAGCGAGCTCAATTCTATCGGTGAGCCTAAGCAGGACTCCGATAAACAAGAGACAGTGGTGGCCAGTAAGCCAGCCGCTGTTGCATTGAAGAAGAGGCGTGCTGCGGTTACTACTTCCAAAAAGTGATGATCCAATTTTACTTCTAGCGTCGTTCGGGTATTTTAATTCAACTATTTGTTTTTGTTTGTTTACCTTCGTACTTCAATCATTTGATTTATTCTTACTTCTGCCTTTATAATTTAAAATCTTTCTTCGATTTAGTTTCGCTTTATTGTTGACAATCAAAACATCACATCAATACGTACGATCTCTATTCTGACACTTGACAGCAGTCAAGTCAATAGTTGCGTTCCAGATAATTGATATGTCTCACGTGACACTTTGAGCATGTTGTCTATGGTAACATAGATTTTGCATGCAAAAATTTTATTTTTATCTCTATTCATTTTTCAAAACGTATTTTTGTTTTTGTCGCGGCATTACGATGTAATATTTTAAATCAAAAGCTACTTTTATTTTTTCTCGTTTATATTATTGCTATGTAAGCAATGTAAGGCAATAAATACCCGAGCTATGCACTTAAAACTTTCTAATTTAATATTTTGTTAACACACAACTGGCAGGTGGACTATTTTCAACCTACGTTCATATTTTATATTTTTTATTGTTACATAGTTTTATATATCTTCGCTTTTATATTTACATGTTAATAATGGTAGATAGTGATAATGACAGCTTTTTATCAGCGTATAGTGACAGTGTTCAGAATACTAACGTTATTACTGTAACGCCTTCTTGTTTTAATTAGCAATATGCACAAACCACGTCTCATTGCCTGAACGCATAGCATGTTATGAATTTATTTATAAGTACCTACATCTCTGTAGAACTTTTTGTTTTTTTTTCTTCTTCATCAACCTGTCTTTGCACGGAATATAGCTCTAAAATCGTCGGAAGCCTTTTATTTAAATAATCCTGGATATAAATCCCCAACATGGTCCTTCGAGCCGGATATTAATGAAGATTCAATAATAATCAGTGGAATTTAGAAAACTACGGGTTTATACTGGAATTTAGTATTGAAGATTATTGAAGTAGCCCGGTACACGGAGTCCAAAGGTCAAGGCAAATATCGACTTGGAAATTTTGCTATATTTGGAGATATTGGATAGCTGGATGTGAATAAAAAACAGTGTTCAGTGGATAATAGTATTGATAATACCCAGTACTCTCAATTAGGTTTGTTTTAAGGTAATATTTCGCGTAAGTTTCCGAAAATTGTTAAGGTTAGTACTACCTACTTTATTTTACTTTGATTGTTATAACCAGTTAATTTATTTATTTGCAGTTAATTATTGCATTGTTTAAACTAAGCAGAAACTAGGTGTATTGTTTATAAAGTAATTATATCAATATATCATTAAGCATTATTGTTGTTTTTCAGCTAAGTTGATATTAGTGTAAGGTGGTATAAAACAATCTGTTAGGTAGATTACTATTACAATAAATTATTGCACTTTAACTTGTTGTATTTCAGCTGCAAGACATACATATTATTATTGTGAGGCATTTGTATGTTATTTAACTGTAACCTTTGTATATTTCAGTTTAATACCGGTGTCTCAAAATGACTGACAAGAAGTTAATTAAAGGAAGGGCAAGTTATAAGGGACGTTTGACAGCTTTCTCTAATTATGTCAATGATTTGGAAGATTCGTTGAATCCGTCACAGGTGTGCGAATTGCAACTACGTTTGGGTAAGATGGAAAATTTATTTACACAATTTGACGAGGTTCAATTAAGATTGGAGTGTTTAGTTGATCCGTCAGTAGTCAACTACAGGAGCGAAACGAGTTTGAATCCATATATTACAAGATCTTTTCAAAGGCTCAAGAGTTACTTACACGTAATTTAAAACCAAGTAATGATGATGATCCGTTGGAAAATGATAACTGTTCATCACGAACGCGTAATCGTAGGCTTGTTAAATTACCTACCATACAACTGCCAAAGTTCAGTGGTTCTTATGAAAAATGGTTGGAGTTTCATGATACATTCTCTAGTTTGATACATTTTAATGATGAAATTGATGACGTCAACAAATTCCATTACCTTAGGGCTTCTCTCGAGGGTTCAGCTGCTGTGGTGATTCAATCTATAGAGTTTTCTGCCAGTAATTACTCTGTCGCCTGGAAAATATTGTGTGAACGTTTCGACAATAAGCGGATTTTAATACAAAATCATGTAAAGGCATTATTTAATCTCGAAACAATTAGGAAGGAGTCATCTGTTACTTTAAAACGTATAATTGATTCTGTAAACAAGAACTTGCGTTCATTGGAATCATTAGGAGAACCAACAGATCATTGGGACACGCTCTTAATTCATATTGTCACAAATAAGTTGAATTCTAAAACTTTTCGTGAATGCGAGAATTTAAAGGTAGTTTAGATAAAGAAAAGTCAATGACATTAGAAATACTTCTTGGTTTTTTGCGAAATCGTTCAGACTTATTGGAAACAATCGAAATGTCGCAAAATAATTCAAATAATAATTCTTCTAATCCTAACAATAAACATAAAAGCATGGTGTCTGTGGCCAGCACATCAACTAGTCGGCCTCATTTCGGTTCTAGTTCAATGAAATCGTGCCCGAAATTTCGAGGTGAACACAACCTCAGTAACCGTTCACAATTTTTAGGACTTAGTAATGAACAGAGGTTAGAGTACTACCACAATATAAAATATGTTTTAATTGTTTCCGCACAGGTCATTATGCCAATCGTTGTAAATTAAATGGTTGCAAAGTGTGTAAGCGCAAGCACAACACACTTGTTCATGTTACAGATGTCAAAGCTAAGTCGACAATTAAACCATCTAGTACTATTGGTGACCGTGATGACAGCGGTGAAGCTACTGAACCATTGGCCAATAATAACGTAATTTTATCGGCACAAGTAACGACGAATGTACACACTAAAGGAGAAGTTCTTTTAGCCACTTCATTATTAAAAGTTTATGATGGCAATAACCACGAATATCTCGGTCGTGCCATTCTTGACAGTGACGTCGTGCCTTATAACAGAAAAATTCTGTAATTTATAAAATTTATCGACTATTAAAGTTAGCGAGTCACTGATGGGTATAAATAATTCTAAGTCACCAATAGATAAAATGTGTTGCGTGCCAATAAAATCATTAAATGAAAACTTTTCTAAAATTATTTACTGTTTTATCTTACCTTCCATTACTGGTGAAGTGCCTTGTCGACAGTTGGATATTTGTAATAGCGGTTTGAGAAACCTCTTCATCCTTGTGTCTATCATGAAAAGTGGACTGTATTTGAAGGGTTCTGGCAATAGTGCGTTGAAAATAAGCGGGAAAATATACACGGATCAATTCGGGTGATCTAGTATGGAAATGAGGGAAGTAGTACGCCTTACCTTGTAGTGGTCGATGCCAGCCCACGTGTGGCAGCGAGCTGGTGTTCTTCTACTCCAAAATGGCTCCTTCAGGATCCACACACTTCACACAATTGTTTTATATCCGCGAGGCGGGTTAATAGACACGGTTCACAAGGTTCTCTGCAATCTAACTAATTAGATGCATCAGTCTCCAGCCAGGTGGCTTGGAAAGCTGGCGGTTGAGATACGAGGCCCGTTCACGTTGAAGTTTCGGTTCGTTCTGGCGACCTGTCATTAAGGCGTACATAAAGGGAAAAGGAATGAGGAAGGAACGAGATAATTAGGATATCGATCGCCCGCGAAATCTCAAATGCGTTTGTCTATGTGTTTTTGGTCATTGATTTATGACATTTACAAGAGATGGCGCTACCATTTTCCCGGCCTTAAAGGGTCACCTTTAATGAAAATTAAACTTAGCCCTATGAGGTGTACTACCGTATACCTATTCAGCAATACGGACTAAGATGCGGATTTTTACATTTCAATTATTAAGATTTAAGATAAATACTGCGAGTTGCATAATACATTAAGTTGCATACCTATAGTTAAATTTTAATAGAAAATTATGTTGCGTCGCTAACTAACTAAAACTAAGAGACCTAACTATCAAGCCAGGCCTTATTGAGTCGGTAATGGACACAGACGCACAACAGGGCGCACATAGCTACCCTTTGCGGTTTTCACAGTAACAACACGGGTTGTACCGTCCTTGGAGGTATGCAATTTATCAATAATGCCTAACGGCCATGAAAGGGGCGGAGAGTTATCAGTAATGATAACTACAATAGTACCCTCTTGTATAGAAGGTGCAGGACTATTCCATTTGGATCTAGCCTGAAGTTGATGTAAGTATTCTGAACGCCAGCGCTGCCAGAACGACTGCACCAGTTTGTCAAGTAGAGTATGTCGCTGAAGCAAGCTGAGCGAGTCTGCTTCAGGAGCGGGAAGGGACAACAATGGCGCGGTGTGCAAGAAATGCGCAGGGGTCAGTGCTGATGGTTCAGTAGGGTCACTACTCAAAGCAGTAAGCAGTTATAAGTTCCTCGTAGGAGAGGATTTGTTGACCTATAACTTTAAAAAGGTGAGTTTTAACTACCTTAACCATACTTTCCCAACATCCTCCAAAATGTGGGGAAGTAGGCGGAATAAACTTCCAATCTATATGATTGAAGGAAAGTTCTTCCTCAAGATGAGGACGAAAATCTTTAAGAAATTTGTGAAGGTCGCGTAAATAAGAACTTGCACCTACGAAACAAGTACCGTTATCGGTATATAAGCATTTAATAGGACCGCGTCGCGAAAGAAAGCGTTTTAAGGCTGCAAGGAAAGTCACTGTACTTAAATCTGTTGCCACTTCAATGTGCGTGGCACGCGTCGTCAAACACGTAAAAATGCAGAGCCAAGCCTTACGGCTCTTAACACCTCGACCACGAAATGGTGTGTACTGTACCGGGCCTGCATAGTCACAGCCGGTGTGAGTGAACGCCTTGTCGACTTGGTTAACACGCTGGCTAGGTAGATCTGCCATAAGTGGAAGAATAGGACGCGGGCGGAACTTAAAGCAAGTGTTACAGTTGTGGATTCTGTGACGAATTATTCGACGTGCAGCTAAAATCCAATAATTATGCCTGAGTAAGGACATAAGCAACTCCGGACCGGCATGAAGATGTTTCTTGTGACAAAAGTCAACAAGAAGATCAACAATATGGTCATGACGTGGTAGCATACAGGGATGTTTATATTCGTAGGGTTCGTCCGAATTTGTGAGACGACCACCAACTCGTATGATGCCGTGCTCATCGAGAAACGGCTTAAGCTTATGGATGGCGGGAGTACATGGTTTATTGTTTTTTAAATTTAAAATATCGTTACGGAAATGAACATCCTGTACAGCTCGCAGCAATTTAATTTCTGCATATTTCAGATCAGAGCTTGATACAGTACGTGCACTAGGCAGTTGTCTTAAAAACTTATAGACGTAAACAATAGCGCGTAGCAACTTAGACCACGACGAAACACGTAGTGCTAGCGCGTAAATTGGTGATTCCGTAACCTCAGAAACCACGGCATGAGCGACTGATTTCTGTTCGGGTACGCCCTCATGCAGTGCATTGTGTTCGAAAGTATGTATGGGCCACTCAGCTGGGTCATGAGAAACCCACGATGGTCCACGATACCACAATGGATGCTGCAAGAGCTTAGCTGGCGTGACACCACGAGACAGACAATCAGCGGGGTTCTCAGTACCTGCGACATGGTTGAAACAATTAGCGGGTATAAGCTCTATCAGCTTAGTAACCCGATTGGCAACAAAAGTTTGCCAGCGGTGCGGTGAGGAATTTATCCAGGCGAGCACTACTTTAGAGTCAGTAAACGCGTATACCTTATGGATGCGGTAGTGGGGCGATATTGTGTCTTGTACCTTGCGAAGCAACTTAGACAACAGTAGGGCCGCGCACAACTCTAGTCTAGCCACCGAAATGGTTTTCACAGGTGAGACTTTAGACTTCGCACTAACTAACTGCACGGAGTAGTTAGAACCATTGTATATTTGCATGTATACGACTCCACCGTAAGCACGCTCGCTGGCGTCAGCGAAACCTACTAAATTCATGGTGCATCCGTCGACCAACCCCTGATGACGCGGGATAATAATTTCATTAAGCGTAGAAAGCTCAGTACAAAACTGCTTCCAAGCGGTGACTATATGTTCAGGTGGCATGTCGTCCCAGTCACACTTTGCTAGCCAAAGTTCCTTAATTAAGAGCTTAGCGTACAGAATAGTGGGGGCGACAAAACCCATTAAGTCCCATAGCCGAGCCACTGTGGAAAGCATGGTTCGCTTGGTACATTTATCATCTGGTGTGGTGACGTCAAAGCGGAAACTGTCACAAGACTTGTCCCAGCGTAAACCCAGGACCTTATGCGGTATAGACTTCTCATACTCGATATCGGGCGAAGCCTTATGAGTATCAGGTATGTGTGCGAGAACCTCTTTCGAGTTACTTGTCCATTTGACAAGGTCGAACTGGCCTCGCTTGAAGAGCTGAATAAGCTCATCACAAAGCGAAATTGCTTGCGGTATGGACATGACACTACAGGCAATGTCATCCATATATAGGGCGGAAGAAGCAGCAGCAGACGCTGCAGGGAAATTATCGCCTTCATCAGCGACTAACTGGCGGACTACACGTAACGCGTGATATGGACTAGACTTAAATCCGAAGCAAACACGATTAAATTGGTAGACCATTATAGGTTCATGTTTACTGAATCTGTAAAAGATGCGTTAAAATCTACGGTCCAATTCACGAACGCCGACATTGAGAAACATTTGGCGGCAATCAGCAGACAGGGCTATTTGAAAGAGACGAAAACGAATTATAATATTAAATAAATCACCCTGTAGATTAGGGCCTGCATGTAGAATGTCATTGATCGACTGTCCCGATGTAGTTTGACTACTAGCGTCTAAAACTACGCGAAGTTTAGTGGAAGTCTTATCTTCGCGAACGACACCGTGATGCGGAATGTAATATGACAGATTAGAAACGTTGTCATCTTTTAAAACCGGACTCAAATATCCCTTGTTAATGTAGTCCCGCATGACGTCATTGTAAGCGCTGCGTAACCCTAAGGACGCATCAAGTTTGCGCTCCAAACAATGAAAACGCCTAAGTGCGGCAGCGTATGAGTCGCCTAGCGAATAAGGGTCGTCGCAAAATGGCAGCGACACAATATATCTACCACTGTCATCGCGAACAGTGGTAGCGCGAAAATGTTCTTCGCACTCGAGATCCTTACGGCTCTGCGAGGGCGAGGCGAAAATTTCTTCAAGCTCCCAGAATCGCTTGAGAAGCGAATCTAAACTGGGATCTTGAAGAACAGAACAACATGAAGTTGTACTCGTACAGTGTGAAGTATAAGCCGTAGGTACGGAACCCATAACCACATACCCCAACACAGTTTCAATAGCGGGAGGTATATTATATTGCTCGCTATGCACTATGTTAGGCAAAAGCAAGCGCGGGAATATAGCAGCACCAATCAAAACATCGATACCGCTCGGCTCCGCAAACTTTGAATCTGCGAGCGGTAATGTTTTGAGATGTGTAAGTTTAGAGACATCGACGAGAGCGGTCGGCAATGTCTCCGTTATACGTTCAACAATAAGCGAAGAAACGTTAAAATTAATATCATTACTAAAACGAGAATATAATTTAATATCTACGGAACCTTTAACTGGTTTTTCCGACCCACCGATTCCTTTAACTATTAAATTAGAAGTATGAAAGTTCTTCCAAAGTCCTAGACGCTTAAAACATTCAGAAGTAATAAAATTACTTTGTGATCCACTATCTAGTAAACAACGTATTATGTGCGGCTTATCATTTACATCGTAAATTACGACTTGAGCAGTAGCGAGCAGAACGGTTGTGTACGCCGTACATTGCGGGCTATCTCTCGCCGACGGCGACGCCGCAACGCATCGAGTGTCAATCGAACGCGATCGAGCGGCGCCAGCGACAGAGGTCGTACACAACGATACCTCAGACTGTGAGGTAATAGAAGGTACAGTCGGCATAGGCGTTGGGACCGGATTCGGCTGTGACGTCACTACAGTTGATAATTGCGGGTTTTTATTAAAATGTAACAATGTATGATGACGTTGATTACATGTGCGACACTTTAATTTAGAAGAACAGTTAACCGTTTTATGTTTAATACTCAAACAATTGACACAAGCATTGTTGTCTTTCACACATTTGAAACGAGCTGTCGGAGTCAAATTATCAAAAGCGGGACATTTATATAAGTGTTCATGGATATATGCTTCGCACAGACACTTGTTTGAATTATTTGACTCAGAGCAAGCTACATAGGATTGTGGATTAGGGGCGGTCATTTTATTATTAAAACTACGCGATTTATTAGACTTATGTGAATTGTCCGAACTATTAGGCTTATTATTGTTAGCTAAGGGTGGTTGGGTATTACGGAATATCCGACACTGATCATTGATGAAGGTGACAAAACTATCTAGAGTGGGAATCTTACGATTACGTTCTGTCATCTCGAAAGCGCGAATAGTTTCAGTGTCAAACTTTTTTATTGCGAGGTGCAATAAAATGAAATCCAGAAGGTCAACTAATTTTAGATTCTTTAGGGAATTAATTGCGGTGACGAACTTGTCCACAAATAGCTGGTAATTCGAAACAGACGCGGGACCGGATAATTTAAGATTTAAAGCTTGATCCAAATAGGTAGACGCGAGGACACGAATATCCTGGTACCTATCGAGGAGTGCCTGGAACATGACTTGGTAATTCTCAGCACACGGTGTGACTCCCGCGAACACAGACTGTGCCTTCGGCGACAGCTTACCTATTAAATAGTACAACCTGTCTGCATCTTCAGCGACTTATTGTCATGAACTGTAGATTTAAAACTTGCATAAAATAATGGCCAGTTTCGTATATCACCGTCGAACGACATGAGTTCGATTGGCTGCAACCTTGGTCTACGTGTTGCGCAATCACTCATACTGTGCCTCCCGGACGGCTTATCTTCCAATTGAGACATCACACGTTTCACGGAACAATACATATCCTCGAATGAGGCGTAGGCTTGATAGCTAGGCTTCGCATCGGGATATATAGCCAGTAACCTAGCATTATAATCATCCAATAATTTGTGAAAGTCCGTTCGAATATCATCTATTGTTACACAAGAACTGAGAAAGCCTTCTCTCACCGATTCGGAAGTATTAGCGACTTTAGAGCGATCATAAATTGACTGAATACGCTCGAAAAGTATATTACGCTTAGCTTCTAAAATCACTAACTGTTGATCTTCCGAAGAAGCGATTGCTTTCGCATCACGCGGCATTGTTATGTTATGTAGTTACAAATAACCACACAAACAAAACAATGTACGGTAATTATTTAAACGAACAACTATATGTAGAAAAGTAATACTACTGATTGTGACTGTACTGTGACAACGGGTTTCGCAATATTTGCGTAGTAACGAAATAAGTTTTTTCGTAGTACCCACTAACCAAAGTAATTATATAGTACAAAATGTTAATAGCATTACTATCCTAACCAGTTTTATTGTTAAGTTTGATTATTGTTTAAGATAAATGAATAGGTATAAATATGCAACTTATAGCCCGCAGTCGTCGAAACGTATTCGGTAAAGTTATGATATTTATACTGCGTAGGTACCTAAAAGTAGTACACCTATTTTATTTTTCTCTTATAGAATGAATGTCTACCCCGCGGTATTCGGAAAGTAAATTATTCCTAACAATTTATAATTGGAGGTAGGTGATTCCTATAAGGGCGGTTAAACTAAAAGACGCTTGAAATATGGAAATTTACAATACGACAAGTTAGTTTTAAATAAGAATTATTTTTAATAATAGCAGATACGTAATTATGAACCTGCTATAGCGGCGTTGATGGAACCACGTATTGGGTTTACAACTTGATTATGTGGGTAGGCGGCTAGGTGCCACGACCCTAGTAGGAATTTATGATTGATTCCTACGTAAGAAATAAAGGAAAATGGATATATTATAGTAATATATCGGGCTACGAAGGACCAAAAATGTTATAGCGGTTTGAGAAACCTCTTCATCCTTGTGTCTATCATGAAAAGTGGACTGTATTTGAAGGGTTCTGGCAATAGTGCGTTGAAAATAAGCGGGAAAATATTCACGGATCAATTCGGGCGATCTAGTATGGAAATGAGGGAAGTAGTACGCCTTACCTTGTAGTGGTCGATGCCAGCCCACGTGTGGCAGCGAGCTGGTGTTCTTCTACTCCAAAATGGCTCCTTCAGGATCCACACACTTCACACAATTGTTTTATATCCGCGAGGCGGGTTAATAGACACGGTTCACAAGGTTCTCTGCAATCTAACTAATTAGATGCATCAGTCTCCAGCCAGGTGGCTTGGAAAGCTGGCGGTTGAGATACGAGGCCCGTTCACGTTGAAGTTTCGGTTCGTTCTGGCGACCTGTCATTAAGGCGTACATAAAGGGAAAAGGAATGAGGAAGGAACGAGATAATTAGGATATCGATCGCCCGCGAAATCTCAAATGCGTTTGTCTATGTGTTTTTGGTCATTGATTTATGACATTTACAAGAGATGGCGCTACCAGTAGGCTCATAAATTTTCCACCAATTCAATTTGATTCATAACAACAATCCGTGTTAAAACTATCGTGGAAGCATTTAATTAAGTAACCAAAACAATGTATCATAAGAACTTACTTGGTAAACAATGTTTGCTGAAATAATTTTGACAAAAGCACTAATAAATTCAAACAAACGATTTCAATTTTGTAATAAAATTGAAGGTGGCTATAGAAATGCTCGAAACAAAAGAACTCCCCATAATGCATTATAATATACTTAATAATGACTCTTCGTTCGGTTGTTATTAAAATATTAGACACATAATGAGGCAACATCAATACTTTTATAACAGAATAATCAGTTTTGAATGTTAGTCGAGCAAAAAAAAACTCATACAAAAAAATATATAACTAAAGACTCGGACTCGTTGACGCGGTTTATCACACTTCTGAACTTTTAAAAATAAAACAGTAAGACAGTGCCAACAATATTGGAGATTAATTTATTGCTTTAGTTTTACAAAAAATCGAGTCATCCGCTCCCTTCCGTCGCCACCGCCAAAATCGTGCGTGACATCACATTTTATTTTTTCTATTGACTACCCGACACATTATTACCACAGATCATAAATAAGATCGAATCGATTATAATTTAAAATATGGTATTTCTATTAGACACAATTCGCAAATGTTAACAGTATAAAACCATTGTTTTCATATTCATTCAACCATAAAACTTAATTGAGACTGACTTATAAGCGGTGGTCTGCCACTTCATGCTCGACTCTTGAGACTTCCTTCTTTCTCAAACTTCGTTATCCAACGAATCACAGTTCTCCTCTAAAAAATAAAAAAAAACATTAAAAAAAAATTACATAATTGACACAAAATCTCATGCAATATATTTAAAAATTCATCACATTATTTTTATAATATAACTTACACATAATCCGGTTGCATCAGAAATTTGTGATTGTATTTAGCCTATTCTTATGCAAGGCAACAATTTTGCCCTATTTTCTATACTTATATTTGCTTGTATAACATATTACTTAGGACATTCAAATACACACCGCTATTATTAAAAACCACCACGAACGCTCTGATTATATATACTTAGAGCGACGTTGTTGGTTGGTGAACTTTTACCAACCAACAACGTCGCACTAAGTATTTCTTCAAGAAATTCATATTGTTTCAATATACCCTCATCTTTAGTTATTTTACCGAATAAAATAAAAATGTCTACCCTTATCCAAATGCAATGCTCAAGATCCAATTAACTAAACACTTAAACAAAAATCTTCCTGACAACTGAATAAATTAGGTCATAATCATAATATAAAGTAATAAATGCAGTGCAGAACATAATATTATTAAAAGGATAACAAAATTATTATGCTACGGTGTTTAATATTTTCTATCCTTTATGAGATTACATTAAAAAGATAGTTAAGATTTAAATCTTTATTAATATTTATGCCTTCAATTTAAATGAAGAAATAGATAATTATTCATGTTCATAAGTTAAGCGTATTAAATTATAATAATAATAATTTGATTATTAGTAATAATATTTTATTATTTTATAAAATATTATATTATGTATTAATAATAATATTTTGGTATATCGTTGGTGGGTAGATGATAATCGTTGTATTAACACCAGCTCCACGTAATAAATTATTTTAAAATAGTAAATATACAGTTAAGAACCTAACGATCAGTAAAATATCATAATAATAGTGCAAATACCATGTGACATTATTATGACTTCCATATTCACCAAAAAAGTGCATAAAATAACTCATACAAAGTGACAGTGAAATTCAGTTCAGTTTTGTTTACATAGAGGAGAATTAACTTAGTACAATACTAATAAACACAGTGCATTACATAAATCATTTTCGTGTTGCAGTAATCATTATTGAATATTTAAGATAAGTGATTTATATAGTGGTTTCAGTAGTAATTGTTGCGGAGTTCGTTATTTATTATGATTTTATAATACCCTCAGTCAGCTATACTTCTCTTAAAAACACTTTGGAACCAGAACCATAATTTCAACCGCTTCCGTAAGATACCAGTTGGCGTGGCGGCTACGGACGCGTAATTGATCTGTGAATCAAGGGGTCCCAAGTTCGAACCCGAGTGCTACGCGGTAGTCTTTTTGTGTTTCGGGCAGGTTATAATTGCAAGACGCAGTGGGCATTTAAAAACATTCAAAAAGATTAGCCATGAACTTTCTGGAAAACATCACGTTTCGTCGTAATAGAACTCGTTCAGTAACGACTGACGATGACAGTGACAGTATCTCAAAAACCCTAGAGAATACGGTAAGCAGTATGCCTGACTTATCCGACCATGAAGACGACTAGTTAAACATTCTTAATAACAAGTTACAAGATCTAGAGGCTCAACTACAAAGCGCTCACAGAGAGATTGAATTGTTATCGTCAGAGAATTACAAACTCAGACAAACAAATGAAGAATTGTTAAAGAAGATATAGAATACCTTATACAAAAAGATAACGCTTAGTCCAGTCAAGCATAAAACGTTATCTCCGATGAAGAAGTCAAATAAAGCTGTAAAACAAACTCAAACCAAAACTATAAAACAGCAATATAGTGAGCCATCAACAGCTTCCCATAGTATCCAATCTCCAGAAAATATATCTAAGAGTACTGAGATTATAAAAGAACAAAGACAAACCCTGTGCCCTGTACCATCCAGAAAAAACAAGATATGTATACTGAGCGCAAATAATAAAAATAAGTTATTGCCAATAACTCAAGATTTACTTAATGACAAGTACGATATATGTCATTATGTTACACCATACGGATCACTGCAGCAGCTTCTTAGCGGAATTCAAACTAAATTATGTGACTATACCCTAAATGACTTTTGTATATTATTAATTGGAGAAGAGGACTTTAAAATTACTAACAACTATTTCAATACTATTCCCTTCTACTATTACCTTCGGGATACTCTAAAACAAATTACTTACACTAATGTGATAATCTGTGTTCCTACCTTTAAACTTAGAGACTTCGACAATATTTATAACTCGAGAATTGAAACATTTAATAATTTATTGTATTTGGATTTATTAACTCATGAACATGCATATTCTTTTGATTCTAATTATAATCTGACTTATGATCACACAATGTTTAACTTATCAACAGGCCGTATAAATAACTACGGCTTACACAATATTTTTGAAAACCTATTGCATTTAATTAATGATATTATTGTAAGTAACAAGACTTCCTCTTCAGAAAATATTGTAAATACTGAAGAAGAAACATCGTCATTGTTTTTTCGACACTAAATATCTCAATGTTTTGCATCAAAATATAGCGGGACTACTGAGCAAATCTGACCCACTGTTAGTAAATATAGAAGAGCTTAAAGACAAAAATATTGACATTGATGTAATATGTATCACTGAGCATTTTATGTTGGCAGGTTATGAGCAAAACCTGAGCTTACCTAATTACGCACTAGCGGCATGTTTTAGTCGTACTTGCAATAAAAGAGGTGGCGCATGTATCCTAGTAAACAAGTTACATAAATTCAAGGAACTTACTCAAATCAGTAAATTATCCATAAATAATGTAATTGAATGCTGTGCAGTAGAATTACTTGATTTTAAAATCATAATAGTTTGTGCTTACCGTGTTCCTGGACAATGCAATCTCAATTTGTTTTTCGAGAGACTTGACAAGGTTCTAAATTACATTTCTAAAATTAATAATCATAATGCTGTTATAGCTGGTGACTTTAACATAGATACCCTGAAGTGCAATAATGCCACATTAGAATTCGAATGTTTATTATTAAATTATAATCTCACATTAGCACTAAAACAGCCCACAAGACTATCAAGTAAGACTTGTATAGACAACTTTGCACATGACTTTAAAAAACAGTGTAAGACTGATGTGTTAGAATTTGGCTTATCGGATCATACTGCACAATTAATTAAACTTCCAGTTCAAAAAATATTGAAGTTTAAGTATTGGCATAAAACGAAGCGTGACTATAGCTCAGAAAATATTCATAAATTCAAAAAATATATAAAAAACCTTTCGTTTTGTGAAATATATAATACAAGTGATCCAACAGCAGCATATAATTTTTTTATAGAAACATTTAAATTATTTTATGATTTGTGTTTTCCGCTAACTGAAATTACTGTGCACGTAAATACCAAGCTAAGATGGATATCACGTGGAATTAAGACCTGTAGCAAGAAAAAAAGATAATTACTCTGGAATTTCAGACGGAAACCAACATTAAGTAACAAACAAAAATACTCAAAATATTCGAAACTATTAAAAAGAATTATAAACCTTACTAAACGTGCTCAAAATAATAACAAAATAAAAACATCGACTAATAAAAGTAAAACGGCATGGCAAATTATAAATAATAATAAATTGAATATACCAAAAGAATCAATAACTGAACTTAAAATTGACAATAAATTAACAAGAAATCCTACAGAAATTGCCAATGCATTTAATAATTATTTCATTGAAAAAGTAATTCCTATTACAGGTGCCGGCAAAAAATCCACAGCGCTAATTAATCCCCAACCAAACTCAATGTTTTTATCACCCTGTTTGCCTTATCATATGCAGAAAATTATAAGAAATCTAAAAAATACTAACAGTGTGGGTTATGACGGTATTTCGACTAAGGTAATCAAAGCAGTAAATGAAGATATCTCTCACCACTTAAGCCATATTCTGAATATTTGTATACAGAGTGGGACATTTCCAAAAGACCTTAAATTGACAATTATTAAACCCATATTTAAAAAAGATAATAAATACTTAATGGAGAACTATAGACCTATAGCACTAATTTCCGTATTCTCAAAAATCTTTGAGAAGTATATTTACAGTGAAATCAATAGCTACTTAGACAAAAATCAAATCCTATGTGATGAGCAAAAAGGCTTTAGAAAGAATAAAAATATAAATATGGCGGTGTACGACTTTTTATACGTAGTTTCTTCGCAAGTAGACAAATCTTTACCCGTTTGTTCTATTTATTGTGACATGTCACAAGCGTTCGACTATGTGGACCACAATATTTTGCTAGATAAACTTCAGGCTTATGGTATAAGGGGTAATGTCCTGGAACCGATAAGTTCATATTTATCAGAACGC
The DNA here is from genome assembly GCA_964057195.1 of Orthosia cruda. Lineage (NCBI taxonomy): Eukaryota > Metazoa > Arthropoda > Insecta > Lepidoptera > Noctuidae > Orthosia > Orthosia cruda. The sequence continues at coordinate 11,271,577 of OZ059836.1, read as the reverse complement.
CAACAAATAACCCAAATATCAAAATTTAATGTTAAAGCTAAAAGAGAACTGATTTTTACCTCTGATAAGCGATACATCACATATGGTGTTCCCCAGGGAACTGTATTAGGCCCTCCTTTGTTCCTACTATACATTAATGATCTACCAAATGCGACTACGGAACCCATGTCATTGTTCGCTGACGACAGTACTGTAACCATAGCACCTAAAGATATGGTTAACTATCAGTCTGATTCTAATGATTCATTGAATTCTATAATTACCTGGCTTAGTAATAATAATTTGAAAGTAAATATTAGTAAAACAAATATAATGCATTTTAGACAACGAGAAAAATTACGTAATACATCAAAATTTAATTTAGTATACAAAGATAATATAATACAAGAAGTTGAAACAACCCGATTTTTAGGCTTAATCATTGACAAACAATTGAATTGGAAAACTCACATTAATGAACTTTGTAAAAAGATTAGTATTTCGTCATACGCTCTTTATAAGTTGGCACCGACTGTCAACACAGACACTTTGCTTACAGCATATTACGGGCTTGCTGAATCAGTGTTAAGATTTGGAATAATTTTCTGGGGCAATTCAACTCTAAAGGAAATTGCGTTCAAAGCACAAAAGCGTTGTTTACGGGCTAATATTATAAATATTGGGTTGCAAACTGTTGACAGTTGCAAACCAATATTTATACAGCACAGAATTCTAACACTTCCGTCACTTTACATATTGGAAATTTCAATATTTGTAAAAACCAATCCTCATTTGTTTCCCTTTATGATTAATAATACAGGTAGAACAAGACGTGAGAAGTATAGACTTTGGGTGCAATCACACTCCGCTAAAACAGCGTTTCTAACAAAAAGTGTAATATGCATGGCCCCATTAATATACAATACAATTCCAAATTCCATTAAGATAATGAATATAAATTCATTCAAGACAGAACTTAAAAAAAATGTTAATTAGTAAGGGATACTATAATGTTACAGAATTTTTGAATGACAAATTTTGAATGTAGTTAATTTAAATTGTATTGATTTTGTGATGGGTTTTTATGACCTTATTAATTTTATTGCTTTTTTGGCCTTATTGATTTTATTAACTGTAATGACGTATTTGAATTAATTGATATTTTTTACTGTATTTAAATTTGACATACCTACCTACATTGTTATCTGTCATTTATTTGATAATTTACCACAGATCTGACATACATTTTTGTATGACATTTGTTTGATATTTTATAATTTTTAGTGTTGACGTTCTGTTATTATTTGTTTTTTATTATTAGTTGCGTTTGAATTCATTTTAGTAATTGTTCATTAAATTTGATTGACATTTTACATAGATTTGACGTACATCTTTATTTGACATAAGCTCTTTTTTTGACATTATTATTATTTTTATGCAGTTTTTTTTTTATTGTTTGACATTTTGTAATTATTGTGATTAAATTGATTTTCGTAATTGTTCATTGATATTCAATTCTAAAATATTTGCACGTTATGTGGCAAACATGTCCGAACTTTTTGTATCTTTTTTAATGTTATCCTGCATGCACGTATTGTTTATTCTTGCATGCATACACGTGTTTGAGCAAATAAATATATCTTTATCTTAGTAAAAAATAATATTAAAAATTGTATAAAATAATAAAAGAAGAAAAATTAAATAAGTAATAATATTTTCACGGGATTCAAACCAGGGTTATCGTAGTATACCTAGAAGCGTTTACCGCTAGGCCAGATAGACACTTACGAGTATGTATAGCATTGAAATTCAATACCTCATTCCAATCATACTAACTTAAAGGCTTATTATCTACCGCGCTCTCTAGGATTCTTGATGAATAGCAATATATGGGAGTAAGTGCGATCGATGTTGGCGACAAAACTTGTGGGTATTGTGTTTGAAATCTACCCACAATGTTATAAAGTGTAGGTAAACGTTTGTATTATATTATAATATCTACAGATGAGGATGAATTTGAAACACCACCACCCACATGTTTTGTGATTTTAATAAATAGTATGACGTTGTGGTCATGTCGCGTTCTCACTGGTTCATTATGAAATAGTTCGATATACAAGTGTGTGTATGAGTGTTATGTGTCTATAGAAGAAGGTCGTAAGTGGGACTGATTGGTTATGCTATAGTTTCGTGAAGTTGTGACTGCGATTTTGACCGTTATAGTACAGTAAGTCATAGACGACATAGTCTCCTTTAATATACCTATACCATACGTATGAGATATATATACATATTTTATTTTGGAAGTTGATTTTTTAATGTTATTTTTCTCCCCTTTCAATTTTGGTACATTATATTACCATGAAAATACGCATTATTAAGAATAACATGAAAACTAATCATCAGACCTAGATCAAATTAAAATAGGACCACATAAGAAGAACCAGCTGTCAAGTAAAAACAGAATCATCAAAATCGGTTCATAATGGGCGGAGTAATCGCGTAACAAACATACAAACACATACAGTCGAATTGAGAACCTACTTCTTTTAAAGTCTTTTGAAAAATACAATTTTAATTTCCAACCACTCACCCGAAACGTTTACATGTTAAAACTTCTTATAAAAGGTCTTCTAAAATTTAATTTCAGTCAAGTGCTTAAACCTTACAAAGGTAACAAGAATAAAACGTAGCCATTAAAAATGCCTTCCTACTTCTCTCTATACGGAACCGGGAAAAATACGTAGTTCATAAAGTCTCTAATGCGGATTGACACTGAAATATGCTCTATTCGATTTTATCTAACGACCAATATATCCCGAAGGGTCAGCCTAGGCCAGTTTACGCTTTTTTCCATTAATAATAAAGGTCCCAGAATGTATTCGAGTGTCAATTTGGATTCTTGATATTTTACTGCCCTTTGTGGAGTTTTCATAGAATTATTGTTTCACAAGGAAACATTTTTGCCAGGCTATATGAAATTTCAACGAATAGCTCGCTGGTGTCGTAAGAACTAAGAAGCTGCTTAAGATTTAAATGTCTGCTGTTTTTCTTAAACACAGCACGAAAAACGGGCATAAATAGATAAAAAATACCTTATCGTGCACGAAAACTGTAACACAACTCATCTACAATATTATTGCTAGTTCTAGGATATACTCATCGTAACTAAGCACATTATGGTTTAAGAACTTTATTTCTCAAAAAGTGCATTAACCAAGTGTTAACTTATTCCTTAATTGCCTTCGATCATTTAATACACCTAATTTTCTACTGAAGGTTAATCGGCTCGATGTGTCTATAACAAAAACTTTTGTCTTAGTACATTAAGTATTTAAAAGTAAATTAATATTGAAGACTTTAGTATTAATTTAGTGAAAGTTCAATGATTCGTAATTATCGCAAATTACGAATCATTGTGACGCTGAATCAAGAATGTAAATATTTATTCATTCCACAAAGTCTAATAAATAATGGTATATAGTTTTAAACCGAACAAGTATTTTAAATTAGTTTTCGCGAAATACGAGGTTTGCTATGTCACGTCGTGCCCGCCGCTTGAAAATCTGTTGAGATTAATATGTGTTTATTTTTCGATAAATAAGATAGGATAATTAGCCTATAACAAGTCCCACTGCTGGGATACGGGTCTCCTCTCTGTGAGTTGGCCAGGCCATAAAACAACACGACCAAATTGAAACACCAGAATGTTTAAATCTAGGACATTTGGTATCCTCACAATGTTTTTCTATACCTTTTTTAGATGAGGGGTGATAAAATAAATTACACTAAGTTAAACATCTACAATGGTTTCGAATCTACGACCTACAACTCGTAACTCGGGGCAGTTACCACCAGGATATTAGTGCACTGAGCCATCCGGTTACAATGATAAATATTCTCATTCAGTCTTTATTTGTCGAGATACGTGCGTTACCAACCGTTTCAATTTCAATCACGAAATGTATGTGTGTTTAGAACTCTCCTACTGTTATTTTGCCGCTCAAGAATGTGAGCTAATTTAATTTGCGCTAACATACCTCAACTTACATTTAATAAGTGATTGGTACTGTGGGGACGTAGCCAGAAAGCGCTACTTAAATAAAACTCTGGATTCACTGTTCTAGTTATATTTCAGCAGCAAGGTGCCTACCCATAGGCACCTTCTATCAGACTCTCACATCAAAGCTCAGAGGAGCCCTTATATACACGGGAAAAGTCTAGCGAAAACATCTTCATTTATTTTATATTCTAAATTCATATTACCTTTCAAGTAATACTTATTGCCAGTGTTAATATAGGCAAGTAGGTTGCCTTCTAATTAAGCAGAGTCCTCACAGTACTATGGACATATTTAAGTTATATTATAACGTTATACAAACCATCAAGAAATCTAAACTAATATTATAAAGAGGTTAAAATTGTTAGTATGGGGTAATCTCTCTCCGATTACGATACGAGCGTCCACTTATAGGAGCTACGCTAATGCTGAGTGCCAAAGGCTCCTTTTTAGCCCTGTGAGTGAAGCCGCGGCAACACCATTCGATGACACAGTCACAGGATCCTTGCCGGTACAGGTGACAGGGCATGCTGCGCACTCCGAGAGGTAAGCCAATCTGTGGAGAGATGTTTCATAAGCACTGAAGTCTAGTGTCATCAGAGAACCCCGCGCTGAGTCTATTTTGGGTTTTCCAGTTCGACCACGGAAGTGTGCCCAGGCCGAAGGCTCTCCGATAGCTGGGGTGCAAAAATGGAGCCCCGCTCAAGTGACGTACTTGCCGACCTTCAGTTACGTCCGGCGCAACCTGGGCAATCGACTTCTGTCGATTGACTAATTCTTTCACCACGATGGCAAATATATTCCCTAATCGGCCTTTCTCAAGTTCACTTACAAAACAAGCCTTGTGTGTAAACCCTTACACACAAGACTGGTTTTGTGAGTTTATTTCTCTCGGGTCAAATCAGAAACTATTTCTGAGTAGTCCCCCAAGACACACTGTGACATTCTATGTGTTCAAGAGACCCACCGGGCACCCACTGCCCACCCAGGCTAAGCCTCACGTTCCTGGACTGTCACTTGTCGCCGAGATCTGTCACCCGAAGCACGGTAACGTAGTGTTTGTTGCTCCTGGCGTAAGTGTCATTGCCACAAGATACTAATAAAAATATAGTTATACATAATGTTACACTCAACGCAGGATACTTCAGCCCATAGAAACAGCCTATTACAGTAACACGTTTTCAAATTCAAGTGATGTCACGAGATCACGAACAGGCAATAAAGCTTGCCATAACACGTAACATCACGTTACGTACAAGCCTCGCGGGTAATCGTAAAGGGGCGATAAAACTGCCATACAATGTAGTATAAATGTTTGTATGATCTTTTTGAGACGAGCACGGTTGATTGTCGTTGATATAATGTTGAGGGAAATTAGAATGGTTGCTGAACGAATTGAGATTACTTAATCTGTTATTTTCATAACAAGTTTACAGAACAATTTGATTGACCAAGAGCAACTGAGCAAGTTGGCAAATTGTCTTTAAGAAAGTGACTTAATTAAAGTTTATTTTTTAATTTGGCTACATGCCTATTGTACTGTTAAATGTTCTCTCACAACTTAGTCATTAGTTTATCCACCTGAAGAGTATTTCCGAGAAATAAACCTTCCAAAACAAACTGCGTAGCGCGTAGCTGCATAGCGCAAAGCTGGCGTAGCATCGTAGCGTGCTACGAGAACTATCATATTCAAACGTGCATTGCGCTAAGTGAAATAAACCGCAGGATATGTATATGTATGCGAAGGCATAACCTTCAGTGTCATGCTAAATAATATTTAATCAGAATTCAAAGTAGATAATATTCATTATATATGACATAGAAGGGATTATAGTCAATCACCTGTAAAGGTGCATGTACTGATATTATGACACTTATTGACACATTGTTATTTATAAAATGTTATTGAGTTTATCCAACTGGAATTTTTCAGTACTAGCCTGGATTCGTCTGGATCTAGATTTTGTCTGGATTTGTGCCTGATTCATATCAATATGCTCGATTATTACATGGGACTTTAAAATATTGGCGAAATGTGCACACTGTAAGTGTACCTCTGCCCAAGCCTTCGAGGAATGCAGGCGTGATGGTATGTTATATTTAAAACATCCTCAATTAACAGACGCGTCCAGAATCTATTTCCAATAAATCCCCTTCCTAAATAAATAAACAAAAACATACTTTAAATACTACCACTCAAGTCAATGCCAATATACCCAACTCATAATTCTATATTACTATGTTATTGGAACTATTAATACTGGAACCCAAACGGATAATAAAATAAACGGTTAATGATTTTCAATTACGAACAAAATTGATGGCCCGCACGCCATCTTATGAGCGGGCATATTACGGGACGGGGGATCTCATGTACTTGTAGGTGATCTGAAATAATGGATCGGGCCAGCCTCATTGTTGTAAAAGGACTGTGCGACTTCTATGAGAGCTATTTGATGAATCTTCTAGACATATGGTTCTTTTACTGGTGCTTTGAATTTAGAAACTCACTCCTTTATTCCCATGGAGGTAGGAAATAACTACAGAATGCCACCTACGATCCTTAGTCTATACTCTACTTCAACTGTCGTGTATCGTCACAGCGATAATGTTTTCCAATTATCTGCTACCACTAGTTGTTTAAGTATAGTCGTGTATTTCGTTTATATGTTTGAGTATATATTGTATGTATTTATAGTATGTAATACAGCTTTGTATTTAAATAAACCTACTTTAGGTATCATGATTTACTTTCAATATTGCACCTACCACTATTTTTCTCTGCATTATCCAAAGGTCGACTGGTAGAAGGTAGAAATTGCCTAAGGCATTAAGTCCGCCTCTGTACGTTTAAGTGCATGAAGTATTAAATAAATTAATAAACTGTACTCCTTTTGCTTTAATGATTTAGGTTCATACAATATCATCGAGTTATACAAGCCCGCTGGCTAGGAGAATTTTTGAAAACTTCACCAGTGAGATCCGTAAAAATTTCCTTCTGAGACGCCCAGCCCGTCCGACTCGTGGCGTTCCCACTCAAGCCTACCTTGCTTCTTCCATTTAATTGGATTTAATCGTTTTTTAATCAATTTGTACCCACTGTCAATGCTCTAAGCGTTCATTAATAAAATATCAGTACATTCCTGCCCTGAATGAATGCTACTTGAAAACAATTAAAAATTCTGTCGTCGACAGATCATCATTTTCTTGTCCTTATCCCAATTGATTTGGGGTTGAATTATGTCTTCTTTTAAGAACATAAAATGTTATTAACAAAAAAATACTACCGACTTCCAAATAAAAACACCACAAAGTTAAAAAAAACTTTCTTTTTGGAAGGCGGTGTCCATAACGAAAAAAATGGTACCTACCAAAGACACCGATTTCCAAAAAAGAAGTTATTTGTCACTTTGTAGTGTTTTTATTTGGAAGTCGGTAGTATCTTTTTCTATTTTTTTTTTGTTCTTGAAAGGCACGTTCTTTAGTAATATACCTATAATGCCAGTATAGATTACCCGAATATCATGAAACTTGAACATAATCGGTGAAATGAGAGTGTACCAAGCTGAACTGTACACATCTACGTACCCCTTTAGAGCGTACTGGCGTGATGTTATGTTATAAAATGGTGTAAAACATAAACAGATATGAGATTGCAGCAATCCCGAGAGATTGCCGTCATTTATTGATGAGTTCTGATGTAAATCTCCGAAGTATTTCATCAGATCTTCACCAAATTAAAACATGACTAATTTGGGGCAATATTCATTCAAACAAAACAAGAATTTTCTAAATCAGTTAAAAATTGACGGCGAAATCGGTGAACATACACAAAAAAGAAAAAAAAAGCAAACAAAGTCGAACATAGAACCTTCTCCTTTCTGGAAAGTCGGTTAAAAATAGACTTACTTCAAACCTCCTTTTTCATCGTGTTCAGTTTTGCAAATTTCTAGCGAAATGGATGATGATTTAGAACGAAATCTTGCGCGTGAAATTGTTATAACAATACCTTTGAGAACTAGGATATCATGAAAAAACTACTGAATGTATCTGTTCAAAATTAAATTGTTTGCATTTTTGAACTACTAAATGTTTCGATTTATGGTGACTGTTTTGCAATTTTCCTTCTTCTTCTTCTTCTCTTTCAATATTCCACCCAAAAATGCCTTACAATTAGTGTTGTAATATGGAACTCTCGACGCTCATGACTTTCAGATATATTTTCTTTTTCTTTTTTTGTTTCTATACAGGACTAGATAACTATGAGACAAATTGATATAATTTTTTATTTTGATCGTACACCGTCAAACAGTGGAGTAATCGCTGTACTACGTTTGTATGGAAGAACGAGTGACTAGGGCACCCGTAAGACATAGAGTTTGTTGTTCTAAAATTTGTTTTTGTTTCCTACCTACCTAGTTGCAAAAGCGACCTTCTTTGTTAATACAGTAGTGATATATATTACAGTAACATAACTAAATTGATATCCATTCTACAATCTGCACTATCTCAGTCACAAGAACTATCAATTTGTCATTATCACAACCTGTTGCCAAAGTTCGGCAACCCGCTGAGTTTGCTCACAACTTATATCTGTTTGCATAGGTTTATGAATATTTGCTATTCATTTGATAATATCAATACAATCTACATGAGAAAACTAAGTTTAGGAACGTGGTTCCTGAACTTGGGTTGTTCACAGAAATATTTAACGATAGTTTTGATCTGCATAGCTTTGGCGGCGCTGGAAATCTATCTGTCTTAAAACTAGTATCATCAGCCTAATATGTTCCACTGCTGGCATCCTTTCTACGAGGGACTGTGTGCTGTAATCTAGCTCGCGAGCCCAGTGCGGGTTGTTAGATCCCACTTAATTTTTATTTCCTCTCTGTGAGAGGGAATTCGCCGTACCTAATCCACTACGCATGTCCAATGCAAAAATCATTTTATTTTTATTTTACATGGGCCTACATGGGCACTTATAAAACGTCGACAAAAGGTGCACGGTTCGGGCTGGTCGTTTCCTATGGAGAAGAACCGGCAAGAAACTCCATGGTTACTCTTTTAAAAAATGGTTTGGTTTTACAATATTTCCATGTTACAGCATTAGTACTATGGGGGGACAACGTAGGCCCGACAATAAGTCGTAAGAAACTAAAAAAAAAAAGTTTATGTAATATATAACAAAGTTAACAAATGTTAACTAACATCTAGAAGGCCTACAATGTTCACACATTCACGAAATAATCGGTAAAAGAATCTATACAATGTTAAAAAAAAAAATATATATATTATAAAACAAGACTAAAAAAAAAATGCGGGTTGGTGAATGTCACATATACATTGAATTGAATGTCACATATATTCGATTTTTTTATTCTAGGACATGCCGGTTTCCTCACGATGTTTTTTGTCACCGTTTTGAGAACTGTGGTGATAAATTAAATAAACTGCACAAAATGAGTGGCTAGATTTGGACCCACGACCTACTCAAAAGTCGAAGGTATGACAACTGGGCCAATCATGCTCTTTTACGATTAAACTGACACCATTTAAAAATACAGTTTTTTTTCCATAACTATTTCAAGGTAACAATTTTTTATTTTAAAGGTGTTTTTATCTGTAAGAGACTGCCCTGTGCGATAAGACCGCCCATTGTACACTGTGCTTGAAAATGTTTGTTCTGTATGTATTTTTTATGGTAAACAATACAGAATATAATAAATAAATTGTATTTTATATTTTTGCCAGTAGTCAATTGAATCTTCAGACTTTATCCTCAATAACTGGTAAAAGTAGTGGGCTACAGTGCACGGAAATACACCGCTCCGGCATCGAACAGAGAGACACTGAGCACAAACTTCGGCTACTATAGCTATAGCCGAATAGGCACGGGATGGCATATTATTTTTTATTCATATTTCAGCCTATTCTGTCCCACTTCAGGGTAAAGGCCTCCCTTTCTTCTTTAACGCCTGAATGAAAAAAAAATGAAAATGAATTGGAAGAAAAAAAAAGAATATGTTGTGTGAAAAGTAAAATGTCTTTAACAAATGTAATTGGCCTTTGGCCGTGTTATGTTAAAGTAAAAATTAAAATAAATAAAACGGTTAAACTCACTGATACGCTTGGATTGTATGCCTGAAATTACAAGTAGCTTGCATGCTATTGTGTATCTTCTGATTAGTGAATGTCACAGCGGCATGCAAGCTACTTGCACACCTTTATACAAGTTACATGCAGGTTTATTTTCGCCTTATGGAAACTTTTGTCAATGCCATATCTAGCAGTGGCCGCTGAAACGTCTCCATGCTCTGTGGGACTTACAAAAGAGTATAAACGTCGGACACAAAGTGAGTCCCAATCTTATGGAGCAACAATGTTGACGATAGTTTCTTTGTCGTACGCTCTGAAGCTTTCCACTGAAGCGAACGGGACAATTGTTTTCGGGAACGCTTTATGTATTCTGTTTGTTGAAATGTTTTTGAAACAAATGTCAATGAAGAACAATTGTCAAGTTGAAGATAAAATTTTTGGCTTTAGCTCCTTCTGCGCATGCGGCTTCCCTGGTAACTCATAAACGGCACAAATATATGGATGTCTCTAACTATTCTTAATCTCATTGTTTTTTGTTTATCTTCTTTTAATTGGACTTTTTACAATAGTTCACAATCATCTTTATAGCCCTTTGCTAAGAATAGTTACAGCACTGATAACAACATTTGTGCCACATGTTAAAATTTGTCTTGTAATACTATTTTTTTTTTACCTTTGTATAGATTCTTTTATTATTTTGTGAATTTGTGAACATTGTAGGCCTTTTAGATGTTAGTTAGCATTTGTAATTTTTTTTATATATTATATAATCTTTTTTCGACTTATTGTCGGGCCTACGTTGTTCCCCCATAGTACTAATGCTGTAACATGGAAATATTGTAAAACCAAAACATTTTTTAAAAGAGTAACCATGGAGTTTCTTGCCGGTTCTTCTACATACGAAACGACCAACCCGAACCGTGCACCTTTTGTCGACGTTTTATAAGTGCCCATGGGCCGATGTGAAATAAAAAAAAAGATTTAGATTTTAATGTTTATTTGGGATTTTTTCGAGCACTAATAAGAGATATTAAATTGTTCAAAGGCAGTCTACGTTAATCTTAACAAGGGTTTAAGATACTCGTGCTCCGTTTGGAAATGCAAATTGTATTATTGAACTCGTACCTGTCCTAATAGATTAAAATTTAATGACAACCAGTGCGAGTGCGGTACTCCTGTTCAGATAATGTCTTATCAGCTGGAGAGTCCCAAATGCACCTTTAATGAACTGATCAATGCCTCCAGCACTACAATAAACGTGACCAAACAGAGAGGGTCCAAACAGTAAATAAAAATATACCACGACATGAAAAGAAAAGGAAGAACGTCAATATTTAAATAAATATTACATGGTTTGATATTAAACAATTTAAGAACAACAATAATTACAAATTATGGTATAAAAAAACAACAAAAAAGATCAGTAAATAAAAAATAACATTACAAGTCTGCGAATAACCCTTCAATAAATCGGTACAAAAGGTTTACATTCAACTTTAAAAATCCATCTTACATATTCCATTTTCTATTTCATTCCATTGTTATAAAGTTATATCAATAATAGAAAATCAGTCGTTTCGCTACACTCTAAAATTCTTGATTGAACAGAACACAATCTAACAAGTAAAATTTCAAAATTTAAAAATCCCCGACACATTTATCTTGCGAAAACATCACGATCAAAACAGTAAAACGCGCATAACTTTTGAACGGCTGAACCGATTTTATTCAAATTTAGCTAAGAACACTCTCGATATAATCACCTTTCAAAAAAAACTAAATCAAAATCGGTTCATCCGTTGAGGCGCTATGATGCCACAGACAGACACACAGATACACAGATACACAGACACACAGACACACAGATACACAGATAAACAGATACATAGATACACGGATACATAGCAACACACCTTAAACTTATAACACCCCTCTTTTTCCGTCGGGGGTTAAAAAGCAATTTCCTTTCCAATTTAGTTCCATATAAAGTGTCTCCCGGCCTTTGCAGTGCTAAATCAAACAAGTCGATATTTGATATATTCAATGAATCAATGATGCCACCTAGCCGCTTTTCGACCACATCAGCGACCGAATTCTTTGGCTCCTCAGATGTGTTGCTCTGATATTTGCCGTCATGTGACTTACTTAACCAACATTGGCAGAAAAACTCCGAGCACAGAGCGGACACGCCAGACCACAATTGACGATATTATATAATTATGGTAGCTGTTGGTGATCTAGCTTTACGGTCGTCGAATTTTCGGTGTAATTCCAACTTCCTTTTGATATGTTATATATAATCTATACGATGTTGGGCTACTAATAAGAGCTCCTGGGTGAACAATAAGAGTCTCACGGATCGATCTTCTAGGTTGAGCAACATCCAACCCTAGCCGAGGTTATTCCGTGGATGGGTGTACATTAATTACATGCCGAGATACCTCCGTGCCTCGAAAATAGCGTTAAGCTGTTGGTTCCGGTTTGCAGATCGTTGACTATCTTTACGGGTATTCTGAAGCCTTATATCGGACTGGAGTCTTGCCATGGGGAATCGTGTTACCCTGCTTCTGGGTGTGGAGGTCAGATAGGCAGTCATTCCATGTAAAATATATCTCGATCTATACTTATAATATTATATTATTGTATAATATTATTTTATTTAAATTATTGTGAATGTGAAGACTATGTGGATCATTCTTTTTTTTTGTTTTAATTTCAATTTATCTTAGTTTTTAATCATGGTCTGGCAGTTTTAGTAGTTTATGCGGCCTATCCAAATGTCCTTTCTTTGGTATTGTTCGTCGAATCGTTGAGCTCCTTAAATTCTGAGTTGAGCTGCTCGTTTATTGACAAATGCGTGCACTGACTGGACAGGTCCACTCAATCTGGCTGGTTCTTTCCTCAAAAGACCATTTCAAACATCAGTCTACATGGTCTTCACATGATCTAACCAAGATTTTGTCTGGACTTTAAAAGAGACTGTGACCTCTGAGTTTGTTTCGGCCTTTCTTCTCAGAGTAGTCAGATAGGAAACGCCGAACTCATCTAGTTTTAAAAAATATGTTCGATATGTAAAAGTGTTTGTACAAACCAACTTACAGAAATATAATCATTTATCATTATAAAGAAGTAAAGTTTGTAAGTTTCTAGAGGTTAATCCTAGCTCTACGGAACAAATCTAGATGAAATTTGGCATGGAGATAGCTTGAGACCCTGGAAAGAACATTTGATAGTTTGTATTCCCTTGGGATGATAAAACACTTTTTACGCGGGTGAAGCCGTAGGCAGAAGCTAGTAATATATATGTAAAATATAGGTATCTAGCTGCATCCGGTTCACGACCCCAATAGAGCAGGCAAAATATGAGGCATATTGATATAATTTAAATGGCGGCCCTGTAGTGGTACACGACGCACATAGACATATAGCAAGAGATCACGTACGAGAGCACGAGAGCGAAGTCAGTGAACACTGGAGAGACAGGCTTCGTGGCATAACCAAGTATTAGGATCATTCTTGCTGCTGTAAACATCCTGAACAAACTTAGCCCGATGTCAGAAGGCGGTCAAGTCGTCACATACAGCGCTTCAACGATCCAGAATGGAGCCAAGTTCTTCAACTCCGACAGATAGGCTCTTCGAACCGTATTGGGGTCCGGGAACAACAAACCTTTGTTCACCCAAGTCATGGCTGCCATAGGACGGCTAGTAACTTCACCGCCAGAAGTGCTGAATGTGCCATGTATGTCTGAGTTAGTGGATGATACAAAACTATTGTTACCGCCATTTTTATGAATACTTATTATATTTTACTTTGCACTCGTATTTACTTTGTAATTTTGACGTTGAAATGACAAAATGACAATTTCAGTTGTTTTTTTAGGGCTGACATTTAGGATCTTGATAGAAGTCATTTGGCTTCAGGGTGTAGGAAATTAAATATATTTTGACTACGATGAAAGAGAATTACATTTACTCTGCCATATACTGATTTAACAGCACAGTTTAAAAAGAGGATAAATGTTAACCCTTGCCAAATATAAAGAAAACTGCAGCATAACTCAAGCCAAAGTGTTACATACATATCATTAAGTATTAAAATAAGAATAATTAAATTATACATTTCTGTCTGAATTTTCATGAGATTCTACTATGCCTTAATCCTATAGTGGCATCTATCCCGCCACATACGAACTACGCAAAGGCCTACCGCCTGACGTCAGCGTCACACATATACTGCATTGCATGGTGGCACGTGTGTTGGATCATACGGTTCCCTGTATGATGGTTGAGCTGGGTGGTGCCGATTCATGCGTCATGTTCGTGAACGGCGCTGTCAGTTGGGATTGGTCATAACTTAACTGCTTCGGATGTTAATGTTTTTGTAGTACCTATTATATAACTGCACAGTACATGTGTAATACCTAAGTACTACAGTGACAAAGCTTCATTGATTGGGCCCGGCCCTGATATATGTGGATAAACCTTTACTTATTTTAATAATTTATATATGTACGAAGTAAAGTGTGTAGGACTATAATGGTAGCATTGTCCTCACACATATGAATTTATTAAGGCTGTCAAAAAATAAAAGGCCCGTTTGACAACTATAAAAAATACTTAATAATAATTAACTTGATGCTTGCGAATGATACTCGTTGTTATAGTGTATGGGTAACATATTAATTAATTAAGATTATGAATTTGATTTTCAATTCCTTACGTAGAAAGTTATCGCAGCATGTAAAATGAGAAACGTCAACGGGCTTCTTAGATTGTGGCGACTTTTTAATGTATTACTTATGTAAATATTGTAAAATCTTATGTTTTTTAAAGAGTAAGTATGGAGTTTCTTTTGCGTTCTTCTTCACAACAACCTACTTTTCCGGATACACGATAAAATATTTTTTTATTACTTGTAAATTTTAATTGTTGACGTTCATAAGTGGCGCTTATTAGCCTAGTTGAAATAAATATATTTGACTTTGACATAATCAAAGTTCTCCGCGCGAATTGAAAATATACCACAACAGATGCGGAACTTTCAACCCTGCTCCACAGTACTCAAATAGCAATAGATGTGGTTTCAGATAACCCTTCACGGTTTAATGTAAATAACAAGTTTCATACTCATAATTACGATACACACTTAGTTTTGGGTTTAGTTAACACAACTACAACAAAATTACGGCAACATGAATGTGGAACCTTAGTAAGCAATCATTAAATAGATATTGAGTGTTTCCTGAACTTATGTTATGTTGTTGTTATGAAAACATAAATAAACCAAACTCAATATTAGGTTTATGAATACCATGAAAAAAATGGTGTGAAACGAATTTCTATTTTTTTCAATCCAAACGAAAAATACACGCTACGATAAAGATTTGGGACGAGCCCACAGCAATATGACTCCTAAAAGCGAGAACTAACAGTGGCACAAACTGGAGCCGAGACAATGAAGATCAACGAGTCCCGAAAAAGGTATAGTCAACTGTATCAATTGGGTATCTCTCACGCATTGACCAATTACGTTACCGTTACCACGAGTAACATTGTTAGTACAATTGATATGCCTTAAAAGAAAAGATAGTCAGATTTTAGACAAAAAAATCCGAATAGATACAATATTTTCACTATGCGTACAGCTAAGGAGTGGAATTTGCTGCTGGAGTTTGTATTTTCTGATAGTTACAACCTAGGAGTCTTTAAATCAAGAGAGAATAGGTTGTCTCTATTTTAGCATGCTTCACCGTCCACCACATCATCGGTTACCATCAGGTGAGATACTGGCCAAACGCAAAATTATTGTTAATAAAAAAATAAAAAGTGTAATAATAACAACATAATAAAAAAAAAACTGATTTACAGATTACAATGTTTATGGACTATAAGTAATAATTATAATTAGAATATAATGTCAATAAATACAAATAAAAATTACATCATACATTAATCTAAATGGTAGAATAAATCCTCTACCCACAAGTTCCGATTGTGAGAATGCCAGCCTACCACCGACATTGAGTGAGACTGAGTTTTTTCTTTTATAATAAGATGACAATTATGAGAACATAGCTGAACTTTTAAACAAACCAGACATATTATTCATACATATCCAAGAATTGTTAAAGAAAAATGTAGACATTGACATAATATGCATCACGGAACACTTTGTTGTTTCTGGACAAGAGGATCTGATCAAAATTCCTAATTTTAAACTCGCCGCAATATACTCAAGAAAGGAACAAAGAAGAGGTGGCGCCTGTATATTAATACGAAAATGCTTCGAATTTAGGGTACTAACAGAGATAGCAAGATTATCCATTTCCGGGGTAATAGAATGTTGCGCAATAGAATTGATAAAGCAGAATTTGGTAATTGTATGTTTGTATAGAGTGCCAAAGATGTCAAATTTCAATGTATTCTGCGAGAGATTGGAATCAGTACCTAAAAAACTGTGTTCTAGGAGGGATGGGAAAGTGGTGTTATGCGGGGATTTCAACATAGATATTCTTAAACAAAATCGGTACACTTTGGACTTTGAACTGCTGCTTCTCAATCACAATCTGAATTTAGAAATAAGGCAACCGACTAGACCAAAAAGCAAAACTTGTCTGGATAATTTTGCGCATAACGCTCAAAAAAAATGTTATAGTGAGGTAATCGACCTTGCCCTTTAAGACCATTCTGCACAATTATTTAAAATACATGTTAATAAAACATGTATAGTCAACTCGTGGCGCGTTAATAAAAGAGATCTGTCTAATGTTAACATGACTAAGTTCAACAAGTAAAATTTTTAAATTTTAAAATCCCCCGACACATTTATCTTGCGAAAACATCACGATTTAAACAGTAAAACGCGCATAACTTTTGAACGGCTGAACCGATTTTATTTAAACTTAGCTAAGAACACTTTCGATACAATCACCTTTCAAACAAAAAAAAACTAAATAAAATCGGTTCATCCGTTGAGGCGCTATGATGCCACAGACAGACACACAGATACACAGAAACACAGATACACAGATACACGGATACACAGATAGACAGATACACAGCAATACACCTCAAACTTATAACACCCCTCTTTTTCCGTTGGGGGTTAAAAACACTTATAAAATGTATCATTTTCGGAAGTACTTGAGACCACGAATCCTAATGAGGCTTACGACAATTTTATAGGGCTATTTCGCCTCTTATACAACCTATGTTTTCCAATTCAATTAATTAATATAAAATCGGACAAGAAAATCAAGTGGATTTCTCGAGGGATTAGAATTTGTAGTCATAAACAACGACAATTAATATGGAAATATAGAAAAACGCCTTCAATAGAAAACAAAAATAATTTCAAATTATATTCACAACGATTCAAAAAAAATTTTAAACTCACACAAAAAGCACAAAATAACAACATAAAAAAGCACCGAATAATTCTAAAGCCTCTTGGCAAATAATAAATGGTAGTAACCAGACTAAGGATCCCATCAGGCAAATCAAGATAGGCAACTCTATTATTAAAGATGCGAAGGAAATTCCAGATTTATTCAATAATTTCTTTGTCGATCAAGTCCAAAACTCTGCAAATAATAATAATAACGAGTTCATTAGGGTAGAGAACAATCCAAACACAATATTTATGTCTCCAGTAATACCGGCTGATATAATAAGAATAATTAAAATATTGAAAAACAAAAAAGTTTCGGATATGATGGAATAGCAATTTCTGTTGTGAAATTTGTTGCTGATGTTATAGCTCTTCCCCTGTGTCATATAATGAATCTCTGTATAAACACAGGCATTTTTCCAAACAGCCTAAAAACAGTAATTATAAAACCATTACATAAAAAAGATTATAAAGAAGACATGTCAAACTACAGACCAGTTGCCCTTGTGTCGGTATTCTCCAAGATCTTCGAAAAACTGATATACGAATATTTTTTTCATTTTTAGATAAATTTAACATTCTTAGCAATGAGCAAAAGGGATTCAGAAAGAATAAAAACATCAACATGGTGATATAGACTTAATACATAATATAATGACGAAAGTTGACAAAAAACACCAGTTTGTGCTTTATTCACTGACATGACCAAAGCCTTTGACTACGTTAATCATAATATCCTGCTACAAAAACTTGACAGCTACGGCATTAGAGGCAATGTGTTGAGCCTTATAAAATCGTACCTTAGTAATCGTAAGCAACATACAGAAATCTCAAGAGTATGTGCTCGACGTAAATTGGAATTTAAATACCTATCTGATAGTAGAGAAGTCAAATTCGGAGTTCCACAGGGGAGTATCATCGCGGCTCCATTATTTTTTATATACATCAATGATCTTCCGCGAAATGTGCAACAGCCGATGGTGTTATTCGCCGATGATAGCACAGCGTTAGTAAAATGTGTGTAAAAAGAAAATTATGAAAAAGACGTTAATGACACATTAAAATCAATAATTAATTGGCTAAACACTAATAATCTAATAATTAATTTACAAAAGACAAAGATTATGCATTTCTTTCAACGTTTGCACCCAGAACCTTTAAAAATTTAATATCATGGACAAAATATTGACAAGACAAATGTTGCTAAATTCTTAGGTATAGTAATTGACAGCCAATTATCTTGGAAACAGCAGGCAGAAGAAGTCTGCAAAAAGTTAAGTAGAGGAGCTTATATTCTCTATAATTTATCGAAAAAAGTTAATATTGACACGATAATTATAGCTTACCATGGTCTGGTTGCCTCTATCTTAAGATACGGAGTAGTATTTTGGGGGAATTGCAGTGAACGAGAAAGAGTATTCAGAGCCCAATAATATTGCTTGAGATCAATGATCGGCATTAATTCAACAGACTGCTGTATTTCTATGTTTAAGTCCCTAAAATTATTAACTTTTCCGTCAAAATTAATGTCTGTCTGTCCGTTAATGTCTTTTTGAAACAATGATAAATCATTCTTCAAGACCGGCATTACTGAGATCCCAATACAAAGGTCTATTACATATAGGTAGTTTCAAAACAGCCTTATTAAGAAAGAATATTATGCATATGGGACCAGTTATCTACAATAAAATACCTAACGACATTAAAAATGATACATCTCATTAAAAAAAAAAGAAATTAACGAAACTACTAGTTGAAAAATGCTATTACACTGTCAGTGAGTTTTTAAATGATAACCTATGAATTTGCTGAATAATGTTTCAATTTATTAAGTTTGTTATATTCAATTTTTTAATTTTTAGATATTTTCCAGTGTATTTGACTTTTAAGAATATGACATTAGAAACTTATTACCTGACAATTTTTGATTAATTGAATTTGACTTTTTAGAATGTGACATTAAAAACTGATTACCTGAAAATTTTTGATTATTATAGATTTGAATTTAATGATTATTATAATGCTAAATGTTGCATGCCATACGGTAGAATGTACTGGATCCAATTGTTTTAACTTTTTTACACCATCAAAACTATGTTTTGTTACCTACATTCTTTGCAAATAAATGATTTCTGATTCTGATTCTGATTCTGCAACAGAAGATACTTAGACATGCGTTGGATGAATAAGATCTGTATGCAATTATTGAACCCTGCCTCTTAAACTAGTTACGTGGTCTGTTATTCACTTTCTACATTTCAACAAAACTTGTGAAGTGAGTCGATCTACAATGGCTTGGGAAATATATTAATTATAAATAAATATAAACACTACTAGTATATCACAGATTAGTGTAAACAAATTATGCATCAGTTTACGAATGTACATTCAAACCGTACTATCAGCAAAGGATTCTGGCAGAATTCCAGCAAATTGCCGATCAATGTTGATGATACATGACATAATTCAAGCAAACATACACCAAAATTCTCAATTTCCTGCGAACCCCCTTCTCCGCCACATCTTCCTGATGACCTGAAGTAACCGTGTCTATTAAAGTTTGTAATGTACGTTAAGCTGAGTCAAGCCAACGTTAGCTACGTTAATAAAATTAAGAGAAATTATAAATTAAGAATCTAAAATAAAATGATATAGATAATAAAAACTAAGGTCCGGCTTCGCATGACGTGGGCAGCTATCCAGGCAGCAGGTCGGGCAGGAAGACGTGGAATGCCCGAGGTAGGCAGGTGAGCAGGCACCACGACGGAGAAGCAAGCAATCGGGCAGGTAGGCAGGTAAACAGGCACCTCGGGTAGATGGTCAAGGCAGGCAATTCAGCAGGTAGGCAGTAGAATAGATAGCAGGACGGATAGACAGGCAAACGGGTTAGTAAGTTGGTACCAAGGAGTGTGGAGGCCAGCTATGACTCAATAAGCCAAACAACGAGGCCTATGATGCCAAGAGATGACCGTTGATGGTAAGGTACCAAGAAATAATTCTCTCTTTAGAGAACCACGCACAATATATTTATTAATTGCACTTCAAAGATTTTGTTACATTCACAGGCCGTATATATTATAGTTTAAATATTTTTCAGATAAACAGTAGAACACTTGGTAGTATTAAGTTGTCAACCGACTTTCGGCGTTCAGACCAGATTCAAAACTAAAAAGCTGACGACCGTTTTTCCTCGTTCTGTCATCCCTTCTAAATTTTGAATTCAAATCTCAACTAAGAAATAAGACCAGAACAAATAAAGAACGGTTCACAAATGAGGGACAGTCTACCGCTGCCCTTATAAAAATGTACAACTAGGAACTTAAGGAAGATCTAGGTAGTCCATGGTACCTATGTATTATGTCTATGGCTTAATAAAATAAAAAGGACAGACAGAAGTCATATGAGTCATTTCAGACATTGAGATAATATGTGTGCGTAGTACATTATTACCTCAATGATAACAGATAAAAATGTCACAATAAAAAATATGCCAATATTTCACAAATTAGCAATATAATTTAAGTTGTAGATATTAAAACAATCAGAGATAACTAAAAATATGCTTTTCAGGTGTTAAATAGTATCAAAGAATACATAAAACTGAGTCACATGAGTTGATACAATATTAAAAGATAAAAAAGGTATGGTTTGTATAGTGTTTAGAATTGTAAGTAGACTAAATGATGAAGAATGAATACCACAAGTTAAATAACTGTTATGTTATTGAACGTTGTTCTATTAAAAGAGATACTATTAAGTCATCGTTCTTTGGTTCTAGATCAAATTATTTACAACAATTGGCTACAAACAATGTTAACGTGTAGGTGCCCATACAACAGCACTCTTGGAGATGAACGCCACCTATAATTGTGATATTTATTGCGTAGACTAAACTGACAGCTGCCAATTACCTTTTTTTTATACCATTCCCCCTCTAAAAACCTATTTACTGAAAACAGTGAATAAAAAGCACTTTTAATGTGGTGTTTGAGGTTAGAACACCAATATATTCGACCTCCATCTCAATGCTATACAACCTCCTTGCACATTAAATACTCGATAAAAACTCCTTGTGCAAAGAATATTCTAGATACAAATTCTTTATGCTTTTCGCTTAAATCTTTCTTTTTCTCGTAGTCATGGTATAAAATATAGTATGCAACTCTTGAATAAAATGGATTTATATAGAGGACCATGAATCACTCACGTCGCTCAGGTTTCTAACACCCGAATCATTCCCTAAGGTCGTGATTCAGTCGTTAGAATCCTTCGCTTGCTCGTGATCCATCTATGGCCCTCGCTTTAAATCCGTCCTTTATTTACTAGCTGCATAATATACTATTAAATATTGCATTCGTGGCGCATTGTGTTGTAGATAAGGCTCATGCAATCATAAGTGATTCATCGATGTGACATGACTCCTTGGTGTTAATAAATGTTTTATGAATACCATATTCATCATCATCATTCCAGCCGAAAGACGTCCACTGCTGGACATAGGCCTCCCCCACATTGACCGATCCCGTGCCTCTCGCATCCAGCGGACTCCCGCAATATTATGAATATAAACGTAATAATATATTTAAATATATCAGTATTAATACAGATAGTTCATAAACTTGCATTGCATAATAAGAAATCAACAATAAAATAAATGCGATCAATAGATCGAAGTCTGCTGTAAATAAGTAGTATAGTGCCATAAATTAAATAAGGGCTGCTAGTTTCTTAACAAATGTATTTTTCTTTGCCGTGAAATAATTCCATTTACGATCAACTTCGATTTTCGATCAGTCAGGATACGGCACTATTTTTATGTAACGATAAAGTGGCAATCCCCCAAACGTCAATTTAGTCTACGAAATTAAAAATAAGAGATCTGATAATATCCATATAATTTACCATCAACTCGCAAAGAAGAATTTTCACAGTCTTCTTGCAAGACCCAGTTATCTACCAAACCTTTTAGCTTCCGCAATAACTTCTATCTAACTTCTATTATTTCAAACTTCGTCTTCAATCATTTCACATACAATAAGTACTTACTGTACTTATGAATAATTTATAAATTCTCTCGCGTTAGCTCTAAAGAGGTTCGCCCCGATAAGTTAGTGAAAGGAAAGTCAACAAGTCAACTTTCAAGATTTGAACCTGGAGCGAACGCAACCATCGGGAAATCTTTCCGATTTCACTGTTGATTTAAAAAGTCCGCTTAAATAGAGTAAATCCAGATTACATCATGCCTTTTTTATTCATTTTCAATTCATGTAGAGACTACAGAGCACCTCGCATGTATTTTTGGAAAGAAACGTTAATTAACACATTCAATATCAAAATCATATGAGCATTTATGAATACCACTGTCCACTTAATACAATCAATATTGCTTGTTTTATTTGTTTTACCATTCCGTCCTGTATCTTTTTTTGAAGTGACTACATATAAGTAGCTGTTCTTATCATGAATTTCTTTCATTTAATACTTATCGTACTTAATACTTTACCAAGGTAGGTACATATTAGAGAATCAGTATATAACCACTCCTGATGCACAGGCCTAGTGCGGGATGATTGGATGATTCATAACATTAGAAGTTCAAATATCAATATTACGATTAGATTCCGTTTCTAGACGCACACTACCGATGAACTTGAAGCATGTTCTATAAAAGCGTTGAACGCAAATACCTGAAACACGTTATATTCATCAGAAATAAAACTAAACAAAAAAACAAAAAATAAACATCCGTATGATACAGTTTTTCATTAAGTATTTTGGTAAATTAATTCATGATCTTTTTTCTTTATAGCCGCATAATCCTACGACACATTGTTCATACGAATTTCAAATGTACAAACATTTTTGTGGAGCGATTCCGGTATCTTTTTAGCGCGTTCCTGTAAGTATATACTACACTTAAACGAACAATTTGTATAATGTATTTGTATAACATGTATTGCAAACGAGACTATGAACGCAAATTCTTTTGAACATCTTGGTAACTTTAGTATATAACCTAGAGCTGATATGACTCGAGCCAGTAGATATCGTCGTAGGAGTGTCCTTGTTACTGTTATGTCTGGAGCAGTCGTGATGTATAGGGCTGCAACCAACCAGAAAGGAGTCAAATGCTTCTTTCACCTGGCTGGTTCATCACACTGGCTAAGGGTACCAGTGCCAGTTTCAGTGCTAGTAAAGCAGAATAGGTCTGCATTAGAAGAGCGCTTGGCTTATCGGCATTCTTTTTGCTTTTCATTGTTTTCAGATTGATATAAACTTCGGTTAAGGCTTGGTTAAGGCATGATTTAGACAGTTTAGTGTGTACATATCACAGACGCTAAAGTATTTTTTTTTCTATGGACTACATAGAGATACTGTCACAAGTCACATACACATTCATAGTTCTAGAGCACAACTTGACGTCGCACCACAGTAAAAACTTTTTGATCAATAAGAAGTTTTTAGTAATATTTAACGCTTACTTTTAGGCTTCGCTCCTGGGGCCTAGGGAAAAAAGGATTTTCCCTGAAACTCCACAATAATCACCTACTGAATACCTCTTACTTGTTGTTTGTTGTATACGTTGTAAAAGCCTACGGACAGAAAGTCTGAAATAAACGGTAATATTTTTTTTGTTGAATTAAGTCTGGAAAAACATAACCCTCCATAAGGTCCTTCCTCCTTCCTCACTTAAGGTTTATAATCTATTGGCATCGTTTCCAAGCGGTTTGAGGTGGCGCGCGGCGGCATCACAATCCTTAGCAGGCAGCGATGTGCGTTCTTTACTAGGCACCACACTTTCTCTTCTTTCTTTGTTGTTTATCAAACATCGACAATCGTACCACACGACCTAATCCCACGAGGGAATCCACTCTCAGCATATTTTTTTAGGCATAATATTGTTTGGCATTATTTTATTAGTATAATAATAGAGTGGCATAATATTAATTTAGCATAATGCAAAAGTAACATTAAAACTAAACTGTCATCTGGTCTAATTTATTTTGGCATAATTTAGAGTTGCATAAATATTTAAGTCATAATATTTATTCGTCATAATCATTAGGGTACAATTTATATGCACACCAATAAAAAGAATAAACGAGTAACGTGTGTCTGGGATAAGAAATATTATATTTGGTATTGAAAATATTGTACAATCGACTGTTTGCTTTTTTGTCTCAGCAAAATTGAATAAATTGAAAGTCATGAAACAAAATATTGTTAATATCTATTTAGCGATATTACAAACTATTCGGTCTGAAATTAGCTTTACAGGCGTTTATATATTTTTATGGCATAGCATAAAAAGGAAAATAGCTTCATTTCTACAATACTTCATGAAACACAATTTGGTGAGCATTTATTAATTCTGACAGTTATTTTGAATTTATTGGTAGTAAAATAGGTACATTTCTGGTAGGCGTTTAGACATACGCCTAATAATATAATGGGTACATATTTGAACATCGAAAATAATTAAAATACTAACGGGTAAAATGAATAAAATAAAAAATTTAAAATTTAATTATCGATTGTACCAAAATATCGAAAATTGTTATACCTAAGCTTAAAATGTCTAAGATTAAAATGCCGAGTGATTTAAATATCGAATGATTAAACATGTCGATAATCATTATACACAAGTTCAAAATGTCAACATTTAGTACACTTAAGTTCATTATATTTATGTTAAAAATACAAATGAAACTCAGTCGAATCTAATCCAAAACCGAATTGGGGCACCCCGACTGCACGTAGTCTTTAGGATACTACCCCTATATAAAAAATTGAATATAAAATCCAGAGGCGCGAAGGGAGGGCAGCCTTTGTTACGTAATGGCGAAGGGGTTGCACTTCCCGGAGAAGTTGCAGAAGCAACTTTAAATTGTCAGAAGCGTTTTATTAATTTATTATTTATTAACTTAAAAGTATTTTATCATCGAAATTTTGGACTTTCGATACTCCGTATTTTTTTTAATTACTTATTGGGACACAATTTGTATAAGATTAAGGTGTGGTGGGGGTGGTCCTTAGGCCACCCTTGAGCCGCGAACGTTTTATTCCAAATAACATTATGTGTAAATATCATTATGAGCACGAAGAGTAGTGGTGGCCCAGTGAAGAGTAGAGGAGGCCCAGTGGTAACGGCCCTGACTTACGTATCGTAGGTCATGAGTTCGAACTCAGGCAGGCGCTTTACTTTGTGGATATTATTTCAGCACCACTGCTCTTAAAATTGTAAAGGAAAACATCGTGAGGAAACCGGCATGTCCTAGAAACAAAAAATCGAAGGCATGTCACATCCACCAACCCTCACTGGGCCCGCGTGGTGGATTAAGGCCCATTACTTCTCTCACGTAGAGGATGCCTGTGTCCCAGCAGTCGGAACATTATAAGGGTGATGATGATCATTATGCGTTTATGACTTTATACAATTATGCATCATGAATAATGCCAACAGTATTTATGCCAATATACATTATGGCAAAAATAAAATAAACACATCAACACGGTCTAGGGATATTTTTAAAAAGCGAATTACTATCAATGTGTTAATTATTTATGTGACATGTATATATTTAAAAGATACGTTATTTAATATTCTACCATTTTATAATAATGGTTAAGGTACTTCGATTAAAATTTCAGGATTTTATGGAAAAAAAATGAAGCATAGACGGAAACCGTATATAAATTAACTTTTAATTTATGAGTAAAAACTGAAAAAAATAGAAAAATCATTTAATTTGTGTTTATAAACTTGAAGTTGAGTAGAAGTAGTCTGAGAAAGCGCCCATGATGTTCATAACATATCGGCAACGATTCGGCATGCTCAGAACAAGGTTGTCAATGTCTTGCTGCGGAATATTGTCCCATGTCCTTCTGAGGTGCGCAAAAAGTTGATCTTCTGTAGCCAGATTTTCAGAAACTTCCTTCAGAGCTCTTCTTTGCAGCATATCCCACGCATGCTCAATGGGATTTAGATCTGGCGATTGAGCAGGCCAGTCTAAGGCCCTAACATTGTGTGTATGTAACCAAGCTGCTACCGTTCTCGCCGTGTGTGCCCGGGCATTGTCGTGCATGAGCAGGAAATCTTGCCCTATTTGTGTTCTGTGGGGCAAGATTACGGGCCCCAGCATCTGTTGGACGTATCGTTCTGCCGTCATATTGCCCCGCACCCAAACGAGATCCGTCCGTCCTCCAAGACGAATTCCTGCCCAAACCATAATTGTTCCTCCTTGGTATGGGTGAACTTCCTGAGGGTTCTGAAGACGGCTCCATCGTCCAGGAACTCGCCAAACACGCGTCCTTCGTGAATCTGGATGGAAGCCGAACCTGGATTCATCCGTAAACAGCACATTGGACCATTGCTCACGGCCCCAGTCCACGTGGTTCCAAACCCATTCTAATCGTCGTCCACGATTGCCTCTCCGTAAAGGTGGGACCCGGAGTGGTCTACGAGAGCGTAGATTGCTTTCATGCAGTCGCCTTCTTACAGTTTGGTCACTCACAAGCACTTGGTGTTCCACTCGCAGCCTTTGGACCAATTGAGTCGCCGTTGCATTTGGTTGAGCTCGCGCAGTAATTTGCAAAAATCGGTCTTGTCTGGGGGTAGTGATGCGACTTGGCCCCCGGTGCCTCTCCGCTACTTCACATGTGGCACGATAGCGTGTCCACAATCTTGAAATTACATTTTGGTGGGTCCCTATGGCCTCAGCAACATTACGCTGAACAGACCCAGCTTTCAGATTCCCAACATCTCCGCCCTCATCAAATGTTGGCGTTGCATGGCTACAATACCTCAATTTTAACTTTATCTTTCGATTAAAAATGAAAAAAAAACTGTAACTAAACGTAATTCGTATTGTTTTCTAAATTTCGCACAAATGAAAATTCCCTCTCCTACACATCAAGACATTTTTATGCCACCGAAACAAAAGAAAATAAAAAATAATAATTTGGAATTAGTCTGAGATAAATTACAGACAAATCGGTGTATAAAAGATTCCAATGCGGCCAGTACTTTTCGAGTTATTTAATTGAGTATGAAATATCCCTAGACCGTGTTGATGTGTGTATTATGTGTAATAATCATTATACTGAATTGTGTTGTGTCAATGTAAATTATTGGAATATATTTTATGCTTATCATATCATTAGTAAACCATCCCACGGCATATGCCTGAACAGGAATCGTGCGTCGCCTGATGTCATAACCCACCACCGCGCGTTTGACTTGAGAGGCGCGCGCGCGTGTGCTCGACGTCACGTAGGCTCTCAAAGTGACTTTGTAATAAGGAGCGCCATGCGAGTGGGGATGTGGGAGTGAGACAAAACACGGAATGATTTTTGTGCCTATGTTATTGCAGGTGTAATACCAGCACTTTATGTTTTGTCAATCTTGTATCATATATATTCTCGGTGTTCTGATCAACATTCGTTTTATTAACATCATATTTTTAAGTAATTTATTTTAAATATCGTGTGTCCCAGCAGTGGGAACATTAAAAGGCTGATGATGATGAACACTATCGTTAAGGGTTTAGTTTAAGAAAAATCAACTACTTTTTCTTGTAATCTACTAATACGTTTGTATGTCCTATTGTGGCAATTAAATACATTTCTTCTATCCTTCGACAGTAGGATAAAAATAACGTCCATTTTTAATTGTTAGCATGAACTTATAATGAATTATCATTTTACTCTAAATACTGTGGTTAAGCTGCTAATTACCCACCGGTCATCATTATGGACCTCTCCATAATGATTAAGAATGAACTTCTTGACAATGACGGGTCACACAATGATCAGATTAATTGAATATGGACACCGATTAATTTGGGTAGCCATCTTAATTTGATTTTTATTATGAAGCTCTTTATACTGATTGACCGTTATCACGTTACACATTTATTTTAGTTTTAATTTCATTTATTAACTTCCGTCCAATCAATCTCGGGATAATTATTTTATTTATTTTATATATTCATACAAAATTTGTTTACACTATTACATTCATACATTCTCCCAAACTGTAAAAAAGTTTGTCGGCAGTTTCTTTCGTGTCACAATATATTACAAATTATATACTTAAACAACAACTTAAATATTTAAGCTAAGTAGGTAAACTTAATTAAACATTAGATAAAAATTCCACCGGGTCCGACAATCCCGCATTCCACACCCATGATCAATTTCCATTATCCATGGTTGCAAAATGGTAGTTTTGTTACAAAGCATGGCTATGAACAGAGTGACATATAATGTTTTTTTAGAATTTTCTTAAGCTGGTTTTATACCAACTTTGAGGGTAGTTGGTTCATCAACATTGGCGTTACAAACTTTTTCGTGCGTTTAACGTAATAGTTAGTGACATAGGGAACAACAAGCAACTTTTGTTTAGATAAACGGGTGATAAATTAAATCCGATGCCGATATGAAAACAATAATGAGTGAGTTATTACAAAATATAAAAGGTTATGTTTACTGAAAGATTAAATTGCAATTTCAGTATCATTTTGAAACAAAAATACCTTTAAAATAATAAAAAAGTATAAGAAATGATGCAAAAGTTAGCATCTTTGATCATCATATTATGAATTGTCTATAAAAATATGTAGTTTTAATAGAAACTGAAACGCGTTGGAAAGAAACATGAAATATTAGAGAGATACATCAAAAATTACCAAATATATATAAATATACACGTTAAATTACAAAATCTGGAACTGAAGTCATGGGAACATTACTTTTTGAAAATAAAATTATTCAAATGTCAACCTTAGCAGCTCTGGCGCTCTTCCAAGCGATCTCTAACATTCATGAAAACGCGCCTCAAAAGTTGAGTAGCCCATTTGATTACTTGTTTTCCTTCAATTCAGATATGGTTGATTTTTGTTGTACACCCTGACTCTTTAGATAACCCCAGAGGATTAAAGCTGGAGGTGTGAGGTCCAGGCTACCAACTTTTGAGGCGCGATTTAATGAATTACAGATCTCTTTGAAGAGTGAAAGTAAAAAGTTAGTTTTTTTTTTGAGACAGCCAGTATCACTGAATTTTTACAATCAGATTTTTCGTTATGAGTAAGAACAACGAATGGCGATACGTAATTTCTTCGATATTCCTATCGAATGGCTTGTTAGTAAATACCAAGAAAATTCATCTATAAATAACACGACACTTCAGCTAATGAGATTTCTGTAAACAAAGGAAAAATTTACTGTCGAACTAATATAACTTCTTAAACCCCGTATTACTTCGTTCCGAAGCTAAAACTTTACATCGCAGTACCTCCGTGCGGTCCCTGGTCCTGGTTCTCACAGTAACTGCTAACTACGAGTATGCTTCAGTCAAGAATTCTTGTTCCGTATTAACCCCTGGTGGCAGTAGTTCAAACGCAGGCTCCTTGCAGGCAGTCTATAAGTTTACCTGTAGTTACCATGTGTAAGTTAGAGAACAGTGAATAAAAGTTTAGATTAAAGTTTGAGAATCCTTCAACGTTCAACGTTCAATTACAAAGGCCTTTGTTTGGGATTTCATTAGGTTTATTTAGCGGGAGATGTAATAAATACGCATTGATGGTTAAGTTAAATTCGTATAATAAAAAAAACATATTACTGTCGGTAGATGTTTAAAATATAATAAAAATAAAAGGTACGAGCCAAAACACACGCAGCTGCAATAGTGATATGATGATTTTTACAGGCGTTCTGCGCAAACATACCCCCGGGCGTTGAAAGCCTGTCTTTCAACCAAAATTGTCAGTCTCGGGGTAGATGGGTAACGGACAAATCTTGCTGAACGATCTGCGGAGCAGACCAGTAGAAGTCTTGACGTCTGCGACTCTGATAACGCCATCCGGACCTGGATAGGTAGCAATAATCCGACCCATTTTCCACTTCAACGGTGGCATGTTGTCTTCCTTTAGCAGTACTAGGGAGTTCAGCTTTAGAGAACACTTACACGTGCGCCATTTCGTCCTGAGTTGGAGCTCCGATATGTATTCCTTGCTCCATCTGCTCCAAAAATGTTGTCGAAGCTGTTCAATACGTTGAAAGCGAGACAAGGAACTGGTAGAATGGTCACAGTAATCAGGTGCCGGTAAAGATGTCAAAGGACGTCCAATCAAAAAATGTCCGGGTGTCAATGGTGCCAAGTCTTCAGGATTTGATGAAAGTGGAGTCAGTGGTCTGGAGTTTAGAATAGCTTCTATTTGCACTAGCGTAGTATAAAGTTCCTCTTAAGTGAGGTTACAAAGGCCCAACACCCTGACTAAATGATGCTTCGTTGACTTGACACCAGCTTCCGCAAGGCCAGCAAAATGAGGAGAGTATGCAGGTATGAAGTTAAAATTAATGCCTTCTTTAGCCATTTCCTCAGATAACGAGTCGCAATTAGTCTTTAGAAATTTTGATAGGTCATTGTATGCACCAACAAACGAGGTGCCATTGTCCGAATATATATTAACCGGTTTACCCCTACGCGAGATGAATCTCTTTAACGCCATAATAAAAGTATTACTTGTTAAATCACCGACTAGTTCAAGGTGTATAGATTTTGTAGTAAAACAAACGAAAATTGCAATATATACTTTAACTAATTTACAGCCGCGGCCCTGTCGAACAGCAGACTGTATTGGACCTGCATAATCTAAGCCAATACTTTCAAAAGGGAAACCTCCAGCTAGAAGTCGCTGTCGTGGTAAATTGCCCATGATCGGTGTGACGGTTTGACCTTTGAGACGACAGCAACGTACACACCTGCGGTAGCACGACCTGGCTAAATTGCGACCTCTTATGGGCCAGTATGTATCCCGTATGGAAGCCAATAGTAACTGGGGTCCAGCGTGAAACAACCTTTTATGTTCGTACTCAAATAATAATTTGTGAAGTGATGGCTAGATTGTAAAAGAATTGGACACTTCTTATCATACGGTAGATCCGAGTTTTGCAATCGACCTCTAACACGCATTACTTTATGTTCGTGCAGGAAAACGTTAAATTTCAATAATGCACTTTTTTTAGGAAATTGTTTATTATGAAGTAACAACTTATATTCACTAAAAGACTCGTTCTGATATATTTGAATAATCAAATTTAACGACTTTTGTAGTTCATCATTACTAAAGGGACCATGAACAGGCAGTTTATTACATTTAGCAACAAAACGTAGAACATAAGCAACCGTGCGCTGAAGCCTTAAAAAGTTAGAAAATCGGTTGAAGTTGATAAATTCATGAGACATATTATCGATAACTGCACCATGTAAAGTGACATTAGGTTTAATTTCAGGTAAAATGTCATCTGTTGATTGTGTAAATCTAGAAGGCCAACATGATTCGTCATTCCTTAAAAAACTTGGACCAGACCACCAATCTTCTAATGAAGGTAATAAATGAATGTCTATTCCTCGGGAGACATAATCAGCGGGGTTCTGGTCAGTTGGGACATGTCTCCACTCGCAGTTGCCGGTCTTTTCTAAAATTTCTGCAACTCTGTTGCGAACGAAAGGCTGCAGCTTATTTGGCAACATTTTAAGCCATCCTAGGATGACAGTGGAGTCTGTCCAAAAGAATGTACGCGGCCTAGAGTTTAACCGTAATGAGGCGATCACCTTTTCATAAATTCGAACTCCGACCAGAGCACCGCAAAGCTCAAGTCTGGGTATAGTGGTTGGTTTTAGAGGGGCAACACGACTTTTAGCCATCAATAAACGTACTAAAACTTGACGTTCATTGTTGACACTGCGAACGTATAAGCATGCTCCGTATGCTCGTTCAGATGAATCAGTGAATACGTGAAACTCTAAAAAGTCCATTGAATCAATTAAAACACGACGTGGAATATTAATTTGATTTAAATTTGGTAAATTCATGACTAATTCGGTCCAAATCTTTCTAATGTCCGGCGACAGCTGTTCATCCCATGACAGTTTGTGTAACCATAACTTTTGGAGTAACATCTTCATCACTATAATACATGGAGCCAAAAGCCCCAACGGGTCAAAAATTTGTGATATAATCGAAAGCATGTCACATGCATGCATGCATGTATTATTATAAATAATTGGTTCACTTATGGAAAAATAAAGTTGATCATATTGTGATTGCCAACCTAGACCTAAGGTTTTGGTAGACTCCGATCCACCAATATTCAAATCAAGTGAAGATTGGGGACAGTCAGAACCAATTACCAAACGCATATCATTAGACTTCCACTTTCTTAGGTTCATTCTAGCTGAAGCAAGAGTAGAAGTAACTTTATGACGCAAGTCTTTGACTTCATTGAAATCATCTCCTCCCGTTAGCAAATCGTCGACGTAAAAATCGCGAAGAATGACCTCAGCAGCCCTTTTATCAACGCACTCTAAACTTAACTGCTTTAGGCACCTTGTTACAAGAAACGGAGCGCTGGCCGTGCCGTAAGTCACGGTATTTAGCTGGTAAGTTTGTAACTTAATTAACGGGTCATCACCCCAGACGATTTGTTGCAGATGTCTGTCATTGGGATGAACAACTATCTGCCGGTACATTTTCTCCACATCACCGGAAATAACATATTTATGTTGTCTAAAACATAACAGTATTGATAAAAGATCACTGTACTACAGGTCCGGTCATCTGTATGCTATTAAAAGATGTACCTGTAGTAGTGGCGCTGCTGGCATTAAAAACCACTCTTAATTTAGTGGTGACACTGCTGTCACGCATAACTCCGTGATGTGGGAGGTAATGAGCAGAATGTTCAAAATTTTCACATTTTGACATATGAACTAAAGCTTCGTATTCTGCCATGAACTCTTTATACATCTTGGACAGTTGAGGTTGACTTCTGAACCTACGCTCTAAAGAAGAAAAACAATGTTAAGCCCTTGGAAAAGATTCACCCAACATATCCGGGGAACATTTCAGTGGAATTCGAACACAAAATTGCCCGTTCTCCAGACGTGTAATATTCTTTACAAAATGTTCCTCGCTTAGCTTCTCTTCCTGAGAATACTCTGATGTAGTACAAACCTCTTCCAATTGCCAAAACCTTGTGAGTTGATGATCTACACTGTTATTTAATTCATCGTTACCGTCTGAAACAATGTTTGTGAAATTGCATTTTACTATTCTAGACGGGGTCGAAGCGTAACTAATTTTTATTGGGCCTGAAACGAGCCATCCCAGTCTAGTTTCGCAAACAATAGGTTGTCCGTCTCCTAACTTAATTCTTTGTGATCCCAGTAAATCCCAAAAGATGTCATCACCGAGCAACATATCTATCGGGGCCGGTGAATAAAAGCTAGGATCAGCCAGACAAATATTAGATGGTATTTTTAATTTTAGTAAGTCTACCTGCCTACTCGGAATATCATCAGTTATTGACGGTAGAACAAAACAATTAATATTGATGGAAAAGTTGTCGTCTAAAGATTTTAATGAGACCTGACACATTTTATTGATATGCGAAGATGAATTATTAATACCTAATATGGAGTTGTTTACAGTTTTGGCAGTTAAACCTAGTTGGTGGTAAAGCTTTTCAGTCATGAGGCATGATGTGCTGCCACTATCAAGCACAGCACGAGTAACGTATTGCTGACCGTTTTTACCTATTATCTTAATTAATGCCGTAGATAACAATACGTTACCACATTCTACATTCGCAGAAAGGGACAAGCTTGCACTAGGAACTGACGGAGCTGGGGCACTGGTCGCATCATCACTGTTAGCAGAAGTAATAGCCAAGTCTGACTTCTTCGAATGATCTGCGACATGCACCAGCGTGTGGTGCTTGCGCCGACATATTTTGCAACTTGCCTGTTTACAGTTATTAGCGTAATGTCCTGAAGACAAACTATTAAAACAAATCTTATATTTCGGTAATAATTGTAACCGGTCTTCATTACTCAAGGCCAAAAACTGAGAACAACTGCTCAATT
Source organism: Orthosia cruda (assembly GCA_964057195.1). Taxonomy (NCBI): domain Eukaryota; kingdom Metazoa; phylum Arthropoda; class Insecta; order Lepidoptera; family Noctuidae; genus Orthosia; species Orthosia cruda. Next base: position 11,237,120 of record OZ059836.1, on the reverse strand, counting down.
TGTGCTCACCGTTACATTTAACACAACTCTTAGGCTTAGAAGAACTATAACTCCCATGATTATTCTTGTCTATTTTATTAATGGAGTCCTGTATAACCATTGTTCTAACTTTAGAATTTTTGCAAGTGTTTGAATGTTTATTCAATTTTGTCCTTAAATTTCTAATGTTTCGATTAAATCAGCACGAGTCTTAATAAATGTGAGAAACACAGTAAATGTAATCTTGAAGTCCCTGTCAAGGCGGCCTTTATACTCTTCCCATTCACGGTAAGTTTTATTGTCTAACTTATCTGTTATAAAGTGAATGAGTAAAGTATCCCAGTGATTAACAGGTTCTCCTAGGGATTCTAAAGCACGCAAGTTTTTATTAATTTGATCGATTAAAGCTTTTAAATTAACTGACGACTCCTTACTGATCGTCTCAATGTCAAATAATGCTGTAACATGGTGTTGAATCAACAGATGTTTACTCGTATTATCAAACCGGTCATAGAGCAACTTCCAAGCGACTGAGTAATTAGCGGCAGAAAACTGAATGGAGTTTATCACCACGGCAGCTGAACCTTCTAGTGATGACCTCAAATAATGGAATTTATTTATGTCGTTCATGTCGTCATTAGTGTGAATGAGGCTGACAAACGTATCGTGAAACTCCAACCAATTCACGTAAGAACCGCTGAATTTTGGTAATTGAATAGTCGGTAATTTAACAAACCTGTGATTATTAGAATGTGAACTTACCTCACACTCACTTGGATCCTTTTTCCTATAATCATCGAGCACTTTCTGAGCTTCAGATAGGGTTTTATAATAAAGAGACTCAAACTCGCTACGTTCTAACATTTGACCGTCCAAATTATCAGTACTACATTCCAGTGCCAATTGCACCTCGTCATATTGGCTATACAATGACTCAAGCCTGTTATAAAGCAATTGCAACTCGCTAATCTCAGAAGAACTTATAGAAGGTTTTAATAAGTTCAAATAATTCAAAAATACTGTTACCCTTCCCTTGTAACTCGCCCTTTTTCTAATGCGTAAGCTGGTGTAGTCAACCTGGAATGTATACAATTCAAGTTTTAATAACGTGTAAAAAAGGGTCAATACCTCCTGTACTAATACCTACATAGGTACAAAAAACCGAATTGACTGCTAACTTTATTGTAAATTGTTACCTTTGCAATACAATACAATAATTAACGATTATACGTTTTAGCAAAACAAAAATTTGTAGGATGTTAACTTTTAATATGATTACATGAATAAATGACTCAGTAACTGTTATCTACCTGATAAAGCGACACTAAATAATGCAGATATTTTATAACTACTCTTTACAAGGTACAAATAACTTTGATTATCAATCTAAAGTCAGATCAAATAACAATATGTAATCACTATAGGGTTCTGCAAGTCAAAGTTTTACAATAAGTAATAGGTATATACTTTGTACTAACCTGGTTATTAACGGCTAATTAACACTAAATACAACCTGATAAAGAGTGTTGGGTGGAACTAATAATGATTTCGATTGTCCAGACCACGGAAAATTCCAAATCTTCACAATGACACAGCAAAATGGATACCACACCTAATTTCGCTTGTAATTATGAGTTATCCACCAATTCTCTTGAAATCCTTGTAATAATAGCTGATCGAAGTTTATTCAACGTGAAACCTTCTAATCCAGGCTCGATAGGACCATGTTTCGGATTTCATTAGGTTTATTTAGCGGGAGATGTAATAAATACGCCTTGATGGTTAAGTTAAATTCGTATAATTAAAAAAACATATTACTGTTGGTAGATGTTTAAAATATAATAAAGATAAAAGGTACGAGCCAAAACACACGCAGCTGCAACAGTGATATGATGATTTTTACAGGCGTTCTGCGCAAATAGCCTTACTGCGAGTTTTTTTTAATATGTATTTCGATGGTTTAATACGTAAAAACCATAAAAATTCTCTTACCTCAATTTTTGTACCTAGATAAAAAAGGGTGCGCCATTATTTTCAGCAGGCGGTGCCCATTCAGTTTTGTAGTTTGTGTTAACGCGACTGAGCCCACAGTTGGTATATAAGTTGCTTTTGTTAATCTTTAATATTCCTTTATATTTTTATGATTATCTCTTGCAAAAGTTGTTGCCTATTCCTGGCGTTTTTTTTCTTAACTTTTTTGTTGTACCGTTGGTAATAGTCTATGACATAAGGTACCTTTAAGGGTACGTGCAAGGTGGTAATAAACGGGTTCTCTTCCTTTCTGTTCTTTAAAATCAAACTGCTATACAAACAACAAGTAGATAGACAGCTTAAAGACGTAGAAAACTGTTGCCAATTCTAAATCTGTTTTGTGGTATGGGAACAAAAACCCAACAAAACAACAACTCGGTATTTCAATGGTATATCCCTAGACGGTACAACACAATAGCTTGTACTACCCTTCATTACCATTTTCGATACAATTGCACATCGGCGTTAGGAAAACTTATTTTAACCGTCCATAATGATCTCTCAGTGTTAGTATAGGCCCTCTGAACCTCACAAAATACTTTTGTAGGTTAGTGAAAAATCCCCAGGGGTAAGAAAACATTTCGAACAAACATTTCTTAATTTATCGGTTATAATAAGTTTGGTTTTAGGGTTCTGAAGTCAACAAGGAACCCTTATAGTTTCGCTATGTCCGTCTGTTTTTCCGCAGCTTAGCTCAGAGACTCTTAGTAATAGAAAGCTATTATTTGGCATAGCTATACATAACGAAGGCTAAAAGCGAAGGCGAAAACAAAGGCTGTTAAAAGAAAATCATCCGCATGCTTGTAACAAACCATTGAATAGAATTAAATAGACACTATAAAATTTTATTCTTCTGCAATACCTACACCGAATAGTATCCGTGAACATTACAAACTTTTGAAAACCTATTAATTAATATACACATTATTGTAGGTACACCAGGTTAGAATAAAGAAAAGGAGACTTAAAACTAAAATACAAATAATGGGTGGCTTTATCGCATACCACGATATCTTCCAGGCAACCTGGAATGGCCAGTGATAGCATAGTCATGAAATGTCCATTGTGTGTGTTGTTTCCATTATGAAATATTCATGGGTATTTTCACCCGTGAAAGATTTCCAAAAACGAGCCAAAAATATGGCCGCAAATACGGTTGTGGTCTTATTTCAAATTAGTATGGTCCAATCATCAGCCAACATTAAATGTAAAAATGCCGCAATGTGCTTTCAAAAATTGTGCAAATAACCACCGTAACACCTTGATTTTTGAAGGAATATATTTTTATCGGTAAGTTTATATCATTAAGTGTTTTTCATAAAGTAAAAACCGAATTAAATAGTAAATATGAATCAATTACCAAATATTATGATTATTTGACCAACTTTTGCGTCGACTACGCGCCAACTATTGTAACAAACATCGAATGTTCTGGAACTTTGTAATTTTTACTTAAAAGCATGCGTGTAAGACTAAATTTGTTTTGATGTATGTTGGGCAGCGAAGCAAGCTCATACAATTTTAATTGCTTTTTGTGCATAGTTTTGTGAATGCAACTTTAAAATTGCAATTAAGGTTGAATTTGCAGTAATATATATTTATTTCAAATATAATTCTTAGAACCTAAACACAATTGGCGTCAGTTTTAAATATATTTTTTGTATGGATTTGGTTATCTATTATAATTGAAAGATCAAACGAACTTACCTGAAGTGAAGTTCGATCTTAATTATCCTGTCTTCGTTATAGAGATTTAAATCTTGACCATGTAGTAGCTTGCCTACGCTTCGAACACGTCGCACAAGTCTTTAGAGTATAAGAAAGAGAAAAAACATCGCCTCCCTCTAATGCATCTTGTAGCGCGCCGTCCAGGCGACACCTCATTGTCTTTAGAGTAGAATAGAAAGAACAGCAGCAACATTGATCATACAGGGGTATATCTATTGGGTTAGGGAGGGACCTTAAATCTCTTCAACGAAGACAGGATAATTAAGATCGAACTTCACTTCAGGTAAGTTCGTTTGATCTTTCAATTATCCTGTCTTCGTCTTCGAGATTTAAATCTTGACCATGTAGATGTTTAGAGATCATGATCAATGTTGCAAAAAATTTACAAAAATTTTAAAGAAGAAATAGAAAACAAAATTAAATTATATTAACAAAAAAGCTGTCCAATTTTAAACAAATACATAATATTATGTTCCTATTCTGAATCTACGTAAAAACATCTAACTGATTTGTATTTAGCGATGTTTAGTCAGTGACTATTGGTCGTTTATAGAAATTAGCAAAAAAAATTGCTGATTGATCAGACCAACCAGCGGTCTTCCTAATGGCGTCTATACTTGAACCCGCACGAGCGGCTGCCGAAGTCGAGGCATGCCTCGAACTGTGAGCAGAAAAATGGAAGTATCGATGCCACTTTCCAATAATGACTGCTTAACCCAGCGCCCAAGGGTCTGAGAAGACGCTGCCCTATGTGCTTTTTAAACGTTAAAATCAGATTCTCCTCGCAATCTGCTATAATTTCTGTAGTTACTGCCAAATACTTATGTAAGACGGAGGAGAATAAATCGATCTTGGAACGTTTTAATATCCGACAATTTTATGAAAGAAAAAGTTTGCAATCTTTGCCCAGTAGCAAGTGTTAACAGAGTAACTAACTTTTTACTTAGTATTTTTAAACTAGCTGATTCATTCTGAATGTTTTCTAAATAATTCAAACTTTACTAGGATCACATGTAATATCATAACGAGCAAATACTGGTTTTAATTTGAAAAATGCCTTTACTATTTCGTCTGAGCCTACAGTCTTAGCCTATTTTTTGTGTAGATATCATAGAAATTGCTGATCTATGACTATTCAAAGTACCATAAGATGATCCATTTTGAATGCAAATGGTCAAAATATCTATTACGGAAGGGTCGCTTATATTGTAGAAATAAATATTTTCTTTTATACAATATTTCCACCACAGATTGAAACTTGAACTGTATTGCGAAATAGTATTCTGTGAGGTCGACGAAAGCATGACGTGTCTAAAGCTGATTCGGGAACGTGATTTCTATGGAATCCTTCCCGGTTAACACACAAACTGCCAGGAAAAGATGAAAATGCAGGGGGTGTATTTATCTGAAAGGAGAAAGTAGCAGATATTTATATCATCTCTTTAACAAATAGTGATTTGAAAAGTGGGTACCACGGCTGAGACGGCCATAATGGAACGACTACTATAAAGGTCGCCTGATCAAATATAATCTTTCGCAGGGTTTTTAAGTTAATGAAAACGGTGGAAAGCGTAGAAGAAACATTGTGACCAATGTAACGTGAAAGCATCGATATTGTAAGCTAAAGGATCTTGTTTCCATGATACGTAAACAGAACACTTCGTGTTTACGCGAGAAGTATATAAATCTATGTTAGGCTTACCAAATGTATAAATTATTTGTATATATTCTCTAGATCCTAATTACCACTCCGTCTCAATATTGAGTTTTCTAGATTCGGTATCAGCTTTGATGAAGATCAAATATATGATGCGAAAATGTATATATTCCTTTCTTCACACCACTTCGAAATCATGTTTGCTACCTCGTTTAAGTGCTGGTATTAAACGCCCCGCTTCTGTTAAAGTACGATATAGCGGTAGTGTTATCCACACGTAAACGGAATTCATAGTTTCTTCTATCCTTCGCGAATAATCTGAGGCCAAAATAAATTGCTAACAATTCCAGATAGATTATATGATTATTTCGCTCTGTGGTATTCCAATGCCCACCCGTTTTTGAGAACCACAGGCTGCACCCCAACCTGTTAAGAAGACGTCTCTGAAAATAGCAAGATCATATTTATGGTGAAGTGGCTCTTGATAAAATATTATTTTTCCACCAAGCTAAATCATCATGTAAATTATCTGGTAAACTTAGGCATGCATCATAATTGTCATTGTTCTTGAGCAGCGCCAAATATTTAACTATTTCTAGAGCCTTGGTATATAACCAGCTGTATGGAATAGCTGGACATGCTGCAGTTAGAGTGCCTAGGAAACGAGCCAATTCTCGTATTCGAAGTCTTCTTGAATCTTATAACTAATTTACTCCTTTAAGGATCTTGTGACGTTAGCGTCAGAATGTCGGGCATCTCGTTTGTGTCGCTTTAAAATTTGGTAATTGTAATGTCATGGAATTAGAGTCTAAAATAAAACCTAAAAATTAAAGCCGTTTTAGGTATCAAATTGCTCTTTTTATAGTTAATGTTATTAATTACCATTATTTGCGTTTTCTAGGCAATCACTTGGGGACTTTCCTAGACACAGAATGTCATCTTAATACCGTACTGAACTGAAACCTTTAGACCATAGATGAGTCATAGCCGGTAGCAATTTTTTTGTTTTTTTTTGTTTTTTGGGGTTTATAGTTTTGCCAATTGGCTTATCCAAATGGCAAAACTATGAACTCATACGAGTATAAATCTTCTCTAAAATAAATATGTAAAATTTTGGTATGGCTACCATGAATAGGAACTAAGAAATAGGCCTCCTTAAGATCTATATTAATCATGTGACAGTCTTTAGTAATGAGTTTAGTAGCCGTTCTTACATCTTCCATTTTAAAATATCGGTATGTAAATATTCGTTTAATTTCGTGAGATTTAAAATAACCCTAATACCACAGAATAAATAATAGTACACTACTACCACCGTCGCTCTAGGGATTTAGAAAATATCTGAAACATATTGATCAATACAAAACAATTACCAATGACTCAATGATTCCTAATGGCCTTAATTTTATTTTTTTTTTATTTTAAGATTTTCTATTTCATTTTCTATTGCTACAGATTCACATTTTGGAAAACTATGACGTGGGTAATTTTCTTGTAACCAGACACGGCATCTAAAATGAATTGATCATTGGTAAAGGATTGCCATTCACTAAAATAGTATTTTAATTGACCAGCGTGTACCTGGGTTATCAGCGGCTTTTCTGAGTTTAACGGTACGCTGTGTACCGCGGTGTTCGGTTCGGCGCAGGCGCCGGCTGAGGTTGGCACGCGGACTGCGGCGGCGGCCGACGCATGGAGGTGGCGGCGGTGGTGGCGCTCGCTTGCAGCTCCGGTATGCGTAGTGCGCGCCATAGTATATGACGTCATTTGTTTCGGCCCACCGGCTCTGGATGGGCACATCTGGCCGCTGCGCTGGTCTTGGAACCGCACTCGGGTCGATGGGCCTTTTTGGTTTTTATTGACAGTTGATGCCTGAATTAACTGGTTTGTATTTTTTATATTTCTAGAGGTTTTGACTAGATCGCCCAAGTTTTCTCCAAATAAAAGGGAATCGAGAGAAGTATGTAAGCATCGTAGCAGGTGGCGTTCTGTAGTTTCTGCCTGAAAATGGCGTGAGTATGTATGTAAAAGATAATCCCTTTTCCAATCTTTAAAGGGATCTGTTAAAGATTTTTGATCAATGGAATAATAACTGTATGACGAGTATCAGTCTCAATGTATTGGGAATCAGCCAGGAGTTGTCCCTTATCGTTCAGAGTACGCATAATATCTGGAGTTTTCTTTAAGAGACATGGCATAGCATAACCTAAGGCTGATAGGGCTTTTCGGAGCTGATCTTGCTTGGCAAGCAGCCGCTTGTCCCTTAATATATTGGTCTCGAATAGCATAGCGCCAAATGCCGAGTTTAGAGCAGGACTTTTAGCGGGGTATATTTTTTTTTTTTTTTTAAAACTCCATTTTAGTTTCCTTTTTTAAGCCAACGAAAGAATTTTTGAAATCGAGTGGCTAATTCTGCTTGAAGGTCATTACCGTACTCAACGATGTCAATAGCGGAATCACCAAGGACTTTTAATAATTGTGGGTCAAAATTGTCAGACTCTGCTGTTTCATCCTGCGACGGTGTCGCGGGGTTTATGTGCGTCGAACAGTGTTTAGCAGCCTTGACGTCGAAAGTTGAAATGACGCCATCTCCGAACTCTCTGTTTTGAAACACGCCTTCAGACTCGGCGGGGAGCGACAAGTTGTCGGGTGGATCCAGCTTGAGATGTTCTTGAAATCATTATGTAATTATGATTATTAGCAATAGCGAATAATTATGCTGCTATAGCTTATATGGTGTTTACATGAGCGTAATTTTTCAATAGGCAAGAGCCGTAAATGTTCCTTTGAATGCACATAGAACAAACTTATAAAAGTTTCTTGGTAGGTATCCGAAGAATACAACGGATAATTACAAAACGTACGTTTCCCGATGAATGCAACGGTCGTACTTATATACTTTTTGATAATAAATCATCCGAAGAATACAACGGATTAAAATAAAAAACATAGTGATCCCAAAGAATACAATGGGTACACAAAAATCACTTTGAGGGTAGACCATCTTCGCCGTCCGAATATATAATCTTTCGAGCACTGCGTCGATTCCCTTGAATATTTTCACCTTTACTTTTTCATGTTCCTCCTCCATCTATCTTCTTTAGTTTCATCACGATTACGCTTAGGTTTCCTTGAAACAAACCGTAAGACCGTTGCCTAGTATTTTGTATGTAGGTGCTTGTGCAAACGCCGTGAGCGCACGGACAACAATGAGGTGTCGCCTGGACGGCGCGCTACAAGATGCATTAGAGGGAGACGATGTTTTTTCTCTTTCTTATACTCTAAAGACTTGTGCGACGTGTTCGAAGCGTAGGCAAGCTACTACATGGTCAAGATTTAAATCTCGAAGACGAAGACAGGATAATTATTATTGATCGAATCCCTATATAGTATAATAGAATGTGAGAAAAGCTGCAGACAATAGCTATTCGAATAACCAGAAAAAAAACCTTTATGGATAGGTAGAATACAAAATTCTGAAATCGCAATAGGAAATTTTTGCTCTATGAAAGTCTATCCAAATGGACATCTGACTCACTGCGCTCATGAATATAATATAAGCCTCTCGTTCACTCGGCAACGTGTAAATCTGGCACTTAGCATTATTTGTATCTACCCGCAAAAAAATCAAAATCAATTTTTTTATTTCACATATGCCTACATGGGCACTTATAAAACGTCGACAAAAGGTGCACAGTTTGGGTTGGTCGTTTCCTATGGAGAAGAACCGGCAAGAAACTCTATGGTTACTCTTTTAAAAATGGTTTGGTTTTACAATATTTCCATGTTACAGCATTAGTACTTAGATATGGGGGGACAACGTAGGCCCGACTTATGACAATAAATCGAAAGAAACTAAAAAAATTAAATAAAAAGATTATATATTATATAAAAAAAGTTAACAAATGTTTACTAGCATCTAGAAGGCCTACAATGTTCACACATTCACAAAACAATCGGTAAAAGAATCTATACAAAGGTAAAAAAAAAAAAGTATAACAAGACTAAATTTAACATGTGGCACAAATGTTGTTATCAGTGCTGTAACTATTCTTAGCAAAGGGCTATAAAGATGATTGAAAACCATTGTAAAAAGTCTAATTAAAAGAAGGAAAGAAAAAATGAGATTGAGAATAGTTAGTCCACATATTTGTGCCGTTTAGAAGTTACCAGGGAAGCTGCATGCGCAGAAGGAGCTAAGGCCAAATGTTTTTATCTTCAACGTAGTCCTTGATTTTATAATATGCTTTTTTAATAAGGATACGTTTGATGTAGTTTTTGAACTTTCCATCGGTCAGTTCTATAACTGACTTTGGCAACTTGTTATAAAAGCGTATACTGTTTATAAGAAAAGACTTGCTAGTTTTTGTAATCTGAATTTGGGTATTACAATTTCGTGCTTACTGCATGTATTTAAATTATGGAAGTCGCTTCTAGCCCGTATTTATATATGTATTAGTTTTTTTTTATTTGGAAGTCAAAAGTATTTTTTTTTTGTAAAAAAGTTTTTTTTATTTTGATTTTTTTTTTGTACCTACCTAATAGGCAAGTTAGAAAGATACCTATAATGCCAGAATAGATTACCTTAAAATTATGAAAATTGAACATAACCGGTGAAATGAGAGTGTACTAAGGTGAACGGTACAGTTCTACTACTCTCACTACAAAGTGAAAAATAACTTTCTTTTTGAATGTCGGTGTCCATAACGCAGAAAAAATTTACCTACCGAAGAAACCGACTTACAAAAAGAAAGTTATCTTTCACCTTGTAGTTTTTTTATTTGGAAGTCGGTAGTATTTAATTGTAAAAAGTTTTTTTATCATATGAAAATGTTCTAGATCAATCAAAACTATATTTAAGAATAAATATTTATATAAACAGATTTATAAATGGAACACAAAAATCTTAACTTTGGTGTTAAGATTTTTGAGTTCCATTTATAAATCTGTTGTCCCCATAAACTATCAAATGTTTATTTACAAACCCTATGTTAAATACAGGTCTTTTGGTCCCAAGCCAGGAGCTAACACTGGGGCCCATAGCAGCGTTGGGACTCCTGGACCCTGTCTGAACCTGTACCCCACGAAACCGCGGTTCGCGGCAGTGGAAAGCTAGGGATTTGCTCCCTATTGAGAGATATACTGGTTCCTACTACGGGTGTAAAGTGTCACAAACGTTGGCCGGTAATATTATGGTGTAATATATGCACTTACCAGGTGTTCCTGCGGTAGACTCCTGGGGGTCGATCAATATCGTGCCGTGAGGTTAGGGATAGGAAAATATATATATGTCGGGTTTAGTCAATAGTACGGACGTCAAATAAATCGCAAGCACGCAATCTGGCGGCAAAGCAAGAACAACTACGCATTGGCGCGCTTTTACTAAGCGCTTGCGCGGTGGGAATAATGGAATAGAGCAGTTGATTACTGACCGCCTTAGAGCGAACACGTCGTAGAATCAGTGTCGATCCGTAATATTAATAAGCAGGATTGTACACTGAATATTTGAATAAACCCAGTGTATCAAATAATTTCTGTGATTTCGTTTGCACGATTGTACCCAACGACCTGCCCACACACGATGTCTTAACCTAAGGGAATACATCCTGACTTCCCGATGGTTTGCATCTATCGGCCAGCGTTGATGCGACATCAGAAGTGGGATTCGGTCGTAAAAACAATGCTAGTGAAAATGGCGGTTGAATTCTTGCAAAAAATATTGCGGTGTCAGTTGAAGTGAAATCTGTTGTGGTTCGTTTCTGCGACTACCCTCAGTCTTGAATAATAAAAAAAACCAGTCTGGAACGGAGCAGTAAGGAGGCTAGCAACAACCAATGAGCTGGACAGGTCAAGGAGGCGCGTGTGGACGAGTGGACAATGTGGACATATCCATACACACGGAACTTTATGCCAATCTGGTGAGTCGTTTTCATTTTGTTTTGGCCATAGCCAAGAGTGTTCATTATTCAAAATTCTGGTTTTGTGTACGGCATGGCGGTTAATGGATCATCGGGATGGCCCGTGTCAGGTCATTGTTGTTTAAGAGTTATAATTCTACTATCACTGGCAATAACCCTTGACTGGCCTTTGCTGGCTTTTATTGTTCGGAAGTTAGAACGATAGGTTGACGTACCTACCTTACACTTCAGTCTGTAAAGTATGATAATTCCAAGTGAAATATTTTGATAAGTTTTGTAGTGCGATAACTACTAATCTTGAGAAAAGCATAGTATTCTTATTTTGTGGTCGGAGGGCCACACTTTCTAAAAGGTGGTAAACTCTAACAGGCCTCGGTTATTGTGACTTAAAATGCTATGGCATTCATTTGATTCTCTAAAGCTCACATACCTTTTGTATACCTACCTGGGCACTTGGGACACTGTAATGTGTGGTTCATGTTTTGGAAAGGGACTCTGCACTCACATTCGGTGTCCATAATAACAAATTTTGCAGGTTTAGGTTAATACTACTTCTAGAAGCTCGTAGCTAAATAATAACAGCCACACTGGTCGATCATCAAGGTTAAGCAACGCTTGACGAGATCGGTCCGTGGATGGGTGACCATTTCAACATACCGGGTTTCCTCCGTGCCTCGGTAAGCACGTTAAGCCGTTGGACCCGGTAGGACTGGAAGCCGACCCCGATGTAGTTTGGAAAAGGCTAGGCAGATTGATTAGTTTAGGTTACTACACCGGTACATCGGTTAATTTCTATCAAAGCTGTGTATGGTTAAGATAACCGTGTGAACATATACTCTCGTAATGTTTTTCATGTTTCAGATACCATATTGTGTCGCAGCCTGAAGCCTCTGCTGCAGGCTAGCGGTCCGGATGCAGCATGCAAAGGCTGACGTGTCAAAACATGAGAAGTCAAGAGGAACGGCAGGCAAGCGGTTCGCAGGTGGTAGCCGAACGTTATGACAACAGCTATGGTGACAACAGCTTGTGGGGTCATAAGTTCGCAAGTTTGGAATGGAATACTCTGTGAGTCGCTTCCATTTTATTTCGATAGTGTGGTCGACTATTCTCTAGTGAAGAGATGCTAGTTCGAGTTTTAAGAGTGTTCATGTTTGATCACTAAATTGGTAGTGGTTATACCTAGCACCATCACTAGGTGATTAAGACACACTTAGTAAAAGAGTTTCCCATTGGTGGTAATATTTTCAATATTTGGTTCAGTTGGAACTTTAGGATGAGATATCTCATAAGAAGGAGATGAGATATCCAAAATGACTGAATAACTGGTCGTTTTCAGTGGCAAAGCGAGTTAGTAATGTCGTTGGGCTATCGCAATTGTATCTAGTTAGAATCGGTACTGGTCATTTACGTGTATTTAGAACAGATCTTGTTACGTTAGAGTCAAACCACACGGGCGGTGCGGCGGCGCACCGCAAGCCATTTCGCCGCGCTGGCGACCACACGGGCAGAGTGGCGTCGCAACGTTCTACGGAGCCGCGGCGGCGCCGCAGCGGCGGCAAAATGAGGGGTTATCTGCGCAAACAAACATCTGCGAGCGGCGCCGCTCCGACTCTGCTCTGCTTACACCCCTCCCCGCCTCATCTCGATTCCGATGCGCGCGCGGCGCGGCGCCGGAGCACACCGCACGGCGCCATGTGGCTACAATGCATTTTTATATGTAGAAAACCGCAGCGGCGCCGCTCAGGCGCCGCGCCGCAGCCGCGCCGCCCGTGTGGTTACACTCTAAGAGTGTAACCACACGGGCGGTAATCTGATTTTAATGATATTGAGCCGAGTTATTCTTGAAGCTTCTTCACGCGAGCAATAGAAGCAAATATTATCAGGCTTAATTCTTCACCTCGTATTAACAGTCGGTATGTTCCAAGTTCTTTGAGTAAAAAGTGCGAATCTAGTGAGAAGGATACCCGATCACCAAGTTCATTGAGAATTAGTTAATGACCGTGTTAGTGAAACCAAATCTAATTAACATGTCTAAGACATGTCTATGTGATAAGACAGATTCTGGACCGCACCTCATGCGTAACATGTGGCGATGGGTCTTTGAAGAGGTTTCATGAATTGAGTATGCATTACCTTTGAATTATGGTAAAGAGTAACATAATGGTTACAATTACCTTGTTTAGTTAAACTTGTTGATCCTCGGACCTTTTTCTAATGAATAGTGTTGTTTGGGCAACTCCAGTACGAAAACTAAATAGGCCCTGTATAAGACCGCGATAGGTGATTATTTATTATTTATTTATTATATATTTTATTGTACACCACAAAAATAAACATACAGGACAAACGTTCAAATATACAAGTGTACAATGGGCGGTCTTATCGCACTAGGCAATCTCTTACAGACAACCTTTGGATGGATTGAATGATAGGAGAAGAATTTAGGGTTGTCAGTGTACAAAATATCAAAAATAATATTACTTAGACAGACTACTACTATACTACTTACTATGACAGGACGGTGATCGTTATACACCGAAAGTTTTAAATAGGTATACTTAGAACCTACAAGTATGCACACGGTAGGTTAAGGAAGATGCCAGCGGGTCATGTACCAGTCGATGTTGATGTTAAAAGGATTTTAATGATGATGAGCAAGCTAAAGATGTCGAGTAATTGAGTCTATCAGCCGTTTTATGTTTGACCGTACCAGTAGATACTGGCGAAGGTCGGGGTCCATTGAGACCGTTGTGTGAGAGCAATATAATTGCTGGTCGGCTATAGAGCCGTAGCGTTAGAGGTTTTACTCGAGAGGTTCAGGAAGCTTGGCAGTTTTTGCTGCAGAATAAGTTTTGAAGTTTGTTTGGAATGACTGTGGTACATGGCCCAGGGTAATGATTTATTTAAAGAGTAGAGTTCTAAAATTTCCCTATTTTCACGAACCCAATAAACTAGTTTGGTCAGGACTAGTCGAGCGTTGTGTGTTGGCCTGTGTGGCTACTGTTGGTCTTTATGGCAACTGTAGGCCTGTGTGGCAACTGGAGGCCTTTATGGCTACTGTAGGCCAGTGTGGCAACTGGAGGTCGTTGTAAAACTGTGGGCCTGGTGCCCACCTGTAAGTCGGTGTAAAAAAACATGTTTGTGTAAGTAACCTTACAGAAAATTCCTATTGAGTTATGAGGTAAAAGAAAGTAAACTCACATAGTCACGTGAGAGGTGAAGTCACCATGTTAATGTTGATGACGTTCGAATCGTCAAGCCTTCATTGCGAAAATTGAAATAATTTTGGTTTTCTAATTGTTATTACTATGCGTAGATCTTGTTAGTAAGACACGAAAAGCTCAAGTACCAATTGAGAAAGTAGATGACGAATTGACGTAACATACGACAGGCTAAATGTATCTATGGAACAGGTTCTAAGTTTCTGATTTTGACTCGACATCATGTGGATGTGCGAGTAGAGCAATTGTGATTGCAAAGATAGCTAAGAGATAGCTAAGAGATCAGTGAGATAGCTAGGGGAGCTATGTGATGGCTGAAGATCGTAAATAAGATACCTGGTGTCTTATTTCTAATTCTTTAATGTGACATTAACTACTATCACTACCAAATCGATGATTAAGTTGCTATTTTATTTAAATTGGAAATATAATAACTCGTCCCTTGCAATAGTGAACAGAGTGATTTAAATGATCATGTTTGATTGTTTAAAATGTTTCCTCACTCACCTAGAGTATGAGTCACGATTGGACGAGCGAATATTGTTTGGAAATTTTGTATGTTTCAGAAAAACATCCTTTGTATGATGGGAGATTGCCAGGATGGAGTGGACTAAACTGACGTGAGGTGCAACACGAGGTGACCATGAGATGGCATGGAGCAAGGACAAGATGATGCCTGCGGGTGATAGATTTGGGAATCTGTCACCTGAGAAAGGCCTGAGAAGGCGACGTGCTGTGATCCACGCTCGCCTCTCAAGATAAATTATGGCCAACAGAACACCATGTGGTTTTAGTCAGTAGGACTCTGACAGACCCCTCACCTTCCCCAAGGGCTGAGGACATCCATGAGGATTTCCACATGATTCGATACACTGTTAAAACCTGACAATGAGGAACAGACGAAGACGCCTGTCTCGCAGGATGGCCGTGTCAGGTTTAGTCAATAGTACGGACGTCAAAACAAATCGCAAGCACGCCATCTGGCGGCGAAGCAAGAACAACTACGCATTGGCGCGCTTTTACTAAGCGCTTGCGCGGTGGAAACAGTGGAATAGAGCAGTTGACTACTGACCGCCTTAGAGCGAACACGTCGTAGAATCAGTGTCGATGCGTAATATTAATAAGCAGGATTGTAACTCTGAATATTTGAATAAACCCAGTGTATCGAATAATTTCTGTGATTTCGTTTGCATGATTGTACCCAACGACCTGCCCACACACGATGTCTTAACCTTAGGGAATACATCCTGACTTCCCGATGGTTTGCATCTATCGGCCAGCCTTGATGCGACATATATAATAAAGGACAATGATTGGATGGGACCACCAACGCGTTCTGGGCCGGGTTCCGGCTTCCGTCAGACACACACGCGTTTCCCACAAAATCGCTTCGCTGCGTGTGAAAATATATTCAACACCACTCACGCGGGCGTCCCACAATGCCGGTTGCGACCGGTGGGCGCAATTAACATTTATAATGGGCGAAACATATCTCGATTAGATATGTTTCGACTAAACCCGACTTCAGCGTGTTCACGTTACAAATTTTCTCTTTCGACTGTTAAGTGTCAGCTGTCAAAATCGTTGACAGCCCACCGACACGGTGTTGCAAGTAAACATTAAAAAATGAGACGAAACATCCCCCCGTCTCGGACGTAAGGAGTTATGTCCGCTAATAAATGGGCAAGCGTGCTTAATTGCCACTGCTCGCTTCAACACCGAATCTCCGACCTTGACCTTTGCAACTCTGGGATCTCCGTCAGACCCATAGAACAAATCTATAATGCGTCTACGACGCCAATGCAAAGGCAAAAAATTTGGTTCTTTAACAAATACAAGATCTCCGACTTTGGGAGGGTCAGCTTTGTCAGTCCACTCAACGCGCTGCTGCAAAATATGCAAATAATCCAAAGACCAACGATGCAAAAAACTTTGGTACATCTGTTGGAGCAATGCAAAACGCGTCAATTGCGAAGATTTAATTTCCCTGAAGGGGATTCCGGCAGGGCGTTGAGGGGCTGACCAATAATGACCAGGGGTCATGACTTCCAGGACATTTGGATCTGAGTAGATCGGACAGAGAGATCGTGAATTGAGGACGGCCTCAACTTTACAAAACACCGTAACAAGTTCCTCAAATGTGAAAATAGTTTCACCAACAACACGGCAGAAAAGCGGTTTTGCTACTATCGCAATATTTACAAAAATGCCAATTCATTCCCATTTGCGCCATGGCAAATCTCAAAGTTTATCCTTATTTAGATAAGTACAAATATCATTTAAATATCTATCAGCGCCCTTATAATTAGTACCGTTATCAGAACGGATCAAAGATGGTAGTCCTCGGCGGGAAACAAACCTACCTAGCGCTGCAACAAACGCATCTGTGCTGAGGGCAGTTACAAGTTCCAAGTGAACCGCCTTGGAGGCCAGACTAACGAACACACACAAGTAGGCCTTAACAGCCTTGGCGTTCCGAAGTTGAGAAGTCTTCACCAAGAAGGGACCAGCAAAATCGGTTCCGAACGAAGCAAATGGTCTGCTCTCCGTCACTCGGTCGGATGGCAAATCACCCATTATGGGTTGAGTGGGAGCAGCCTTCAACTTATAGCACTGCATACATTTAAAGATGTTGCCACGAATAGTGCGTCTGGCCGACAAAATCCAAAATTCACGTTGCAAAATGGCTACGAGGGCGTTGCAACCGGCGTGTGCGTTATTAATGTGTCGATCGGACACCAACAATTTCACCAACGCTCCTCCTTTAGGGAGCAACAAAGTATGGCGAGCACCATAAGGCAAGTTCGAATTCCGCAGTCGTCCTCCAACTCGGAGCAAACCAGAATGGTCTAGGAATGGATTAAGACGAGCGATTGAGCCTTTCAAAGCTGAGCATTTCTTCAGGGCTTCAATAGTCTGGTCAAACTGCTCGGCTTGTACAGCACGAACCAACAACATCAGGGCTTCTTGGCGTTCATGAGGCGACAAACTGAGGATAATAATTTATTATTAGGTTTCCGTCCGTTACAAATGAAACGCCGGACCCAAGCGGTAACTCCTAACAATTTCGACAAAGAACTGTATCTGTCCAAAAGATAATCCAAATTAAATGCAGGTTGCGTTTCCACAATTCCAATACGCAAAACTGGCAAAACCTCTGGAGAGAACAACCTATTCTGGGGCCAAGACGACTTGCAATGCGTCAACCAGTCTGGTCCCCACCAAAGAGAATGGTCAACAAGGGCAGTAGCCTCGCAACTTTGTGACGCGTAGTCTGCGGGGTTCAATTCTCCTGTCTTTTCTTTAGTCTCAGAGTTCTGACTCTGTGAGACTCTATTCGCCACAAAAACCTCCAAAGTAAGCACTAAGGTGCGAAGACATCAAAGGACTATGCCATTATCAGTCCTTGGTCCTCAATCTGCGGGGCGGAGCCCTTCAACACGGGACCCGTAAGTCCAAAACCAAAAAACCGTCGGTACAAATACTAACCTATTCGTCTGCAGAACCCACTTGGTCCCGGACAAAATTGAACCCAAAACATCCGCACCCATATACGGGTGCGGTTTCATCACTGCAGGGCTAATGGTTAAGGGTAATGGTGTCTGCCCAAAATAACATTCAAAACAACGGCCTTGGCCAAGATTCTTGGCCCACAATGTGTAACATATAAATTTCCGTAACGGCTCTCAGCGACATCTGACAGAGTTGCACTAGAAGCAATTACAATTATGAGAGAAAGCTAGTAAGAGATTCACGACTTTGGTACTAGATGGCGTTGAGGTCGGTGCGGAATTATTGTAAATTCTTTACAAAACCTGTTAGATATTGTGTGTATTAATAAAATTCAACAAGTACACAATTTCCTACATATCTAGGCTATTAATTTCTGGTATACATAATTACTTAAAGAAAATATAGACATGACATCTCTATGGGTCAATAAAATGCTCAATGTCTATGGCCGACGAGAGTGACATTTCTTTTTCATTACGAATGGATACCGAAGGAGTTCAAAAAATAAGATCCTAGTGAAAAACAGAATAAAAGAAACCTGAATGACTCGGAGGAGACAGGGAAACAGCCCTAAATTTAAAATAATTATGTGCCAGCAAGCGCTGTGAATATTCGTGGAATTGAACTATATTTTCATGTTTGTGAGACATGTGCTTGTACGACGCTTATCTTGCATTTTTCCAATCGACAGGGTTCCTTAGGATTAATTTTAATAATAATAAAAAACTTTTTGCAAAAAAATACTACCGACTTCCAAATACAAAACTACAAAGTGAAAAATAACTTAAGTTTTTGAAGTCGGTGTCATTCGTAGGTACCATTTTTTTGTGTTATGGACACCGACTTCAAAAAATTAAGTTATTTTTCACTTTGTAGTTTTGTATTTGGAAGTCGGTAGTATTTTTTTGCAATTTTTTTTTATTTTTCACTTTTTAGTTGTACGTACCTAATAGGCAAGTTAGTAAGGGAACTATTTCGCCAGAATAGATTTCATGAAACTTGAACATAACCGGTGAAATGAGAGGTCTGCTTACCCCTTAAGAGCGAACTGGCGTGATGTTATGTTAAGAAATGTTATAAACAACAAACAGACATGCGATTGCAGCAATCCCGAGAGATTTGCCGTTATTTATTGAAGAGTTCTGTTCTATATCTCCGAAGTTCTTCATCAGATCTTCACCAAATTAAAATGGGACCAATTTTGGAACATACTTTTTCAAACAATAAAAGAATTTTCAAAATCGGTCCACAATTGACGGAGTAATCGGTGAACATACACAAAAAATAAAAAAATAAAAACACACTTGAAGTCGAACATAGAACCTCCTCCTTTTTGGGAAGTCAGTTAATAAAATACAATTAGAAATGGTCAACGAAATGATATAAGAACAGCAACACCGCATTCAACAACAGGCTCCGGACACCCATGATACTTCGGCTGGTGAGATACTGGATGCAATCAGCACAAAAGGAACGATGCTGATTGTGATATCATACATCTGATGCTAAGTTTAAAGGGTAGTTTATATACCATCCACAAGTAAGTGTGGTACCTTTAAAATTGTGATGCAGTAGTGATGCCTGTGTTATTAAACTAGTTGACCAAATAGAATGACTTTTACTTCTGTCGACCCTCATGCGAAATCATCCCTGCAATTGTCTCATCCTGAACAACTACCCCTGAGCTGGCTGGTGAGTAAGGAAAGTTACCTTACAAATGAACAGGCAAAACACAAATTTCAATTTATCGCCGTTGACCAACCGCATCAATACCACCCATTTGGTAGAAGGGTTGAATCACATGGGAGTCCCAATCTCTCCTCTAAACAAAAGGATACAAGACAGCCTTGACAAACCGAATCCGAAAGAGCACGAACTAACAAAGATTTACTCTGGGCGGCTGAAGTGAAGGAGAGGGAGGCGACTACCTATTGTTGATAACCCCCTGGGGTTGGTAGTCGTCCTGAAAGGCGGACGCCTCCTCCAATTGAGGAGGGGGTGGAGGGGTGCCCCCGCCTTTGCGAGGTATACCCCGTCGAGGATCCATCTTGGGTTGGTGGGGAAGCGCTCCGCCGCCTATGGGGGAGCGTCCGGCATCATCAGGGCCACCAACACCATTTAGGTCCGGACAAAACAGGCGGTACTACCTTGACAGTGCGGGCAAGGATCCGACCTCTGGTAATCCCGCTGCAAATGCTGTCCCAAATAAGTGTAGCACCACTTGCGGCTGTTGGCGATTCCACGTCGGTCCTTTGTGTTCCGTTCTAGGAACTTCGGACAGGACGTGACCATATGGCCATCCGTGTTGCAATATAAGCAACGCATACTGCGATCCTGAGTCGCTACAAATTTATGAGGCTGGCGTCGTGGCTCACCCAACCCACAAGTGGAGGGGCGCAAACCAACACGACGCTGGTCCGGAGAGGGCCGCTCTGGGGCCCGCAAGGGACCTTCAACACCAGAATTGTCCAAAACGCGACATTCCTCATCCAAAGACTTCAACAAATTATCAAAAGGGGGGAGGTGTGTGGCATCATCCCCACCATATTTCCCATGTGCAAAACCCCTCAACTTAGCGGTTGCCTCAACAATGTCATCCGAGAAACCGTAAAACTGCATGAAGTCTGCCTCAACCGCAGCGGCCAACTCAGTGTCCTCGGTGGACAATAGCACCAAACACTCCGCAAAGCATTCATCTACCCTGGCTTGACGGGCTGGGAGCTTACCAAAAAGGGCCAACAAAGCCTCTGATCTATCAGATCTACTTATAAAAGAGGCCACCGAGGTCACCCATCTCAATTCCGCTCTAATCCTACAAGCAAATGTATAGGCAGTCATACTGTCCAAATGTAAGCAACGGTGATTAAATATTGTTAATACACAAAATGTTCAACAACTTAAATTAATAATACATGTGTGTAACCAAAACAACAGTTTGACAGTAATTCTCTTAACAAGTTAAATATGAAATCTAAAGTCTGTAAGAGAAACAACAAGTTAATTCTACAAATAGTACTCAACACAGTTACATTTACTTAATTATTTTCCAGTACAAATTTATTATGGAACCCCAAATATCAATTTATAAATTATCAAAAACAAAATGGGTACCTTAAGAAAATAAATTATCAACACACAAGAGGGTATTCAAAAAAAACACAAATTATCAACACAAAGTGGGTAGGTTTATTTTGCAATTGAATTCAATTTACTTTAATAGGTAAAAACAATGACTTTAACTTGAATCAATTAGAATATTATTGTCAATATCAAACAAACTAAACAATTCTCTTATATAATTGGTAACAATATACTGTACAACAATAACTTCTGTAGCGGGCACTGAGTATTTTTATAATGTAAACAAACTTACCAAACCAAGATAGTAGGTTCAAGGTCCAACAATAACTATGATTCATTTAAATACAATTAGGGAAGACTATTTAGAAAAACACTTAATGATATAAACTTACCGATAAAAAGATATTCCTTCAAAAATCAAGGTGTTACGGTGGTTATTTGCACAATTTTTGAAAGCACATTGCGGCATTTTAACATTTAATGTTGGCTATGATTGGACCATACTAATTTGATATAAGACCACAACCGTATTTGCGGCCATATTTTTGGCTCGTTTTTGGAAATCTTTCACGGGTGAAAATACCCATGAATATTTCATAATGGAAACAACACACACAATGGACATTTCATGACTATGCTATCACTGGCCATTCCAGGTTGCCTGGAAGATATCGTGGTATGCGATAAAGCCACCCATTATATGTATTTTAGTTTTAAGTCTCCTTTTTTTATTCTAACCTGGTGTACCTACAATAATGTGTATATTAATTAATAGGTAAACACGGAAAAAACAAAACAAATTGTTGAAAGTTTTTTTTTTTTTTTGTCTATGATAACAGTTTTCATATTTCCTTAAATTCGTGAAAAACATTCTGTGATGATTCTTGCATTTCTATTCTCTAAGCCTGCGAAAACTTCTAAAACATTCGAATTTATAGGCACGCAGTATTCCTTTTTCTATTCTCCTTAGGTCCTTTTCCGGGGTGTATTTGCTAGCTTTCGTGGAAATCTCCTATAGTTTTAGCTTGAAACTTGAAAAAAGAAAACATTATGGGCGATTTCAAAAGTTTGTAATGTTCACGGATACTATTCGGTGTAGGTATTGCAGAAGAATACAATTTTATAGTGTCTATTTAAATAGTACTTAAAGGTTGTTTCTATTCAATGGTTTGTTACAAGCATGCGGATGATTTTCTTTTAACAGCCTTTGTTTTCGCCTTCGCTTTTAGCCTTCGTTATGTATAGCCATGCCAAATAATAGCTTTCTATTACTAAGAGTCTCTGAGCTAAGCTGCGGAAAAACAGACGGACATAGCGAAACTATAAGGGTTCCTTGTTAACTTCAGAACCCTAAAACCAAACTTATTATAACCGATAAATTAAGAAATGTTTGTTCGAAATGTTTTCTTACCCCTGGGGATTTTTCACTAACCTACAAAAGTATTTTGTGAGGTTCAGAGGGCCTATACTAACACTGAGAGATCATTATAGACGGTTAAAATAAGTTTTCCTAGCGCCGATGGGCAATTGTATCGAAAATGGAAATGAAGGGTGGTACAAGCTATTGTGTTGTACCGTCTAGGGATATACCATTGAAATACCGAGTTGTTGTTTTGTTGGGTTTTTGGTCCCATACCACAAACCAGACTTATGGCCGGTTTCTGAGGTAAGTAAGTATGTACTTATCTCGATTTAAGCATCTGTCAATCTTGATCATCTGCCACTTTAAGTTTTCTGCGATGCTGAGCAAGGTTTGAGTATACGTCGTCAAGTCATGCCAAACTATACCTTATGTCATACAAAAAACCTACATTGACGTTCAATTGGGTTTCACAACTGAGAAAAACACATTTGATCATTCTCAAATTCTCAAACCGTTGTCAACGTTACATAATCAGTGTGGCCAGATTGGGCGACTTTTCGCCATTTAGGCTTAGGCTCGGAAGGGTGGCCGAGGCGACCAATTTTTACGATCGGCGACTGATCGCCAATTAGGCTACCTTAAAAAAACTGGTCAAGTGGAAGTCGGACTCACGCACGAAGGGTTTTGTACCATTACTTAAAAAACGGCAAAAAATCACGTTTGTTGTGTGGGAGCCCCGACAGACAGACCGATCGTGGGGTCTTATTTATTTATTTATTTATGTTCACACAAAAACACTTTACAGAGAAAAGAAATAATACAGATTGAAGAGCACAAAGGTAATGCTTATTTCTTGGTAATAGGGTCCCGTTTTCCCTTTGGGTACGGAACCCTAAAAACATGGGACAATTTTAGGCGATTTCGGAATAAGAATGTCTAATCATCAGGAATGATGAAAATAACTGGAAATCAAAATGCTTTTAACAGTTCATATGTTCTAATGCATCTCTTTTTTCATTATACTTCAGTCGTGACAACACAGGGAAAATAAAGAAATGCAGAAAAATGTTTTATGCGGAACCCATTATGATTATTGTGTCAAAGCATTAAAGTTGATATTAGCTTCTAGGGTGTTCAAGGCAACAATGGAAATTTACGTTTCGTAGAAGTGTCGTGGTTTTAGTGAATAGTTGTCATCTTGACTTTTTTATGAATGGAAAAACGAAATTTTCGGCGACTTGGGGCTCGTCAAATCTGGCTACATTGGTTACATTTGGTCAACTATCAACTGATAGTTGACAAGCCCTTGCTTAAACGTTAATCAAGCGAAATAAATACAAAATAATATATAAAAACTTATAAAACGAGTGATGAAGATACATCCTTGTCTTCCTTAGAGATGCCTCAACGAAGACCGATACGTGGCAGAAGAGTGTTCGACCTGAATTATCGAAAACATTAGATTGGATGCAAATATTTCACGCCTGATAGATCTCAGTTGCTCGAAGAACGGGTGGTCGATGGGGCTGAAAAACCTCCCTCTACAGACCGATAACCAGGTTGAGGTTTCGGGCATCCAATGTATGAAAGACGCACAGCACCGGTTGATGTCGTGACGCTGAATGCTGAGTGCCGGGAAGGCCTATATCCTGCAGTCTTTCGGCAGAAATGATTATTATGATGAGTGAGATCCTCAACAAAAATATTTAAAAGTGCCAGTTTTTGTGTTTGTGGTTGCCAGTGGCTTTTCCTGCGCGAAAACCGAGAGTTATCCTACAGGAACTATGTGAAAAGTGAAGATGGACCGTTCATATGATTCGCGATAACTAAAGGAAATGGAGAAAAGCACCAAGATGTAGGCACAAAGTATAAGCGATGGCGCGCTGCGGTATTGGCGAGTAGTTCATGAGAGACCCCAGTGGAAACTGTTAGTGGAGTCCTAAGCCAAGAGGCTCACTGAAATTAGGATCTTTTTATAAACTATTAAGATGTATTTGTATAGACTACAGTTTTATATCTCTGATTTCAGAATAAAAGGCTTTGTTATTCCGTTTATTTATTATTATATCGATTTTTTATTATTAAATCATTTTATTAATAGTCATTGTGTAATTGTATTTCAAATGATATATTATCAAATACGTTCAACCATTGAGGTGTGATTAACAAGTATCTAAACATAGACTTTCATACCTATATAGAATATTAGTAGGATCCTTAAAATAAGAAATGGTTACAACGATGAAAATGTGTACAGAATTTGGCTTTTGTATGATACGATTTTAATAAAGATGATAAAAACAGCATGATAAGTCTCATTTATTTATTATTTTACAAAATAAGTAGGCTGATAATATATTGTTCGTTAACATATATTAAAACACAGTCCTCCTTTATCGGCACATATCCAATGGCACCGATCCTGGCTAATATTGTTTTCCTTCGGAGGCTCTTCGATGGCTAGCAAAGCCTTTGGTCTTGAATTGAAAACCCAGGTCACCCATTACAAATTTTATCACAAAAGTCCATATTTGTTGGTGATACATTTAAACGAAGATACCAACAGAAATCTTGGCTTTATTCTGCTAAAATACAAGCTAATAATTAAAAGTAACAGACAGAAGAATATGCATGACAAGACGTCAAGTGTTGACGGAAGATATCATAAATAATCTCATAGACACACTACATTCACCCCCACCAGTTTCATGTCGTTGCTAATTTAGTTAGTGACATAATATTGAAAATTTGCTGGTGGCCGCCTTTCCCGGGTGGATCGACGCAGAGGTTGTTCAGCTCGTTCTGATGATTCTACACTTTCGTGTACCAGAGCCTCTTGCGTTGGCTGTACAGCTAGTTCTGATTCTGTAATCTCATGTTCCGAGTCCTCTTCATCAGATTCTAGATCCTCGGTAGGTAGTGGTGCTAGATGTCTATTAGAGACAGTAGTCTCTCGACCATCGGACAAACGGACATACGAGTAAGATGGATTTCCATGTAACAGCTCGACTTCGTCTACGATTGGATCATATTTTGAAGTTCTTACATTCCTTTTCATAAGCACTTGACCTGGTGACAATAACCATGAAAGGGATGGATTCACCTGTCGTAGATCGTCTGGTGTGGAAGAAAAATCGCTCATGTGGTGTCTGATTTGTTGCTGTACATAATAGAGATCGAATAGAATGCAGCGCAGTAGGTAGCGCTCGTTCCCATTCCGCAGTTTGCATCTGTCTCGACTTAAGAAATAGTTGGATTGTTTTCCAAAGCGTTCCATTTAGCCGCTCGACTTGGCCATTTCCTTCTGGGTTATAAGGAGTTGTCCTGCTAGTAGCAACATTATAAGAATACAGAAATTGTTTTAGCTCTTGTGACATAAATGCTGTACCCCTATCCGAATGAATATAGGCTGGGGAACCAAAAGTAAGAAACAAGTCTTTGAGACACTTGATAACAGTTTTTGCTGAAAGATCGCTACATGGATAAGCGAATGAGAATCTTGAGTATTCGTCAATGATAGTGAGAATGTACTTGTTATGAGTGTTAGACGGCAGAGGTCCTTTAAAGTCGATGTTCAGACGCTGAAAAGGCTCGATAGCTTTAATTAAGTGACTCTTAGTTTTCATGAAACGTGGTTTCAATTCCGCGCAGACACGGCAAGATGCTGTCATAGATTTTACATCATTAATTGTAAAGGGAAGATTCTTTGTACGAACCCAATGCGCCATTCTGGTTATACCTGGATGGCAAAGAGAATTGTGTAACTCATATAATTTATCCGTGTTCATAACAGCACAAACTCTTGATAGCGCATCTGCAGATACGTTTTCTTTGCCAGGGCGATATATCACATCGTATTTGAAACAAGAGAGTTCTAAACACCACCTTTCAATTTTTTCGTTTTTGATTTTGCTGGCGTGTTTTTGATTCAGCATAAAAGCTACAGACTTTTGGTCTGTGATTAATAAAAAGTGTCTTCCAATTAAATAATGACGCCATTTCCGTAAGGATTCAACGATCGCGTAAGCTTCTTTTTCTATAGATGGATGTTTTCTCTCTGAATTATTAAGTGAACGAGAAAAGAAAGCGACAGGCCTGCCACATTGAGATAGGATGCCAGCGATAGCGTACTCAGAAGCATCAGTTTCTACAGTGAGTAAATCAGAATAATTTACGGCTACTAATGCGGCTTTAGCGATTTCTGATTTCAATTGTTGAAAGCATTCAGTAGATTCTTTGTTTAGTGGAACTTTGGCACGAATTAGCGGTTGAATTTTTGAAGAAAAGTTCGATATCCACTTCGAGTAGTGTGCAAACATACCAAGAGTTCGTTTAAGACTGCTACTGTCTTTTGGTAATGGTAGATCCAAAAGGGGCTTAAGTCGATTCTCATCAGGTTTTATAATATTATCGTGAATTGTATATCCGAGTAAATTTATTTTTTCACAACTAAATATACATTTTTGTTCATTTAAAGTCAAATTGTATTTGGTAACTGCATCCATAAATCGTTTCAGATTTTTATCATGATCTTCTTTTGTTTTGCCACAGACTGTGACGTCATCAAGGTAACAGAATGTGCCATTTAGCTTTTCAGTTTCTATGATGAAAGACAGCGTTCTTTGAAAAGCAGCTACGCCATTGGTTACACCGAAAGGTATTCGTGTAAATTGATATAAGTTTCCGCAAGCTTCAAATGCCGTCATAGGTTTTTCTTTAGATAAGATTGGCACTTGATGATACGCGGATTTTAGGTCTATTTGACTAAAGAAGTTATATTTTGAGACTTTGTATATAATGGATTCTATTTTCGGCAAAGGGAAGGCATCCAATTCAGTGTACCGGTTTATAGTACGAGAGTAATCTATTACCATTCGTTTACGGTGACTAATACCTCCCGTTACTAAAACCTGGGCCCTCCACGGTGACATGCTCGGTTCAATTATGCCGCTCGTTAATAACTTACATACTTCCTCTTTAATAAATCGTTCATCTTCTTCTGAGTAGGACCTGGATTTGATTGCAAGCGGCCTTATATCAAGTGAGAGGTTAGAAAAGACAGAGGCCGGCGGCACAGATGCTTGCATAACGTTGCATATATGTAGAGGTTCTTTTTCACCTCCAAATTGGAATTCTAGCGACTTATGATGTTTCAGGAGATCATGGCCAATGATTACATCAGCACACAGGTTCTGCACGATGAGGAGAGGATGTTGTTTGTAAATATGTTTGTCAAGTTTGATAGTCGCTTGGCATAATCCATTGACGAATGTTGAATGATTAAGAGAAGCCAAAGAAACAGATTGATTTATGTTCTTCCTTCTGAGATTCATTATTCTTGATAAAGCCTCGTCGATAAAACTTACAGAACTTCCCGTGTCAATCAGTGCTTCAGCACGAGTTTCATTCAGTAATATAGGTATAGTCGTTTCCGTAGACTAGACGGAGATGCAGCCGAAATACAGGCGTTGTTTTCATCATTGTTGGCCGCTGCATTCGCGAAAGTTTTCGAAGATCGGCATACACGTGCAAAATGCCCTTTCTTCGAACAAAGTTGACATATAGAGTTAAATGCGGGGCATTCGATGCGTTGATGTAGGGTATTAGATCCACAAAAGAAGCAACGTCTTTTCCTTTGTGACACAGCCGCTAAGTTTGAGCTTTGGCTTGGTTCAGAAGGTTGGATATGATTATTGGATGTTACAGCATTAAGTTGTGATGGATCAAGTGTGTTTACAAATGCGAGACTATGTTTCTCAGCCGAATCAATTGCAATAGCTTGTCGAAAAGCGTCATCAAGGCTTAGTACCGTATTTTCTAGCAGTCTTTGACGTATCTTTTGCGAAGAAATTCCTGATATGAATGCGTCACGTATGTACTCTTGCTTATATTCATCAGCAGTTACGCTTTTAAACGTACAATCTTGCGCGAGTTGTTTCAAAGCTTGGATATATTTGGATATTGATTCGTCTGATTGCTGTTTGCGAGTTGACAAGACATGGCGTGAATGTATTTCATTGAAAGGTTTGATATATATTTCATTGAGCCGTGTAATAGCATTGTCAAACGTATCGCATTCGTAAATAAATAAGAAAATCGTTGGAGAAAGATGATTTGTCAATAGTTTCAGTTTCATAAATGAATCAGAAATATTAGAATCCTCTTCAATTATAAAATTAGAGAAAGTTGTATACCAATGTCTCAATTTTGAATCAGCCGCCACCGTTCCGGGTTCGGTATCGAAACGGTCCGGTCGTAAATATCGTTGCATGCTTGAAGATTTTTCAGATTTTATCGTATTCGGTTTTGTATCATTTTCAGACATTTTTTATTAGCAGAATAAATTGATACATTTAAACGAAGATACCAACAGAAATCTTGGCTTTATTCTGCTAAAATACAAGCTAATAATTAAAAGTAACAGACAGAAGAATATGCATGACAAGACGTCAAGTGTTGACGGAAGATATCATAAATAATCTCATAGACACACTACAGTTGGTAAATCACAAATGCAATCAGATTCCAATGCAGATGCACGAATTCTGTGTGTGTGTCGGTTCTCTTCCCTCTTGAGAGATCTTATGAAATTCTGAGTAAAATATTCTGTAGTTCTATGAGGTATTACAAGAACCAGCAACTGCTCGCTCTGAACACATTCACTTTTAGTAATTATAAGCTTAAATTCTTGATTTTGGCAATAACAAATTATATTAGATATTATTTTCTTTCGATAAGACATCTTTGACAAACTAAATACGGTTGCTATGACAATCTTGAAGTAATTGACTAGTGCCTACGATCCATTTCATAGTTTCATAATAAGGTTGTATACATTTCAAATAGGTATCTACTAAATTGCTTAATTATGAAAAATCAAGTAATTAAAGATTATAACATATTTAATAACTTGTTTTTTTTTAATCTTGAATGAAGTAATATAATACTAACGTACTTTTTATAGCTGTATAAAATTTATATTAGTAAATTTTATGCAATCTTGTGATGTCTCGGATTTCTATTGTAAAATGGAACGTAAGGGTGAAAGAGAAAGTGAATGGATCTTTGACAGGTCCATACTTATGTAGGTACTTAGGTACTTACTTAAATGAGCTAGGTAGATTCTCAATTGTGAAACGTAAAAAACTCAAACGCTTCCTAAATTATTTGACACTGATTTGACAATACTCAACTGATTATTGCTGCTTTACTCAAATCAGAAACCAGCCATTAGAATTGGCAACAGTTTTCTACGTCTTTAAGGTGTCTATCTACTTGTTGTTTGTATAGCAGTTTGATTTTAAAGAACAGAAAGGAAGAGCACCCGTTTATTACCACCTTGCACGTACCCTTAAAGGTACCTTATGTCAAAGACTAGTACCAACGGTAAAACAAAAAAATTAAGTAAAATACGCCAGGAATAGGCAACAACTTTTGCAAGAGATAATCATAAAAATATAAAGGAATATTAAAGATTAAGAAAAGCAACTTATATACCAACTGTGGGCTCAGTCGCGTTAACACAAACTACAAAACTGAATGGGCACCGCCTGCTGAAAATAATGGCGCACCCTTTTTTATCTAGGTACAAAAATTGAGGTAAGAGAACTGTTATGGTTTTTACGTATTAAACCATCGAAATACATATAAAAAAAAACTCGCAGTAAGGCCTTTGTAATTGAACGTTGAATGTTGAAGGATTCTCAAACTTTAATCTAAACTTTTATTCACTGTTCTCTAACTTACACATGGTAACTACAGATAAACTTATAGACTGCCTGCAAGGAGCCTGCGTTTGAACTACTGCCACCAGGGGTTAAGACGGAACAAGAATTCTTGACTGAAGCATATTAGTTACTGTGAGACTGGTTCTCACAGTCCAGAGACTGGTTCTCACAGACCAGGGACCGTACGGAGGTACTGCGATGTAAAGTTTTAGCTCCGGAACGAAGTAATACGGGGTTTAAGAAGTTA
Source organism: Orthosia cruda (assembly GCA_964057195.1). Lineage (NCBI taxonomy): Eukaryota > Metazoa > Arthropoda > Insecta > Lepidoptera > Noctuidae > Orthosia > Orthosia cruda. Next base: position 11,206,655 of record OZ059836.1, on the reverse strand, counting down.
TATTAGTTCGCCAGTAAATTTTTCCTTTGGTTACAGAAATCTCATTAGCTGAAGTGTCGTGTTATTTATAGATGAATTTTCTTAGTATTTACTAACAAGCCATTCGATAGGAATATCGAAGAAATTAAGTATCGCCATTCGTTGTTCTTACTCATAACGAAAAATCTCAACCGGAAATCAAAAATTTCAACCGGGAGGATGGGTTTCAACTGTCGAGAGCTTGGAATCCAGTGGTCCAGCTGTGTAAACCCCGAAAAAGTGCTGTAAAAAGTTCGCGAGCGGACACAGTGAGTTTCGTGTGTCGGGAACAGAATCGAGTTGTGAGTGACAATGGTAGCGGTACCGAGTGCAAAAAACGAACAAGAAAGAGGGTAGACCGTTTTGTCTCCTCATAAACACCCACCCGCAATGACTTCAGTTTATCCGTGATCATGGAGCTTGCAACAGCACCGAAATATTGGAAACTCGCTACAAACAGTAAACATGGTAAATATCCCGCTTATAATGTTAATATTAGTGTTAGTGACCATGACAGTTTAAAAACTTATATCCTCTTACTCTATCCTTCTCATTCGACTGATTTTGTTCACTCTTTTTTTCATATACAGTCCATTCTTCTTTGAAATGCGCTTCCTACCGAGATCAGGACGGCCACCAGTCGGTATGCATTCAAGCGGAAATTGCGGATTTACTTTAAAAATAACTAAGCAGAGTCATCTCACTTTCTTCTTTTCTGTTACTTTATAAATATATACATTTATATAAGTATATATTATTATCAATATATATGTAAGTGTATTTTACCTATATTAGTATGTTATATAATATATTCTTATTATTTATCAATGCACCTGCCATGTTATATCTGCACAACCCTTGGTTGACTGGTAGAGAATTCCTAAGGCATTAAGTTCGCCTTTGTACCTTTTGTGTATGAAGTCGAAATAAATAAATAAATAAATACATGTGTAGAGATAAGGTTGACTATTCATTAAATATTTTTCAATACAGTTGTTAAACATGGCGTACTTTCAGAGGCTATAATTATGATTCGAAAACTGAATCTTTTGCATAGGCATCTTTCTGTTACGCGGTCGTGATTTTTGTTTACGAGCTCGATCATTAGTTTTGCAGTTGAGTTTTAAATTTATAAATCAATTTAAAAAAGTTTATTAGCAAGGAGTTTTCATACATAGAATAAAATGGGTTGGATTTTATATGACGATAAATGAATAATTCCGTACGTTTTAGCATTGAATTCTCAAAAGTCTTTTTAATGGTTGTTTAATATATTTAATTACCAGTATTGATTTAATTATTTTCAAATCAACATTTGTCATAAACCGAATAGGCTGTTTTCGTTGTTAAAAACTGGACATACCAGTTGCAAAACGCGCCATTTTTTGAAAATTATTTTTTTGTTTATAAACAAATCTAATTCTTTGATTTGTTTTTACTATTTCCCACAGCTGTATTGAAAAACGTCGTGTGATACACGGGTGTGTAGGTTATTGCAAACTCGTGTCATTAAAAACCCTCGCCTTCGGCTCGGGCTTGTTAATGGCAGCTCGTTTGCAATAACCTACTTTCCACCCTTGTATCACAATGTACTATTTTAATGCAATTACCTATACCTATTGCGTTTTAATCAAACAAGAAGTAATACCAGCCTGTATAGGAACGTAATAGTTCCATATCAAGGCAAAAGCCTAAATAAATAAATAGCATTCTAAAATTAAAAACTGAATACTTCAAATTAAAACACACCATAGACTTCTAACACAATGCAGAGAATGCATAAAAAACCGACTTCCAAAACAAAACACTACAAAGCAAAAAGTGTCAGTGTAATTTTTTTGTTAAAACAAAAATATTTTTAGTTTTGGTAACCTTACTATACTACCTTGAAAATCATTTAAGTATAGCCAGAGGGTTTCTCATAACAATTCCAACAAGCGTAAACACGACTGGGATACGTTGTTTTATTACGGAGTTCCGATGCCTACCTTCCAGCTTCATCACAGGATCAGTTTGATGGTACCATTTTCATTAGAACTATTTATTTAAATTTGCTTTGTCACAGTCATATAACTATTCGAGATATAATATACCCAAAAACATACTTATCTTTGTGAAGTTCCAATGTCCATCTGTTGTCTTCTTGATCAGTTCTACTTCACCAAATGATACTTTCTGAATGCAAATGCTTGTCATGTTGATTGAAACACCAAAATCGCTATATGTATGCCCATAAAATATCAGGATTTTGCTTGATTTTCATGGGACCCTCTCAACAGATCCTGACTTGGTGACAATGGGAACAACTCGAGAGCATGCGCTATCAAAAAAAAATCAAAATTATAGAAGCTCCTGTTTTTGGAAAGTTGGTTAAAAAATGTTATCCGCGAATATTATAGTTCCGCTGCCCAAACAGCTTGACCCGAAACCTGTCAATAATTTAAACAATTATGTTCGGTGATATATAAAGTGGTATTTATTTGCGTAATATACAAGTTGACCTTTCCATTAGGCTAAGGGATGATTGATAGTGCGCTGAATTGGAAGATTAAAGGATTCTCGTGTCTGATTTATCAGTTTATGTTCTGGGTTTTGATTTGATTAAACTTCGGTTTTGGTACTGATGCTTATTGCGGTTTGTCTGCGCTTTGCCGTCTGGTGATTAATGTTATCTTTTGTATCCATTTAAATTGAGACACGTATCGTAAACTTTAGTTTGATTAAATACCTTGACTAAAGAGTGCCTTATTTGTGAATATGTTAATTCATAAAAGCTGTTTGTTATGATGAAGCTTGCTTTTATTTATTTATTAGCTTTTGCTCGCGTTGTCGCCTCCAAGATTGCCGGAAACTTACTTATTCGTTTTATCCTTTCACTGCAAACTGCAAGGTGTTCTGCAGTAATAACACCAATGCAGCACAAAGGAGATGTTTTATTTTCGGCCAAGAGATGTACATTTATCGAAAAAAGAAAAAAAAATATCATGAATTTAGGGCAAATATTTTTTTGTGAATCAACGCCTGATTTTTTTTGGACAAAAGCAATAGTTTTTTTCAATTATTGCCATATTCTATTCAACATGGCGTCTTATAGTTTGCATAGCCTGTATTCGTTCTGAAATCATGTTACATTAAAGCATAAATAACGTATAAGTTAAATATAAAACTGTTCTTGTATAGTACAAATAAATATTATTATACCATTTTTTTTTCGACTAATTATAAGCAAGTGTGACGATCACATCGATTTTTTTTTGTTCTCTTCGGTAGAGTACTTCTGAACGAATAATTTTAAATTACATTTTGTTTATAATTTTAGGTTAGGTAAACGTCATCTCTCATGGCTGTAATACAGTTTTATTATGCGCGTAAAAACATTTGTTATTATGAAATAAACCACTTTATTCTATTCAGGGGATAGTTTTCTTAACTTATGGCCGGTGTCCATACAAAAATGAAACATTTCCTTTATCCCAAAGGAACATATCGCCTCCCGGGATTAAAAGCAACCTCAGTATCAAAAGTATCTCCTCCAAGGTCTTTCTATCTCCATAAAATTTAGCTCAGTGGTATAGGCGTGAAAGCGTAACTACAGAGATAGACAGACAGACAGTTACTTTCGCATTTCTAATATAAGTATGCATTGGTCTCTACAACTGAATACATAAAAGCGAGCATCAATCACGAGTCAAAAACTTTCGTAATGACGTTTGACTTTACATGTCCCTGTTGTCTTAAGTACAACCTTTATCTTTACCCTGAAAGGGCGACAAAGCGATACGAAAGACGTACACTTTGCCCTTAAACCCTTTGCACTTTGCCCTTATTTGCCTTAAAACTTGATAAACCTATTATTAAGTTCAACAAGAGACTATTCAAAACCATTTCTAAGGAGATAACAAATTTATTTCCTATTTTTGGAACAGAGAAGTTTTATCGTATTTGTTCAGAGATGCCTATTACGGTGGTTTGTAATTAAATTTTGTATCGCATTTCGAAGAACAATAATTTTTGCAAAGCCACCCAATATTAGTTCGCCAATATTGTTTAAAAGCACTGGGATGTACGTGTAGAAATGATTATTTGTGTGAGGCGCCTCCCTGAGTTCCTGACCGGGTCGGTGCGTTTTCGTTTCTGTACCGAATCTGTGTAGTTTCTTTATTGAGTGCATGTAATTAAATGCAGACTGAGTCGTTTCGGTACAGATTCTTGTTCTTAGTGCATCCAAGCGTATCTGTACCGAAACGAAACGCAATGAGTCGGTCAGGAAGGCGCTTATGTGAAGAGGAATAGTGGAACAGTAATTTTCTTTTCAAAATTATCACGAAGCCAGTAGAACAACATACAGAAATGTAAGCATCTTTATAATACTTTTGAGAGCCGACAACCACTCTGGACAGAAATATTTGCTTTACAAAAAAAAATATAAACAAACCGCTTCTAAAGAATAAGTAAACATTAAGGTACTACTACTTAGTTTTTCAGTTTCCATTAAGAACCTACTCGTGTTGATATTCCACTGACAATCCGAGTTCTCCTCTACGTTAGTTAAACCCTAGTGCCTAGTCTACGTGTGCAAACACCACACCTAGTTTACTAAACCACGATCCCAGTTTCAGCAGTTCATGATAGGAAAAGGTTTCATGAAAAATTTTAGGCAAATTCATACGTGATGTTTGCCAATCCAGTTTTTTTGTTTCTATGTTAGTTTTAGGAGCAGAACATTTTATTTTATCCGTTTAATGGTATCACGACTATTTAGTTTATTGGAAAATATTTCTTTAACCCTGCGAGTGTAGAGATGCTAGATGCTAGTTAACATTTGTTAACTTTTTTATATAATCTTTTTCTTTTTTTTTTTTTAGTTTTGTTACGACTTATTGTCATAATTCGGGCCTACGTTGTCCCCCCATATCTAAGTACTAATGCTGTAAGATGGAAATATTGTAAAACCAAACCATTTTTAAAAGAGTAACCATGGAGTTTCTTGCCGGTTCTTCTCCATAGGAAACGACCAACCCGAACCGTGCACATTTTGTCGACGTTTTATAAGTGCCCATGTAGGCCTATGTGAAATAAAAAAATTGATTTTGATTTTGAGTGTCACTGGCAACATAAAAATTGGAAAAAAAAATGGCCGTTTTTGGGCGCCATTTTGTTAGGGGTTTTTTGTTTTTTTTCTTCCGTACCCATCGTATTTAACAGTTGATTTCAAAAATATATAACACTTATATGTTTAAATGTACATAATTAAAAAAAAATCACTATAAAGTTGTAAATTAAAAAAAAAAAACAAAAATTCAAAAAAACCGACTGCTTAAAAAGCGAACTAAAAAGACGTAAAAAAGAAGAATACTCGTATCATGATGTGCAGTCGGAGGATACATATTCGCGAGCTGGCTGATTAAAACCAGATGTATCCTTCGACTACACAGCATGATTTTTTTCTTGTTTACGTCTTTTTACCCGACTACCGAAGGAGGGTAATGTGTTTAGTTCGCTTTTTTTAATGATTTTATTTTACTGATTTGTCGGCGTGATTAATATGTATATCCATGCCAAATTATAGCTTTCTAGTACTAAGAGTCTCTGAGCTAAGCTGCGGGCGGACGGTCTGACGGACAGACGGACATGGCGAAACTACAAGGGTTCCTTGTTGACTACGGAACCCTAAAAACCATTTTCGAAATACGAATGTTTCATATTCATTATTAAAAAACATCCGATGCAGCAGCCAGCGGCACGTATTATATCGGATCAAAACGATCCCGGTGGCAGATTTATAACGTATCTTGCAAGAGCAAAACGATACCGATTTTTGCGCAAAATTTACTCTTCAATACAGGTTTTAGAGTTTATGGCGGCTCTTTTTAGAACTAAGTGCATTTGACAATTAATAACGAGTGATTAGCCAAATATTGTGTAGGGCCTACCATACCTACACTGTAGCTAACGCCGACTTTTATGACATAAAGCGTTTGATCGCACGATGATTTCTGATTGCTGTTTCTTACGTAATAAGCCTGCCGATAATCACCGAAAACTCCGAAAATGCCCGTTAATCACGTCTTTTTACCCAAACTAATTAATTAAGGTTAAACCTGCAAAACATCTCACCTGGGACTGAAGGAGGGTCTTATTTCGGTAACTTACTTTTTATACCCTGTAAAACGGTGTTCTTTTGGCGAAGTTGCTCTTTTAGAGTTTCCTTATCTAGAGATTTTAGGGCGACATGGGTAGCCCTTAAATTGTATTCTTATTGCTTGTTGGTACTACATTTTGGGTTGTCTATAAACATTTTGGTTTTTAGTTATTTTATACATTTTATACCGTTTGTATAAAATGTATGTTGTTATGCAGGTAATCAACTGTCGCATAAGCCAGATCGTTAAAGCACTGTGGCGACAAAAAAAATAACGTGGCTTCTAAATATAAACATAAACAGATTAAACTTATTATTATATTCTATGCTGTCCCCCAAACCTCGATCCTATTTATAAAATAAATATTTAATTATCCTGTCCCCAGAACTTGTTGCGATGGCATCGGTCGACTGGTTGCAGGATGAGCCTGACACTTCACAAAAAAGATGGATGACATTACCCTTCCAAAAAGCTAACTAATAAATTTGTACCGAGTACGTCAAGTTTTGAACAATTATTGAGTGACTTCACTCATGCCCCGTTCCTCTCGGCGAGCAGTGCAACTTCAATCATGGCAAATATAAACTGGACATTTTTATTCCTGCAACTGGCAACCGTAAACGGAAACTTTAAAAAAGTTTGTAGTTTTGTCAACTAAAGTTGCTCCGTCTGTAGAACACCTTATAAGTTCATACACACACCGGTTGTTTGGAAATAAGGCAATTGAGTTTATATCCCTGTATGATATCACGAGTTTGTAACAGTTTAGATTTGGAATTTATTGTGAAAAGGTAAATTACTTGTGACTTCTTTGATTTTGATTCTTAATTTATTCTTTGATGAACATTAATTGTAATTAGAGCTGTGACGGTGACTTTGGAGCTGTTTTGATAAAGTAATTTAAATTAACTTCATAATTGTGTTGTTAAAGGTTACTTTACTTTATAATTAGATATTGGAAGTGTTTCTGCTTGCGCGACTTTTGGAAATAATCGGCTTACAAATGGCTTTTGTATTCCAGATGGATGCAAAACGAGTATGTCGGATATTCGCATACATCAAAAGGACGCTCGTAGGGTGCTGCGCAACCTCAACGTGAACAAAGCTAGTGGCCCCGATGGGATTCCAGCAATTGATCTGAGAACCTGTGCACCTGAACGTTCTCCGATCCTTACACGCCTGTTTCGCCTTTCGTTTGAGACTGGAAAAGTGCCGAATGCTTGGAAAAAGGCTAACGTTAAGCCTGTGCCCAAGAAAGTCTGACCCGACCATCTACAGACCCATTTCGATAACGTCCAACCTCCACAAGAGTATGGAATGGGTCCTCAAGTCGAATACCTAGAAGCTAATGACATCCTCAATGACCCCAATACGGCTTCCGGCAAAATCGATCAACTGCGATCATAGGATCTCGGGATGTGAGGCCATCGAGAGGCACGGGGAAGCGCTTGCCGTCTCCCTGGACATCTCGAAGGCTTTTGGCAGGGTCTGGCATGAAAGCCTTATTGGTAAGCTTCCTTCATTCGGTCTGCCCAGTAGTCTGTGCGATTGGATTGCAGACTTCCTGAGGGACCGGTCCATCCGAGTGGTTATTCATGGCCGCTCGTCTGACCAACTGGATATTAATGCCGAGGTTTTACTAAAGGTTCAGTACTCTCAGCAAGAAATTGTTCTTGCTTCACATAAGCGATCTGCTAAAACCTTTGGGTATGCGGACGACAGCACTGTTGCTAAGAGATACGTGTCCGACGCGCGCGCTACTGGGCCTCAGACCCGGTCTATCCGAGAGGCCATGATTGGGCGCTTGAATCTGTCCTTGAAGGCAGTCTCTGGTGCGATGCCAATCTAGTCAAGTTTAATGCTGCTAAGACCCAGGCGTGTCTTTTTTCCACCCGGCTCCTTCTTTCCGAGGTGTGACCGTGCCGATAACGGACCGACTTGAGCTTCTTGGCGTAACATTGACATCGACCCTTAATTTTGGTCCATTCATTGAGGCAAAAGTTCAGCTAGCTGCCAAAAAGTTAGGGATCCTTGCGAAGGTGAGACGGTACTTCACGCCAAAACATCTGCTTAAGTTGTATCGATTGCAAGTTCGATCTTGCATGGAATTCTGTTCTCATCTCTTGGACGGATCTGCCAAATACCAGCTTGATGTACTAGAGTCGATCAAAAAACGGGCCAGGATGCTCATCGGCAATGAGGCACTGGTCAAATCAAAGCTCCAGAGCCTTGAACATCGTCGCCGAGTTGCCAGCTTGTCGGTTTTTATCGGTTGCATTTTGGGGAGTGTGCGATGGAATTGCATGATCTCATTCCACTTAGCCCATATCATCATCGGACTACCAGACATACGGCGATGCGCCATCGATACATGGTGGGCATCCCACCCATACGAAAAAAACGCTTTGGGAACACTTTTATTATGCGTACAGCTAAGGAGTGGAATGCCCTGCCGGTGTCTGTTTTTCCCGATTGCTATAATCTAGGGTTCTTTAAGTCAAGAGTGAATATGTTTTTTCTAGGTAAGCTTGTTTCATCGTCGACCACATCAGCGCTTACCATCAGGTGAGATATTGCTCAAGCGCGATCCTATAGATAGATTATAAAAAAATAAAAAATTACTAGCCTCAGATTTTCTGGGTCTGGCTACCCGTAACGACTGTCAAATATCTACAAATGGCAGCCGGGATCAACAGCTTAACTTGCTTTCTGCAGCACGTATTAGTCTCGGTTTGGAACCCACGGACTGACCTCGGCAAGCGTTGCTTGACGTAGAAGTGCCCGTGCGGCTGTATTATTTAGCCACGAAATCCTCTCGATATTCCGCTACGAAATCCAATATCGTTGAAAGCGACGTTTCTACCGGCACACATTTGCATAAAACAAAAACATACGCGCTCCAAACCGCGACAGTATTTTTACTCACTTCAACATTTTCAATTCCGGAAAGCCAAAAGCAGTTAGATTCGATACATGGGAGGAAAAAAGAATTTGCGAAAAAAGTATACGGAAACCCAAATTTTAACTATATTCGTCTGACATAAGATATAGATAGAAGATAATTGAATGTAGAAAACATTTTATAGTGATGTATCATGCGGCGGCAGAGCTGGTACCTTTATAGCGATATTTCTGCATTATAGCAAATTGATTTATACATGAATGTCATAACAAGAACTAATAATGATGCTCATTATGTGGATCACGATGGTAACGGAAGGCAATAAATCATATATAAATGATCGCGTGGCTAAGCATGGCCAATGCTTAGCCTGATTTTTCTTTCATATAAAATTCGTCCTCTTAAGGCTAAAGCCAAAATTCTCATGCAACGCAATTTTGGCGGTATGAACACCGATAGTCTTTGCCAGGATGCCAGCAGTATAGATTGGTCTCCTTTGTTTGCCTCTACGTCGGTCGATGAGCAGTTTAATGTCTTTACTACTAAACTCATCGAGCTTTATGATGTTCATGCACCTGTACGAGCTGTTAAAGTTAGACATTTTCCGGCGCCGTGGCTGACAGATGAGATCAAAAAGTTATTGCACAATAAAGCTGCAGCAAAGTCTAAATATAAGCGACAGGCCTACTGATGCGAATAAGGACAAATATGTCTCCATCCGCAATCACTGCAATAAGATGTGTAGGAATGCTAATCGCCAAATTTGTTTTTCCTCCTGTGGCAACACTACAGCTAACAGCTGATTTGTATTTGTCCTAATAATTTTAATTTTAAATATTAGTTTTCCTTCATAATACGGCCTATTTCCAATTTATTAACTAGTTTTAAAGCGTAATTAAGTGTTTTGTGTTAAATACAGACACTACAAGTGCAAAATAAGTGTTAAAATTTTATTGTGTTTCGTTGACAGTTACCGGCTCAAGCGAATGTTACTTTTTCGCCTCGGTATCAGGTACAATACTATATATTTTACTTGAATTTGGATTGTTTTCGTTTTAATATTTTGTTAACAATTAATTGGATCACTTTTTATTACGGTTACAAGTTGATGCCAATGACCTATAAAACGTTAACATAACCTTAATTAGTTTGGTGACAGAACTTCTTTCTTAAAGATCTAAATTTAATTTTTCCGTTCAACTAATCATCTGTTACTCATTCCACTTCTCTTTTCCGACCTCTTCTTTCTTCTCTTTAATCATGATTATGACTCGCAGCGTCTCGCGGGCTCGCCTAGAAGAGACCAAACTCAGTCAAGCTTTGAGCGAATTAAAGGCATCTCAGGAGTTCTGTGACCAACTGATAAGGGAAAAAGATGAAAACGAAATAGAGTTTCTTAGTGTCCTTGACAGGAATAGCAAACTGAAAACAGAAATGGGTCAGTTATATACTCAACACACTGATGCCATAGCAGCCCGGGACAGGCTCCAAGTTGTTGTGGACGGGTTCAGCCAGTGTAGCAATGAGTATGAACAAGCTCTTAGTCACAAATATTTACTACAACAGCAGCTACATGAGGCTCAAAGTCAGATTGAATATCTTGAAACTACAAATCATAACATCACTGCCTCGTTGAATCAAAGTCTATTCAATGAATTGGTGCCTATTGCCCCGTCAATGGTTACTGCAATAAATCCCTCTTACACAATAGATTTAACAGGTCATGATGATTCATAATCAATTAAATCATTGAGGGTAGTCACTAGTAAAAATAAAATAAAAAAGTACATTAAAATTAACAAATACATAGTTAAAACTAAGAAAATGATCAAAAAACAAAGGTTTTTCATCATAAATGTAAAACTTAATAGAGAAAGGTTGCATCTACTTAAACAATTAGATGTGTATTCATTTAATTTAGAAAAAAGTACTAGGAATTACCAAACTGACACAGAAGACTTGCGGTATGAACTTGACCATTTACAGGAGAAACTTACTTCTATGACCATCAAATATACAGCCTCTGAAAACCAAATGAGGGAATATGTATTGGCAATGAATGAGCTGGTAAGCTCACAAACTAACAAATGTGATTATTGTCAACCACCATCTGTTGAACCCACACCGGACCATTCATTGACAATATGTGATGCCACCATACCGCAGTCTAGTGCAAGTTTGCCATTAGAAATTACTAACCGTTTGCCTAAAAAGAATGTAAATACAGAAATAGAATTATTTTGTGATGAAATTGGAAAGGATCTAGGCCACTTGTTGACAAATAGATATTCAGGACACTATGTAACTACTGTATGCCTGGTTGTTCTTTATTTGACATAATGAAAAAAGTTATAAATTCCAATTTTAACCAGGATACTACATTATTAATATTTATTGGTAATAGGGGTAATGTGAACAAAGGAGAATTACTCCAACATTATAGCTCTTTGTGCAACCTTAGTTTAAAAAAAAATGTGATGTTCACATTCCCATATAGCCAAAGTTTGCCACAGGAAGAAAACATACTTAGGTATGAATTGAATAGGACATTACATAATTTAACATATAGTAGTAATTTATTCCATTTAATTGACACTAACAATTATGTTGGTAATCACTTTTATTTGACAAAAGATAAATATTTCATGCATAGGTACTTTCTTTCAAAGTATTATAAAAGACAGATAGCTGTGTCGCTATCATATTATTTTTCTATTACAGCCAAGAATTTGGCTAAACAACTTGCTTCTATTGAGCAATGCCAAGGAATGTTATTTAATTCAGCCAATGATTTGGTATCAGAAATTGATATTGATAATAATTTAAATTAGAAATTAGGACAATAGGGACAACCACTTGCAAAATTATACAGGATAAAAATTGCAAAATAAAATCAAATAAAAGTTTAAATTCGGTACCTAAATAGTATTAACCTGGTGCATCAAAATATTCAAGGATTTATGAACAAAGATTTAGAAGTAGAATTATTTATGAACTTTAACAGTATTGATATTCTTTGTATAACAGAATATTGGCTTAAAAGCCACCAGTTATTGTTCAATTTTAATAATCACCAGGTTGGTAGTTCATTCAGCAGAGTTAATGCTATACATGGTGGCTCATTGATTTTAGTAAGTAACCAGCTTAAATTTAAAGACCGTAAGGATATTGTGAGCCTATCTGTTGAGCGGACAGTTGAAATAGCTTGTATATAATTGGAGCAGTTTATTGTATTAAGCGTATACAGACCGCCTTCAGGATTGTATGACTGCTTTGAAAAGGTAATGGATGAAGTGTTACACAAGATTTGTAACTCGAATAAATCCATTATCACTTGTGGTGATTTTAATGTTAATTTATTAGAAAACTCAGGTTCTTGTAGTAAAATAATAAGTCTGTTTCAGTCCTACAATCTTGTAAACCTATTTTTGGAGCCCACAAGAATAACCCCAACTAGTGCTACATGCTTAGATAATATTTATACTAATGTTATACCAGTCCACAAAGAAATTATAAATTAACTAGATTCTGATCATTGCGGGCAGGGGATTACTATACCAAACCAAAACAACAAAGTGGCTAAAAAGGATATCACTGTTAACCCCAAAACTGCAAGTCGCTTGGCAGCTTTTAAAGTTAAACTCATTAATAAATTACCAATTTTGTCAATTGATGCTGATCCTAATCATCTATATGATGATTTTTTTAGTATATACTGTAAACAATTTAATTCAACCTTTATTCCCAAGACTATCTCCGTTAGTAGTAACGCATCATTCAGTGATTGGGCTACCATTGGTATTCATAAAAGTAGAACACGGCTTAAGAGCTGTACAGTGAAAGTACTTATGTAAACACTGCAGAATTTAATTTATATGTTAGAAAGTATTCAAAATTATTTAAAAAGTTTGTTGTTTGGCCAAGTCGCGTTATTTGAGCTCAAAGATTAAAAACAGTAGTAATGTTATTAAAACGACTTGGAATATTATTAATAGTGAAACGGGAAGATCTGGTAACCGAAATATTGACTACGGCCTGTCTATTAATGGCAACATCATAAAATCAGACTCACAAGTCGCAGTGGCCTTTGAAAATTTATTTTCAGATATTCCCATTTCAACTACTAAATACTTAAACTCATCACTTTCTGTTGCTGAGTCTTTGCTAAAAGAAAATGTAAATGTTTGCGATTCGGTTTTTTTTTTTTTACATATTACTTGTAAAGACATGATTAAAACCTTTCACACTTTAAATGTTAAAAAGACTGCAGATCTGTGGGGTCATTCTGTAGAAGTTGCTAAGTCTATTATTGACATTGTCGCAGCTAGTTTAGCTATTATCTTTAATAATTGTATCGACTGTGTGGAGTTTCCTGACCTTATGAAAAATAGTAAAATTATACCTTTGTTTAAATCAGGTAGTACATCAGACCCTACAAATTATAGACCTATTTCAGTACTACCTACGTTTAGCAAAATATTTGAGAAATTAATTTTAGAGCAATTGCAAAGATTTTTTAATAAACATAAATTATTACATACCAAACAGTTCGGATTTACAAGGGGTCGTTCAACTACTGATAACTGTTAAGTGTTGAACTTTTAGGACATATTTATAATGCATGGGAAGATAAGTGCGATGCCTTGGGAGTCTTTTGTGATTTGTCCAAAGCATTTGATTGTGTTTTTCATGAAACGCTAACCAGGAAACTCCGCCATTACGGGATCCGGAACAGCGCTCTGGATCTTCTTACTTCATATTTGAGTAATAGGATTCAGACCGTTGACGTTAATGGAAAAAGATCTCCTGGATCTATGGTAACAATGGGAGTCCCACAGGGCTCGATTCTTGGTCCTTTCTTGTTTCTTATTTATTTTAATGACTTGCCTTACCTCATAAAGGATAACCATGATATAGTGTTGTTTGCGGATGATACTTCACTTTTGTTAAAACTTAAACGTCAGCAGCTGGTTACTGACGATGTAAATAGCGCGATCTCAAAAGTAGTTCACTGGTTCAATGTTAATAATTTACTTCTTAATGAAAAAAAAACCAAATGCATTAAGTTTACCCTACCTCACGTTAGGCAGGTGAAAACCGATGTGTTGATAAAGGGCGAAGAATTGAATCCTGAAAATAGCACAGTATTCTTAGGCTTAACTTTGGATGCTAAGCTTCAGTGGGGCCCACATATAGATAAATTGTCAAAGAAGCTAAGCTCCGCGGCATATGCTGTTAGAAAAATTCGTAATTTAACTGACATAGAGACAGCCCGTTTAGTATACTTTAGCTATTTTCATAGTGTAATGTCGTACGGTATTCTGTTGTGGGGAAATGCCGCCGACATCCAGACTATCTTTGTTTTGCAGAAAAGAGCTGTTCAGTCAATTTATAAATTAAGCCCAAGACACTCTCTCAGAGAGAAATTTAAGGAGATTAATGTAATGACTGTGCCTTCTCAGTATATTTATGAAAATCTTTTATATGCCTATAAAAATATAAAATTGTTAAAAAAATACAGTGATATCCATAACATAAATACTAGGAATAAACACAAATTTCTAGTACCTACAACAAGGCTCAAGAAAATAGGTGGCTCGTTTAGATGTCAATGTGTACGCTTTTATAATAAGCTTCCAAGCCACGTACAAGATCTAAGTCTTAATAAATTCAAATCTTTCATTAAACGTAAGTTGTGCCAGAAAGCGTTTTATACGTCTAAAGATTACCTTGAAGACAAAAAGGCTTGGGATTGAGCTGCTCCAATTAATTTTGTTTTTTTTATTATATTTTGCACCGTGAATTTTGTTATTATAATATATATATATTTTTTTTGGTTTTCTTGCAATGACAAGAATATTTACTTTTTAAAGTATTACATTATTTTATATTAATTATTGTGAATGTGAAGACTATGTGGATCATTCTTTTTTGTTTTAATTTAAATTTATCTTAGTTTTTAATCATGGTCTGGCAGTTTGAGTAGTTTATGCGGCCTACCCGAATGTCCTTTCTTTGGTATTGTTCGTCGAATCGTTGAGCTCCTTAAATTCTGAGTTGAGCTGCTCGGTTATTGACAAATGCGTGCACTGACTGGACAGGTCCACTCAATCTGGCTGGTTCTTTCCTCAAAAGACCATTTCAGACATCAGTCTACATGGTCTTCACATGATCTAACCAATATTTTGTCTGGACTTTAAAAGAGACTGTGACCTCTGAGTTTGTTTCGGCCTTTCTTCTCAGAGTAGTCAGATAGGAAACGCCGACCTCATCTAGTTTAAAAAAATATGTTCGACATGTAAAAGTGTTTGTATAAACCAACTTACAGAAATAAAATCATTTATCATTTAACACATTCATAACTCTGTCCAAAACGGAGACGCATTCAAAGTTTGGAATTTTCTTAGATCATTGGGGGTCGGTAAAACGCGACAAGAGTCAATCCCTAAAGATTTAGATATCGATGCATGGAATAATCATTTCACAGCTTCGTCCAATTTTGATAGGACAGTAAAGGTGAATACATTGGATTACCTTTCATCTCTTCCGACTCCCAGTTATGCTCCATTTGTTTTTAGTCAATTCTCCGCATGTGATGTTAAGAAGAGCATACTATCGATTACTTCCAATGCAGTAGGAAGTGACTGTATCAGCCGTATAATGTTACTCCCGGTGCTGGACGTTATCCTTCCTGTCATTTGCCACATCCTTAACTTTTCTGCGTCTAGCGGTCTCTTCCCATCCTCATGGAAAGATGAGCAGATAATTCCTTTACCAAAAAAGTCCAATCCCTCATCCTTTTCTGAATT
This sequence comes from Orthosia cruda, assembly GCA_964057195.1. NCBI lineage: Eukaryota > Metazoa > Arthropoda > Insecta > Lepidoptera > Noctuidae > Orthosia > Orthosia cruda. The sequence continues at coordinate 11,190,783 of OZ059836.1, read as the reverse complement.
TCTTCCAATATCCATTTTACCATTCTTGTCGTGTGTCCAAGTGTCGTGGTGGCCCAGTGGCTAAGACCTCGCCTGTCGTGCTTGAGGTCGTTAGTTCGAATCCGGGCAAGTACCAATGTGACTTTTTCAAATTCATATGTACTTTCTAAGTTTATCTTGGACATCACAGGCAACGGTGAAGGAAAACATCGTGAGGAAACCTGGACTTATATAGTTATAATGTAAGTCTGAAATAGCCAAGTCAGAGGCCTGTGTGGTTTCCCAGAGGCGGCTTAATTAACTCTGACACCAGAGGTGGCCACACCTCACACGAAAAAGAAAGAAGACCATTCTTGTCCAAAGTCCTAGAACGGTTAATTCATAATCAAATAAGCACATTCCTATCCAAAAATAATCTCCTCAATCCCTTCCAGTCCGGCTGCGGACGGAGTCCTGGTCACAGCACCACTACAGCTACTACTTCTGCCGGGGTACCACAGGGTGGCGTTTTATCTCCTTTACTGTTCGCAGTTTTTATAAACTCAATCTCCAACAAACTAATTTCTTCCTACCATCTTTATGCAGATGATCTGCAATTATATTCGCGAGCTCCTCTCGGAAAGCTGTCTGATGCTATAGAAACCATCAATCTTTACTACTGAATTGAAGCCAGTTGAATCGTTTCTTTGGAACTTGTCGACCTTCATAGCCACGGCGGCACTTTTCTGGTTGGCACCGGGATACTGGTCTTCAGGAGTTGCACTGCATATGTGGCGGGCTAGTCTCAATAAAAAAGTTGGCATTAAGAGGAAATGTGGGCAGAGAGCACCGGCAGAAATTCCTAAGTAAAAAGTCATAACTTCATACGCCGAGGTTTGGCTCTCACCTATTTCCTTCATCAATATTAAACCAATTTAAAAGATATTCCAAAAACTGGAAAAGAATGACATATACTATGCTATGCTCTGTTTTCTTTATTCATTTATATTTGTCAAATTTGTACAATAGGCATCTGTTGACAGCGCAATTTTGAGAATTTTATGAGGGTGCTAGTGCTTCTAAAGGTAATGTATCATCAATAAAGAAAACATAGATGCATAGTATATGTCTTTATTTTTAGTTTATGGAATATCTTTTAAATTGGTCCAATATTAGAGGCGGAAATAGGTGAGAACCAAACCCCGAATTACGACTTTTGACTTAAGATATTAAGTCGGATGTCTGCGACCTCATTTCCTCTTAAGTACCATAAACAAAAACGTTAAGTATATTTTATAACTAACTGAATCTGATTACAGATTACCCCAAAAGCTACGGACCAATGATTAAAATAATTGAAGAAAGCCTAATTTATTGAGAGAAAAACAAAAGTCTTTGATTTACAAAGGGGCGACCTAAAGGATAATTTAGCATCCTACTAATATTATAAATGCGAAAGTTTGGATAGATGGATGGATGTTTTTTTGTTACTCAATCACGCCAGAACGCGGGCGAATAGCTAGTAAAATATAAAAGGAGATAATAGAATGTTAATTCAAACGTTTGAATATAATAAAGGGTAAAAAAGATATTTCAGAGAATGATATTATGCACAGTAATTTTTAATAATTGTGTGTAAGAACAATATAAATTGTATATCAGTTTGTAATTGTTTTATAGGACAAAGGCCTTTTCTCAAGCGGAAGACAAAAATACTTAATTATTACGAACCTAAAAAAATTACAAACATTCATATACACTGGTATTTAAAAAAACGCTAACAACCTTGCAGGGCTGTATTACTCCCCCTCAGTAGCCGTGGTTTGGTCACCCATCGTGAAGCGAAAAGGGATCTAAGGAAGGACCGCTCGTCAGAGATTTTGCCGATCAAGCCGACGACGACGTAGCGGCCAACAAGTAGGTTGCGGTGCCGCTTGGTGACATCGCAACTGAGGTGGGCTGCGATGTCGTATGGAGCGTCCCAGGTCCCATACGATATCGCATCTGAGAGTTGGAAGCCACGGCGGGAGAGGAGTGCCGGTATTGCGGTGCGCCACTCTCCCTACTTTACGTGGCCTGGAAGGGGTTGCCACCGTCTGATGGCGAAAGCGGTGGGGCCGCAGGGGAGGTCCCTATCCCCCGCGGCTGAAAAGTGGTAGGTGGCGGGGCCACTGACCTGAACCGTTACGGGGGACCAAGGGTAGGGACCATATACGGTATCGTCAGGCGCCCATGTGCTGGTTTGGTCCCTGCGTTGGTGGTGATGGGGAGTACACCCTAGAGGGGGGTCCGGTGACCGACAGCCGCGGCGGGTTCGCGGTGAGTGGTAACGCGTGCCCGTGTTGAAAAAAAATGGCTATATTACCAAAATCAAAATCATTTTTTTTATTTCATATAGGCCTACATGGGCACTTATAAAACCGTCGACAAAAGGTGAACGGTTCGTGTTTGTAGTTTCCTATGGAAAAGAATCGACAAGAAACTCCACAGTTACTCTTTTAAAACTGGTTTGGTTTTACAATATTTCCATATTACAGCATTAATACCTAGATATGGTGGGACAACGTAGACCCAACAATAAGTCGTAAGAAATTAAAAAAAAAAAGATTATATATTATATTAACAAAAAAAAAAAAACGAGATAAAAAGTTAACAAATGTTAACAAGAAATCTAGATATCTAGAAGGCCTACAATGTTCACACATTCACAAAACAATCGGTAAAACAATCTATACAAAGGTAAAATAAAATAATAAAACAAATGTTGTTACCAGTGCTGTAACTTCTCTTAGCATAGGGATATAAATATGTTTGAAAACCATTGTAAAAAGTCCAATTAATGGAAGAAAAAAAAATGAAAAGAAAGAAAGAAAAAACTAAAAAAGGAAAAGAAAAAAAGAAACAAATACCAATATCATAAACAACAAATTTTCTTCTACAACTTTTAAAATTCAAACAAAAACAGCTGATCCATACATTCTGGCGAGTTAAGCGAACATAAATGTATGAGCCAACTGTTTTATTTTTGTTGAATTTTTAAAAGTCGGTTTTTCATACATATTATCACGCATGTTTTCCCAGGGGTCAGGCAGAGGCCAGCCACTTTTCGCCAATTATGTTTAAGTCTCACGTAAGAGAGTTAGCCTATTGGCAACTAGGCACCAGTCCAAACTCCGGGCTGCTACTAAGAAATTCCAGGTACATGGAAAAATCCAATAACCCTTAGCCCAACCAGGGAACCGAACCCGGAACCACATGCTCGGGAGTAATGCTTGATAGCACTAGGCTAACAAGTCGGCCTTCGCAAATTTATGGTTCCGTACCAAACAGCAAAATCAAGTTAGTTGTAATAGGAAAAATGATGGAATTTCTCTGATTTATCAATATATTTGTATTTGTCAGTAAAATATACGTCATTATCATCATCATTAGCTTTTTTTTAATGTTCCCACTGCTGGGACACAGACCTCCTCCCTGAGAGAGGAAATGGACCGTAATCCACAACGCGGGCCCAAAGGTATAAATAAAAAAATAAAAAAATCACTAAATTAAAAAAAGACTTCGGCACAAACTTTTGTAAAAAAAGCTGACTTTGGTAGCTTCTCATTCCACTGAATTACAATATTTTACAAAACAAAAATGCAGTATTTATCAACGAGCTCTAAACAACCCCACTCGATGGGGCAGGTACATTTTTTTTTCTCGCCCCCTCTTTGTCTGTATGGAAGCCCTCCTTAAAAATATATAAACATATTTTTGATCATTTGTATGGCAACAAAATGCTTATACTGTGAATATTTGAAGACTGTAGCTCCAACCGTTTGGCTCTAAAACCTGTGTGTCAGATGACGGATAGATAGACAGAGGGACAGACACGTGAGTGACAGCAATCGGGCTCCGTTTGGACCCTTCCTAGAGTACGGAACTCTTAAAACACGATGCCAATATGTTTTTACGTTGACTGTACCTGCTTGTTATAGTTTTTATACCTACTTTTATTAGCTATTATCTCCTTGGTAGACTGATCATTACAGTAAATTACGGCCATGAAATATGTTGGCCATCCCTAACGTATAATTTCATATTTTTCTTCTTACGATAGCCATAGAAAATGATAAGAGCCTCCTTTTCTGCTTTCAGTGGCGTAGCTGAAATAATGATGGCCAACATTAGGAAGGTATATTAAGCTTCTAAAAGCAGATGAAAATATGAGGTAAAGAAAACAGAGCATTACAGCAATTAGCAAAGCAGTATTTGCCGTGCATCTGTAATTTTTTTGTTTGAACTATGGACGGAAAAAACATACAGGTTACAGAAAGTCAATTGGTCATTTCAGCCGAAATACGTCCACCGCTGGTCATCATAGCCCACCCCCAAGTATCGGCACAATAACCGATCTTCGTATTAAAAATAACTAAATATATTAATTAATCATTCTTCAATTCATTTTGTAGTAAAAATAAGCACTTTATCGTATCAGCATCAGTTATAAATCTTTAAAAAAAATTAAGAATACATAATACTTCTAAATGGTCCATAAGTAACGTTTAAATATTGAAATTCACGTTAAAGTCATCCATCCAAAAACAAAAGAATGTGAATTAATGATTCTGTTTTATTTCATTCACGGCTAACAGGAATTTTGCGTTTCAGAGACAAATTATTATTTCATTAATTCCAAGGGATTAATCACGAATAATTTGTCAACATTAATCTAAGTCAGGCTATGATATTGTGATTACAAATCTTGTAATTGAGGCCATGGACAAATTGTATTCAAAAAGTGTAGAAGCCTAGAAGTGTCACTGAAAGTTGAAAAATAGTCCTAGAAATGATTTTGTTATTAAACTTAGATCTTATTAAAGTTGAATGAGTATTTCTTTCAAAGATTTTAGACTTTATAGACCTGATTTAAGGCGTATATATTCCCAATGTTAAGGGCCTACATACCCTTTAGTGCCGTAAAACGGTAACTGTCTAAAGCATACTCCTTGGTAACGGCTAGGTTAAAAGGTTTGAAAAAATATATATTTATTATTGATTCATGTACATAATTTTTAACAAAAAGTTTTATCGTGTAGCTAATAGTTTTCATATAAAAAATAATTAACAACACGATATTTTTTCGCAACTTTTGGCAACTCCTCTAAAACGACTTGGATGTTTAAAAATATTTTTACAAAGAAAAAATTATGGGTATGTTCCTTCATAGCTAACATAGCATATATAAATCAAATAATATACGCGGTACTGACTGTGCGCCCGCTCGGTACAAGAGTATCACAGACAGTTTTGTCAGCAAAATATATTTTTATATACATATCCTATGTAGGTTAACAATAAATTCTGACCATCAAGTTTTATGTGTAAAAATATTTTTAAACATCCAAGTAGTTTTGGAGGAGTATGCAAACGAAAGCGAAAAAATATCGTGTTGCTAATTATTATTTTAAATCAAAAGTATTAGTCATACGAAAAAGCCATGTTTCACAAATAATGTACATGAATCAATAATATTTTACAAGCTTTTATTTAACTTGCAATGTGAAATATAAATGAGTAAAACAACGTGTAGCTAGTAATTCGGTTTATACGGGACGGCGATGACACACCATTGCCGTGACAGGCCATCGACAAGAACGATCATAAACAATAAGTAGGTTACCATACATTACACCTTCACCCTTAATCTAGAACCCTTTACATTTACATTAACAATCAATAAAAGGCTTTCAGAGCTTTAAAACTTAACTCATAAAAACAAAAGAAACTTAATATGACTTCTACGCCTTCACCATAAATTATACCTAGCTGGCTTATCAATTCAACATTGACGAATGGGACGAGACTGGGGCGGCTTAGGAGAAGGCAAGGAAGGCTGTGTTGTGCTCTCAACCGGCTGTTCTACGCAGTCTTCAAAAGATTCTCCATCCCCGTCATCCTGATGTGTGGTCGCCGCGGTCGAGGCTTCGCTCCGTGGACCGCCCGGACTGGGCGCTCCCTGTTCTTGCGTTACCACAACCGTCTTGGAATTCTCACTGATCGGGCTAGAGGGAGAAGGACAGATTAGTGAACTCCGTATCCGTGGCTTCAGCTGATCTACATGTTTGTGGGATTCTCTACCTAAAGCATCTACTACCTTATAATCAGTGGTCCCCATCTTTTCTGCAACCTTTCCAGTTACCCATTTATCCTGTCCACGATATTGACGCAGCCAGACCTCATCCCCCGGGCGTAGTTGACGCAACCCATTTGCGCCGTATTTTTGTTGACGCTCCTGAGCATCTCTAACTCTACTGTCCCTACTTGGTCTTAGGGCGTCGAATTTTGTACGTAACCTACGGCCAAACATGAGCGACGCCGGTGTTTCGCCTGTAGTACAGTGTTCTGTATTCCTATAATATAGAAGGAAATTATTTAAAAATAAATTTATGTTTAAGTTCTCTCTAATTGCCTTTTTAATAGCTGTTTTAACTGTATGAACTGCGTTCTCTGCTGCCCCGTTTGAGGCGGGGTGATATGGCGCTGAAAATATATGTTCGATCCCGTTTGTACCGAGAAATTGAGAAAACTCATGGCTTGTAAAGGGCGGCCCGTTATCAGATACTATTTGTCTGGGTAATCCAAAACGTGCAAACACGTCACTTAAAACGCTGATCGTGTGACTAGCCGCTGTACTAGGTACTTGACTAACTTCTAACCATTTGGTCCTGGCATCAACCATTACTAAAAATATCCGCCCCGTGATAGGGCCTAAGAAATCAACATGTACACGGGCCCATGGTCTATCTGGCCAATCCCATGGGCAGGGCATATGTCGAGGCGGAGCCTCGCTCTCTGCAGCACAGACACTGCAACCACGGCACGTTTTTTCAATCTCGTCGTCCATACCCGGCCACCAGACATAGCTCCTAGCGAAAGCTTTAGTTTTTACTATGCCCATATGTGCCTCATGTAAATCCATTAAAACCTTATTCCTACACTCACCCGGTACGACCACCCTATGGCCCCACATCACACAACCTAACTCCTCGTATAGTTCTTTTTTACGATTAAAATAAAGTTGGAGCGATTTAATTTCGTTATCAGACGGCCATTCGTCGCGAAGATATGTTAGAACTCGGCCTAGCAACTGGTCTCGGCTCGTCTGTCTTTTAATCTCATTATAATCCAATAACATGGCATTTTGGGCGAAATGTAAATATGATTGTTCCGGAACTTTAATAGGTTGTTTAACATCAGAAAGAGCTGGCAACCGCGATAACCCATCTGCCCCATTCTGCTTTGAAGTAACATACTCAATGTCGTACGTATAGGCTGACAACTTAATAGCCCACCTTTGTAATCGGCTCGCAGCCATTGATGGTATACCCTGTTTAGGCCCAAAAATAGTGACCAGTGGCTTGTGGTCCGTACGTAGTGTAAAACGTCGCCCATATAAATACTGGTGCAATTTTTCTAAGCAAAACACAATAGCCAAAGCCTCCCGCTCGATTTGTGAATAATGCTTTTCAGCTGCGTTAAGCGCGCGCGACACATACACAACAGGACGCTCATGCTGTCCGTCTGTGCTACTATCATTGAGTTCACCCATCTGACTTAATACGCCTCCTATTCCTCTCGCGCTCGCGTCACAAGTTAAAAACAAGGGTTTGTTTGGTTCGTAATGAGCAAGGACGTCGGCACTAATCAAAATATTTTTAATTCTCTTAAAAGCTGACTCACACTCATCATTCCATGTCCAAGTAACTCCCTTCTTTAGTATCCTGTACAAAGGTGCCAAAATATTGCTCAAGTTTTTAACAAATTTCGCATAATACATGATTGTTCCTAAAAAGGCTCTCAAATCGGTAATATTCTCTGGGCGGGGTATGTTTAATATACCTTCCACCTTTTCAGGGTCCACCTTAATTCCCTCGGCAGAGATAATAAAACCTAAATATTTAACCTCATTAGTCAAGAACATGCACTTTTTTTGATTCAGTTTCATTCCATTATGATGTAACCGCTCTAAAACTCTCTCTAAAATAACTAAATGCTCCCTAATATTGGGTGATCCAATAATAATATCATCGAGAAATACTTCTACGTTTGGAATATCGTTCAGAAGATTCTCCATAATTCGTTGGAATATACCAGGGCTTGACGATAAACCGAAGACCAATCTTTTATACTTAAAAAGGCCCTTGTGAGTATTAATAACCGTACAATTATCAGGGTCATCCAATTCTATCTGATTATATGCTTGCGTTAAATCAATTTTTGTAAATATCTTAGAACCATTTAATTTAACCAGCAAGTCGTTTATAAGTGGTAAGGGATATTTGTCCACCAATAGTACTAGATTTAATGTTATTTTGTAATCAGCACAGATACGGAGTCCACCATCAGCCTTACGAACCGGTACAAGTGGAGTAGCCCAATCAGCGCACTCCACAGGCTCGATGACCCCGGCGCGCAGCATGCCTTCCAGCTCAGCCTCGACGCGCTCGCGGAGCGCGTACGGCACAGGACGTGCGCGACAGAAAACCGGCGTTGCTCCCTCGCGTAGTCGTAACCGAGCCTTGCCTCCCGTGAACCGGCCCAGTCCCTCCGAAAACAAATCCTTAAATCTGTGAAGTAATAATGTTAATTGATCATTACATGAAACATTGCTATTTCTTTTGTCTGTGCTCAGTGTGATCATATTTTGGTACAAAGGTATTTTAATGCCTAGTTCAGTAAGCCATTGTCGACCTAATAGCGAGGTGGTGCCACCCTCTATTACAAACAATTCCATTTGCTTGGACTTATTTCCATACTTAACCATTGGCCTAATCACCCCTATAGGTTTTGTAATAGTACCATCATAGAATCTAAAAACTAAATTAGAATTATCTAAAGGTCTATGGCTAAACAGTTGATCATACTTTTTCCTACTAATACATGATACTAAAGACCCTGTATCAATCTCCATAGACAATTGGGTTTGATCTACATAAATAGATAAGCTCACCGGTTTGTAGCTATTCAAACTAAGTTGATGCAAATCTTCTACTACCCAATCCTCCTCGTCTGTCAAAGGAGGCTCATCCTCCCCTGCCTGGCTCCAGAGGTTTGACTGATTGGCTACCCCGCCTGCTGCTTGAACATGCGCCACCATGTTATTGGTGTCACATCGGTCCTTCGGCTGTCTTCCACCAGAACGCACCGGACAAACCCGACGTAGATGTCCTTTCTGTCTACACATACCGCAGATAAACCGACTGTATCTACATCGCTCCCTCTGGTGATCCGAAGCTCCGCAAGCAGAACAATTGTTTTTCGAATCATCGGCGGTGACCTTCCGTGCCGCCGGCAGCCCGTGTGATCCATCACGCCCTCGGCGGCCCCCGCTGCCCGACGCCACCACCGTATGCACCGCTCCAGCCGCGTTATCACCGCTACCGTCCGAGTCGCAATTTTTCCCGACTGTTTGTTCCACTGCCGCTGCATCCCTCTCCGCCGATTCCATAGCGCATGAAATCTTAACGGCATTTGCATATTGCAGATTTTCTTCCGTAAACAATCGTTGCCTAATCGACTCGCTTCGCAACCCGCATACTAACTGATCACGTAAATTCTCTTCCAATACGGACGTAAATTCGCAAAATTTGGACATTTTCCTCAGTTCTGAAATATATTGTAAAATGGATTCACCCGCATTTTGTCTTCGTTGTCGGAAACGGTACCTCTCTGCCATAAATGACGGCTTTGGTTGCAAGTGATCCGTCATAACCTTCACCACCTCCACATAGGTTTTTGCACTCGGTTTGCCCGGACTTGTTAAATTGCTTAAAAGTTCATAAGCTTCGTCACCCATCGCCGCAATCAATGTGGGTAACCAAAATTCCTCCTTAACATTGTTGACCTTGAAGAACATTTCCATGCGTTCCACATACATTGTCCAATTGCCCGATCTTACATTAAACTCGGTTAGTTTTCCGATTGACATTTTGGATAAAATTTTTATTTAGCACGCTTCTAATTTTTATCCTCGTCGCCACTGAAATATATGAGTAAAACAACGTGTAGCTAGTAATTCGGTTTATACGGGACGGCGATGACACACCATTGCCGTGACAGGCCATCGACAAGAACGATCATAAACAATAAGTAGGTTACCATACATTACACAATGTATGTATGTATGTAAGTATGTTCGGGCCAAATCTTGCAACTAAATTTTATAGCAGTTACTCTCAACCGTTTAAGATGAGATTTTGCATACACGTTTACTTTGGATGACAATGCATGGTTAACTAAGTGACGTCATTCTATATCGAATATGGCTGACGGCCTAACATGGCCGACTAGTTTTTTTTGTTGCACTGCTATGATATGGGTATCAAAGTTTAAGGGTTTGCTGAGAAGAATACGAAAAAAAGCTTGACTTGAAAAATATTTTTTTATGTATACGAAAAAAAAAAAATTTTTTTTCAACCCTTTTTTACCTAACCGATACGTAACCCTTTTACGACATTAAAGCGGAGTAAGTGCCCTAACCTGACTATTTATTGCCTCATTGTAGTCCCAACCGCTACTGGTGCTGTAAGGTCATGGATTTGATTCGTATCAGTAGTAGCTCGGAGCCTGGGTTTGTACCTGGCTGATGGCGATTGGTTCACCCTTAACAACATTATTTGGTTCCGTATGGTGCCGGACGTAAAGAATTTTACCATCCCATGTCCTCCCGTGGGTGTCGTAAGAGGCGACTAAGGGACAAACCCAGAGAATGGGCAGCAGCGTTCTCTGTGCTTCTATAACAACCATACTGCGATCGCCAACCCGCCTGCCAAGCGTGGCGATTATGGCAAAACCCCCCCAATGAATAGCAAAAATAAAAAATGGCCCCTGGTACCCGGCAGCTTGCCTACCCTCGACTACGGTAGCGGTCGAGGCTACGGCATGGCAAGGGGTGCTAAGAATCTCCGGACGAGATCCGGCTACCTCAAAAATCACCGACGACTGGACCTGGCAACGTACAACACGCGCACACTTCGGACCGACGAGAAGGTCACCGAACTCGAGGAGGAATTGAGCAGGTTGCGATGGAGTATTATAGGGTTATCTGAAGTCCGAAGAGAGGGGGAGGACTCGATAATCCTCAAATCCGGTAACCTGCTCTATTTCCGAGAGGGTGACCGGCAGTCCCAGGGTGGTGTCGGGTTTATCGTCCACAAGTCCCTTGTGAACAACGTGGTGAAGATCGAGAGTGTGTCGACCAGGGTGGCGTACCTTATACTCAGAATATCCTCAAGATATTCGCTGAAGGTCATAAAGGTCTACGCCCCAACCTCGGCACACCCCGACGGTGAGGTAGAGACCATGTATGAGGATATCTCCAGAGCCATGCATGGTTTCAAAACTCACTTCACCGTTGTCATGGGGGACTTCAACGCGAAACTGGGCAAACGAGACGAGGATGAGCTGCAAGTGGGGCAATTTGGAGTTGGACAACGGAACCACCGGGGTCACCTACTGGCCAGTTTTATGGAGAGGGAGGGCCTCTATATGATGAACTCCTTCTTCAAAAAGCGTGAACACAGGAAGTGGACCTGGCAGAGCCCCGATGGTGCAACAAAAAATGAGATCGACTTCATCATGTCAACGAAGAAGCAAATGTTCAATGATGTCTCTGTGATCAATTCGGTAAAAACCGGGAGCGATCACCGCATGGTAAGAGGCACATTGAACATTAATATTAAGCTTGAAAGGTCTCGACTGATGAAGTCCACGCTCCGGCCAGCACAGATCCAGGTCCAAAACCCCGAGAGCTTTCAGCTCGAACTCCAGAATCGTTTCGAGTGCCTAGGGAGCTCCGTGGATGAATATAGCAACGGGTTCGTGGAAGCTGTCCATACGGTCGGGTCTAAGTTTTTCAAGACCCGTCGTACAGATAGAAACAAAAAGCTCTCTGATCATACCCTCAAGCTTATGAAGGAGAGGCGTGAGATGATCCTGCAGTCTTCAGATGAGGCGTGCAAATACCGGCAGCTCAATAGACAGATCTCTAAATCCTTGAAAAGAGACCTCCGCCGCTTCAATACCGAGCGTATTAAAGACGCGATCGAGCGAAATAAAGGCTCCAAGGTGTTTTCAAGGGATCTGGCTATTGGGCAGAGCCAACTCACGAAACTGAAGACCGACGATGGCAGGATCGTATCCGCCAAACCGGAGCTTCTCAGGGAGATCGAGACATTCTATGGGCAGTTGTACACATCGATCAGCAAGCCCGTTGCGAGTCTAGCAAATGACCCAAGAGCTAGATTGACCCGACACTATACCGAAGATATCCCGGACGTCAGCCTGTACGAGATTAGGATGGCTCTGAAACAGCTCAAAAACAACAAGGCACCGGGTGATGACGGAATTACGGCCGAACTCCTGAAGGCGGGTGGAAAACCGGTCCTTAGGGCCCTTCAGAAGCTGTTTGATTCCGTCATACTCGAGGGCAAGAAGAGTGGTGGTACTCTTCTTCAAGAAGGGCGACAATGCCCGGTTGAAGAACTATAGGCCCATCTCACTTCTTAGCCATGTCTACAAGTTGTTTTCAAGAGTCATCACGAATCGTCTCGCGCGCAGTTTAGACGAATTCCAGCCCCCCGAACAAGCCGGATTCCGAAAAGGCTTTAGCACCGTAGACCACATACATACGCTGCGGCAGGTTATACAGAAGACCGAAGAGTATAACCTGCCTCTCTGTTTAGCGTTTGTGGACTACGAGAAAGCCTTCGATTCGATAGAGACTTGGGCTGTACTGCAGTCTCTCCAACGGTGCCAGATCGACTACCGGTACATTGAGGTGTTGAAGTGTTTGTACAAAAACGCCACCATGTCAGTCCGTCTTCAGGATCAGACCTCGAAACCAATCCTTCTCCAGCGCGGCGTGAGACAGGGAGACGTCATTTCTCCGAAACTGTTCACTGCTGCGCTGGAGGATGTCTTCAAGGTTCTGGACTGGAGGGGGCTGGGCATCAACGTTAATGGCGAGTACATTACTCACCTTCGGTTTGCCGACGACATAGTGGTCATGGCTGAGACCATGGAGAGCCTCAGTAAAATGCTCGATGACCTCAGTAGAGCTTCCGAAAGAGTGGGTCTTAAAATGAACATGGACAAAACCAAGATCATGGTGAATGCCCATGTAACACCCACTCCTATCAAGGTCGGAGACTCTACTCTCGAAATTGTAGACGATTATGTCTACCTGGGACAAACGATCCAGTTGGGTAGGCCCAATTTCGAGAAAGAGGTCAACCGTCGAATCCGACTCGGCTGGGCGGCGTTCGGGAAGTTGCGTGGTATCTTCTCGTCCAATTTACCGCAGTGTCTCAAGACAAAAGTCTATGACCAGTGTGTGTTGCCAGTGATCACCTATGGGACCGAGACGTGGTCGCTCACAATGGGCCTTATCAGAAAGCTCAAAGTCACCCAAAGGGCAATGGAGAGGGCTATGCTCGGAATTTCCTTGCGTGATCACGTCAGAAATGATGATATCCGCAGGAGAACCAAAGTTACCGACATAGCCCGAAGAATTGCCAAACTTAAGTGGCAGTGGGCAGGGCACATTGCTCGCAGAACGGATGGCCGATGGGGCCGAAAAGTTCTGGAATGGCGACCGCGAACCGGAAGACGATACGTTGGAAGGCCTCCTACTAGGTGGACTGATGACCTGGTTAAGGTTGCGGGAAGGCGCTGGATGCGAGACGCACGGGATCGGTCAATGTGGCGACGCCTGGGGGAGGCCTATGTCCAGCAGTGGACGTCTTTCGGCTGAAATGATGATGATGAATGATTACAACATTAAACTTAGACGAAACCAGTAAAATAGCGGTGTAATAAGGGTACCCCTCGGTACGTAGTGTAGCGTTACGTAAACTCCGGAGAGCAAAACGTAAACCACGTTAATAAAATATGTAATTTTAAATTAAAATTAAGCAAAAGGATATAGGTAATAATCCGGCTTGGCACGACGTGGGCAGCTAACCAGGCAGCAGGTCAGGCAGGAAGACGTGGTAGGCCCTGGGTAGACAGATGAGCAGGCACCACGACGGACAAGCAGGCAATCAGATAGACAGGCTTTAGAGTAGGCAGCAGGACGGATAAGCAGGCACACATATATATGGTCAAAGGCAGCTGAACTAATAGTCAGGCTAACGGGCAGGTAGGCAGTAGCACAGGTGCAGGCACATGCAGCAAGGGGTGCAGGCACAGGCAGCAAGGGGTGTGGAGGCTGGACTGTGGCTTTTTACGCCGATTAAACGAGCCCTTTAAGAAAACTTTTTAACAATAAATCAAACCGACTTCCAGAACAAAAAACTACAAAGCAAAAAATAACTTTCTTTTCCGAAGTCGGTGCCTTTTGTACCCATTTTTCGACACAGACTTCGGAAAAGAAAGTTTTTTTTGCTTTGTAGTTTTTTGTTCTGGAAGTCAGTTTGATTTTTTGTTAAAAAAAAAATATTTTTCTCTATTTAGTTTTGGTAGGTATCTCCAATTATCATGATAATCATTTATGGTCAAAGTAAATCTCATGACGATTCTAATAAGTCCAAACACGACTAGGATACATTGTTTTATTTCAGAGTTCCAGTGCCTACCTTCCGGCTTCATCATCAGAACAGTTCAATGGTACCATTTTTATCAGTACCATTCATTTATAAGTATTTGCTTCATCAAATCGGTTAACTATTCGAGATATTTTATACCCGTGACATACTCAGCATTTAGGAGTTCTAGTGGCAATCTGTGGTCTTCTTCATCAGTTCTACTTCACCAAATTATACTTTCTCAGTGCAAGTGATTGCATTGTTGATGAAAATACCAAAATCGCTATATGTATGGCTATAATATTTGAGAAGTTCCCTTAATTGCTCTAGGATTTCATCATCAGATCCTGACTTGATGACTATGGGACCAACTAGGAAGTATACCCTTCAAAACAAAAGAAGATTATTATATATTATAGGTAATACAGATAACACTTTCCATGTAAGTTCAATTAAGAGTTTTGGGCGAGAGATTGCGTGATGAACGCACTCAACCCATGGTTGCAAGAGACTGGCCACCATCGCCGGCGGCCATCGGTGGCTGCGGCGTAACGACTGTCGCACCACCGCGCGGAATACCACCAAAACAACGATAGGTGACACTTATTTAATAAATTGGAACTAGTATACCAATGCCTTTCAATCGCCCTATGGTGATGTAATAAAATATGAACTATAAATTAGGAAGCGTAACCATTTTCCCCGGCTTGAAAGTTCCCACTTTCGAGACACAAAGGAGAAGTAAAATAAGTTGCAGATCATCACAACTCTACCAAAAGTTATGAGAACTCTAAAGTTGCGACTCTCTATTATAAATAAGAATATTCAATTAACTATTCTACGCGGTAATTAAATCTAATACTGCACATTGGTGCACGGTAAAATTAATTATTAATGTAACGAAACTTATTGCGTTGGCAAAGGGCATAACTTTACTACCGGGCGACTCTGAAGGATCCCGCTTTTAGTTTTTACCAGAAATATTTCTGTGATTACTCCTAACGGCCAATGCAGCGGCATCACATTGTCCTGCATGGAGACGACAACCATGCCGACCCGTATTGGATTGGCAGGGGTGTTCCATTTCTGTTTGGATTGTAGGGTGTGCAGGTACTCTTGGCGCAACCGCTTCCAAAAAGACTGGACCATTTGGTCAGTTAATTCATAACGCGAAATAAGATGTAACCGCGTTTCATAGACTTCGCGGGCGGGGAGAAATAATAGAGGTTTCGTATGAAGTTTCGCACACACCAGCGAAACGACGATACTACCGTCGGGTCTGACTAAACCGAACTGGGCGTAAACCGAACCACCGTAAGCTTTCTCACTAGCGTCGGCAAAACCGACGAGGGAGAGCCTATAGCGTTCTACGACGCCGACATGTTGCAAAAATCTCAGTACAGAGATAATTGGCAATTCAGCTTGAAATTGTTCCCACAGACGAACAATGCGAAGTGGTGGGACGTCATCCCATCCAAGTTTGACAAGCCAAAGCTCTTTGATTAGAAGCTTGGCGTATAAAATTATCGGTGCCACGAGGCCTTATCATCTGCCTAGCCTTTTACCAATTATGTTGGGGTCGGCTTCCAGTCTAACCGGATTCAGCTGAGTACCAGTATTTTACATGGAGCGACTGCCTATCTGACCTCCAAAACCCAGTAACTAAGTAATACGGTACCCCTTGGCTAGACAGGTGTCAGATTCTCAAGCTACCACGAGGTGCCACGAGGCCTACAACGTCGAAAAGACGTGCAATGGAAGAAAGAATATTCCGTTTCGTGCAAGGGCGAACATTAGGGTTAACCTGGAATACGAAACAATCCTCATTAAACCGATATAAGATACGTTGAAGCGAACGATCTTGTGGGCGTATACCTATACGTAGGTACATAGATTTAACATCTGCGGAAATAGCGACACTAAAAAGCCTAAAATTTAACAAGATGTTAAAAAGTTTAGCCTGAAGGACTGGACCTGCGTACAGGATATCATTGAGCGAGATACCGTTATCTGTACTTGCACTAGTATCTAGGACCACGCGTAGCTTTATCCTCTCGAATAACAGCATGGTGAGGAATATAGTAGTCCATTTCTCGCTCCTTACAATTTCGTTTGGGCAACCCACATTCAGGTAAAATATTTTGCACCAAAGAAATATAATTGTTCTGTAGATAATCCCGTATGACGTCATCATAAAGAAGCTTGAAGTTAGGAAGCGATTTAAGTTTACGTTCGAGGCGATGGAATCTCTTGCGAGCTATATCAAAAGAATTTCCTAACGCTAACGCGTCTGTTTTCAGTGGTAAAGCTGCAACATACATGCCATTTGTAGCGCGGGTAATTGTGCTACAATAAAACTCTTCACAGTGTTTTTCATCCACACTCCCAACGGACGAAGCAGCAACATCTTCAATCTCTCAAAACTTACGAAAATCGAAAGAACTCGCAAAGAAAGACAGAGTGTCAGTTGAATGTTCGATAATAGGTGCTTCTACTAGAAGTATGTAGCCGAGCATAGTCTCCAATGCATCGGGGCAACCGGGTGCGCTGGTCACGGGACCGGGTCGCAATAACTTAGCGAACAACGTGACTCCAAGTAACATGTCAATATTACCTGGCACACCCCAGCTGTCATCAGCGAGAAGTTTAGGATCAATATGCTTCAATTCGGCAGTATCTATAGCACCCAGAGGAAGCTGCCTGGTTATCTGATCCAAGACTAGAGCGTCAATTCTATACCTAGGCTGCGAGCAAAACCGTGAGCTAAACGTAAGATTCACTGAGCCGCGAACGGTAGTTATTGAGTCCGTATGTATAGTTAGACCGAGCATACGGCAGCAACGCGATGTCATATAATTCTTTTGCGACCCAGGGTCCAAAAGACATCTAACCACCACGCCCTTACCCTTCCTACCCGCCACTAACACCTTGGCAGTAGCCAGAACTTCGGTACTACGTGTGGCCTGGATTTGAGCAGAAGAATGCGTACACAACGCCACGCGATCAGAAGTAGCTGGGTCGGCCGCAGAAACGCAGGCTGGGTCGCTAGCGGGCGCCAGCGCAGGGGCTTGCGTCGATTGCTCAAAATGCAATAAGGAATGATGCTTACCGTTGCATTTCCTACATGTTGACTTAGATAGGCACTTAGAGACGCAATGTTGGCTACTTAGGCAGTTAACGCATCTGTGATTGTCTTTTACAAACTTAAATCTATTATCCGCGCTCAACTTTTGAAACGCTTTGCACGTATACAAGTTTTTATGCGGGGATTGACAGAGTGAACATTTGGATTCAGTAGCCACAAACACCTGCGATACCTTAGATGAGGTGCTGGGTCTACCTACGGGGGCGGGCTTAGTTGCCGCAGAAGAGATAAGATGTCAAATTTTTACTTTTTCACGAACAAACTTTACAAAATAATCATGATCCAACTCTTGTTGATTACGAAGCGACATTTCAAAATGTTTTGCTGTATCTGAGTCTAGTAACTTAAGACCACAATGAATAAATATAAAATCATCCAAGTTATGTATTTTCAATTGTTTGAGTCCCGCAACCGTAGAAGTTAATTTATCGAAACCTTGTTCAATATTAGCGGGTGTCGTTCTGAACGACTTCAATGAGAACAGTTGATTTAGATAATTAGTGGCGAGCGCGCGAGTATCCAGGTACTTTGCGATAAGCGCATCCCAGACAACGCGGTAATTATCGCCAGAAGGTACAATACCTACTGCCACATTCCTAGCCTTTCCCTTTAGACAACTCACAAACAGATAATGAATGCGATCAGAATCTGATAAATCTGCGTTCGTATGTATAATACGTTTGAAAGTCTCATAAAAGAACGGAAAGCTCTGAATATCACCGTCAAAGGCAGGCAGCTCAATTTTAGGTGATGAACCTTTATATGATGATAATTAGGGCTCGCTATCGGGCTAGGTTCCTTGGAAACAGTTGATTCAGTTAATGAAGCTAAAGTAATTTTTATCTCGCCGACCAAGTCATCAAATGAATGTAAGGCACTATAGCTTACTTCGCACTTTGGATCCAATGTCAATTTTAACATATTTATCTCGTCCATTATCTCATTGAATTCGCTACGTTGGCCGTCAATTTGTTTAGCCTGAGCAATAAAAGAATTACGTAATCTTTCTGTTGTTAAAGATTCTGTTGAATCCAAAATCCTTTGAACCCGCGCGAAATACGAGTCGCGTTTACTTTCCAATAACCTAAGTTTAACCTTGTCCGTCATAGTGAACAGAAGTTAAAATATGGAAACGAAAAAAAACAACAAATTTTTATCTTTTACGGAATGCGCGTAAGTGAAATTAGTGGTCCAATCAAACTGATCAACGAAAGATTTTACAACTTACGTAAACAATAGTACGGAACGATCCGTACACGCGAACCCTAACAATAATAAATTGTAAGGTGGAAAAAAATATAACGCGTACAAAGTTTGAACAACGTACAAAGTTTGAACCGCGTACAAGTAACAAAGTCTAATACAAATAAAATAGTAAGCACGCGAAATACCTTATGAACGTACCCATCTACCTATATCTATGATTAGCTTAGAGATACCTACAACCCGATAATTAACATTTATGTCGGATGCGATGCGATTTTTTTTTTCCTTGTAGTATTCTATTTATATGAGATTAACTTACCCAATACATAGAATATGTACAGATTTTTAACCAAAAATAAGTTAAGTGTGAAACATAGAAACAAGTATGGTACTTATTTCCGTAATCGATGCGATTGTGTTCGTAACGAAATACCTTCGTAAAACACAATAAAATTCCTAACAAGTAAATACGCAGATGACCGTTCGAAGTAAATTATCTAGTAAGTACTACGATTACAAGTTAGGTGCGGGGGTCATATGTATAAATATACGGCTGTTTCCTATGAGGAGAACTAAACGCGTATACAAATCTGTTATTTTACCTGAAGGTTCCTATCAAAAGATCAAGTTACCTTACAAAATAAAATAACACGCGACGCAATGATAATCTGGTTAATTGCAATAATTAATCAAATGCGGTTGAGTCTAGAATTATAAAGAATACCTACTCGTGCAATACGAGTATAGTAGGCATTTACATAACGAACCAACAGTAGTAGTGTATCGTAAAATAATCAATGTCATTCATTCTGCAAATCTCGATTAGAAAAATATATAAAAGTTTCCAATGCGTAAATAAAAATTAACCGCACGATAACAAGAACTGGAATATTCCACAGTCACGTAGGCCAACTTGAACGAATGTTTTAACAGACTACCCACAATTTTCAAACACGAACAAAAAAATATGTAATTACGCCGAAAATTAACTGATTTATTAAATAAACTTATTTAGCGTATTGAATCAACGTTGATATTCAATTAAATGTATTTTTCGGAGTTTCAATTAGTGAAATTAAAGATTTACGTTAACAATTTTTACACCTTTATACCACAATCACAATTACCAACTTTATATCCCACATTTACATCACTTGATCTCTGACAAAAAACATAAACACGCTCAATATACAAACATATCAACATACTTATTCACCGTCTACAACCCCAGATACAATAGTTCTAAACCTACATTAGTAGAAAACCTATATTACTTAGATTCTAAATATACAATTTGTTACCCCCTGTTTTCCCCTATACAGGATGTTGAATTCGTCCGTGTGTACTTACACTTCCTAGAATCTAATCCGCTATTTTTCATAGCATCTAACTACCCTAGTTGCAATCCCGACAGTACTAACTTAATATGTTTAAATGGATAGTTTCGATACACTAAACGAAATTGATCAGATTAAACCATCAGAATCGAAAAAGTGTAATATAAAGGAACTAAAATTAAACACGGGTAATTCTCCACACAATTTAATTATTTTAACACAAAACATTAGAAGTATATATAAAAATTTTGATGACTTGCAACTCACCCTATCACAACTAAAATATGAAGTAGATATTTTGATTCTCACAGAATGTTGGTTAAACCCTAAAAAAAACGTACCACAATTAGTTAATTACACATCTTTCCAAACAAAACACCATATTAACCAAAGTGACGGGGTAGTTGTATACATCACAAATAAATTGTCAGTAAAATTTAAAGAACTAAACCTTGTAAATGCCACCGGACTCGAGTTAAATATACCAAATTACACTATCTTGGGTGTTTACCGTTCCCCATCATTTCTACATGCAGGTAACTTCATTACATCCCTTAACAATCATCTTGATAATATTACTCCTAGTAAAAACATTCTAATCTTAGGGGACATTAATATCGACTTAATTATTTCACCTACTGAAACTAACAATGAAAGAAACAATAGACTAACCTACTTAGATATGCTATCAACGCATGGACTTTTACCATCTCACAACCTACCCACGAGGGGGGATGGATGCCTAGATCACGTCTTCTTGAGTCTTGATTATCAAAAAAACATAGCTTTTACAGCGGTTTTAAATACAACCGTAACAGACCACTGCCTGATTTTGTTATCACTTGAGAACAAATATTGCTATAATATACCCAAAAAGCACAAAATAATAATCAACTACGAAAATGCTCATAATAGTCTAAAAAATATTGATACCTCCTTTTTTAACATCTTTAAAGACCCTGATACATACGCCTTTGCGCTTATAGAATTGGTCAAGACAGCTTTACTTTCGAACTCTAAAAGTGTAATTATCACGAATAGCAAAAGAACGATTAAACCCTGGATAACAACAGGTGCCCTACGGTGTATTAGACTAAGAAATTCAATCTACCATAAACTCAAATTAAACCCACATAATCAAATTCTAATAATTACATATAGACGATATCGGACATTCTGTGGGAACCTTATAAAAAAACTAAAAAACAAATTCAACAAAGACAAAATCAAAGCATCTGCTAAAAACCCTCGGGCATTGTGGTCAGCCATTAATGATATCACAAATTATAAGCCACCTAGGAGCTCAAATTGCGACCTACTTAAGATAAAATCATGTCCCCTAGACTCAGTCAACTATATTAATAATTATTTTATTAACATTGGTCAATCTTTAGCTCAGAACATCTTAAATAGTTACGTACCCCCTACATCTGGTATTACAGACAGCCCTAATCTGTCCTCCTTTGTTCTCCTAGACACCTCTCAGGAGGAAGTTGAAAATATACTGATGTCACTAGACTCTGGGAGTGCACCAGGATGGGACGGAATTCCTACCCTTTTCCTAAAACAGGCCAAGGAGATCTTAGTCCCGCTGATCTGTGGCCTGGCCAACCTATGCTTTAACACTGGTATCTTCCCCTACCTTCTTAAGCGCTCCGTTGTTACCCCTGTGTATAAGAGTGGAGATAAAGACGACGTTAACAACTATCGGCCAATTTCTGTGTTGACCTCCATTTCTAAAATCATTGAGAAGCTCTTGAACTCTAGAATAGTTAACTACCTGACTAAGTATAACATCTTATCTTCCTCTCAATATGGTTTCAGAAGGGTAATGTCGGCCCAGGATGCTACGGAGGAACTAGCAACTGTGATAACCAAGGCAGTAGATAAGGGGAACAAATGCCTAGTGGCCTTTCTTGACCTCAGGAAAGCCTTTGATACCGTCTCTATATCTAAACTTATACACAGGCTGGAGAACTTAGGTTTTCGAGGTTCTGCTCTCTCTCTTCTCAGCAGTTACCTTCTAAACAGAAAGCAGGGGGTGAAAATTGAAAACTATGTTAGTGACGAGGAGAACGTGACGTATGGCGTCCCGCAGGGCAGTGTCCTCGGCCCGACGCTATTTTTGATTTACATTAATGAACTTTGTAACCTTATTATCAACGGTGCAAGGATACTGTCCTACGCGGATGACACCGCTATTATCTTCTCTGCTAAGACCTGGGATAAAGTTAGGCTGGAGGCTGAGCGGGGACTCGCCAGAGTTAGTGATTGACTAAGGGAGAATCTACTTACTCTAAATACCCTAAAAACCAACTTCGTCTGCTTCACTAAATACGCAAACACTCAGCCTGCGCCTGACTTTAAGATAAGAATACATTCCTGTCGTACCCCAACCCAATCTACCTGTAGTTGCCCTATAATTCAGAAGGTAAATTCAGTCAAGTACCTAGGTATTGTAGTAGATCAAAGGTTAAGCTGGTACCCACACCTCGAACTAACTATAGGGAGGGTAAGAAAACTCATATGGGTTTTCAAATCTTTGAGACACGTTATGAGTACAGAACTTCAAAATAAAATATATATCGCACTAGCCCAATCTGTAATCATATATTGTATCTCGGTATGGGGTGGAGCAGCTAAGTCGTATTTTATAGAACTAGAGAGGGCACAGAGATCCTTGATTAAGGTCATGTACTGTAAGCCCTACAGGTTCCCTACTGAAACTCTATACGCAAGCTCTAAGCTGCTCTCCGTCAGAAAACTGTATATATTACACATGGTACTAAGATATCACAAAATTCTACCCTTTAGCCATGCCAAACTTAAAAAAAGACGGTGTGATATAGTAGCCCCTACATACTCAGCACGTTCAACTTTTGCTAGTCGCCAAAATGTAACTCAAGCCCCACTCGTTTATAATAAAGTAAATCGCGTACTTAACATTTACCCTATGCAGTTGTTCGAGTGTAAGAAAACATTGACGGAATGGATCTTCACACTTAAATATGATGCCGTTGAAGGCATTTTGGCTACACTGGGTTGAACGTCATGCATACACATACTCCTACATGCCCACACACACAATCCAACACACACACACACACACACACTCCAACACTCATTCACACATCCACACGTCCATTCACACACACACACATCCACACGCCCATTCACACACACACACCCACTCATACACATACACACAAAATATAAAATATACATTCACACATAAACATACGTATGAACACACATTTATACAAAACACACTCTACTTTCACACACTGCCATAAGCACGATCTTCATTTTTCTTTTTATTAGTTTATAATAAAAATGTGTAACTTATACCTAATTAGCACAACAAAACAATTGTAATTAATCGAGGAAGAGCGAGGTTAATTCCATCACAAGTATCTTCGGATTACTTTCTGGGAAGCCCCGGCAACTTAATTGTATAGATTTAAGATAATAAACACATTTTTTTTTTTTTTTTTTAAACCATCTTAAAGAAAAAAAAAAAAATTACAATTAATTTGCCGGTAGAAAGTACTACACGCAAGGCAGCCAGCCTTATTCCCAACGCAATAGAGGCGAGAATTGTATGATGATCTGCAATTAATATGGAAATTTCCCAAACTTTTTGCTTATATTTAGACTTTTAGGACTTAAAATTAGGCTGTGAATAGGCCCAAATTTAATTTAACCAGTTCGAAGGACCAAAATGGTGCGTATAACCTCTAGAAGATTACTAGTAAAATCACACGCGATTGAACCTAAATTATTAGAGTAATCCAGGCTATAATTGCTGATTCAGCAGTGCTAAATTGAAGGAGAAAAGTATGCAGATGAGACGAAAGGCAATGGATAAAGTTCAATTTACTAATTATGCCACATACCTTTGAAACAGCGATTCCCATGCAGATGCAGATGCCACGTTCGAGAAGTTCAGCTCACAGACTAGGTACACTATGCTGGCCAGCGAGACACAACACAGTAGGTCTAGGTAATACAGATAACACTTTCCATGTAGGTTCAATTATGAGTTTTGGGCGAGAGATTGCGTGATGAACGCACTCAACCCATGGTTGCACGAGACTGGCCACCATCGCCGGCGGCCATCGGTGGCTGCGGCGTAACGACTGTCGCGCAACCGCGCGGTATACCGCCAAAACAACGATAGGTGACACTTATTTAATAAATTGGAACTAGTATACCAATGCCTTTCAATCGCCCTATGGTGATGTAATAAAATATGAACTATAAATTAGGAAGCGTAACCACTACTTTATAATATTTGGTGTAAGATCGACTGCACAAGACTAACGTAAGTTATTTGAAATTATAACTTTAATATTTCTAATGGTTGTGTTGAAGCTGTATCTATAGCAGCGTATTATGGCCTTTATTCCTAATATGTTATATTGTTTGCCTTATCCTTGTTATTTTGAATCTATAATATTGTAAATACTTTGTGTTTGTAAAAGATATCGATAAATACTACGAAAGAGCTTCCGTGGGGTTTGTTGCCCTTCTTCCCCACGAGAACTAGTCTACCGAAAGGGCAGTAAGCTCAATGAGCCTTCTAAATATGAATTAATTGACAAGCCTTACTTAAATAAATATCTAGTCTTGTCTTTCTGTGATTTTATTCATAAAACCCTTTCCTTACACACCACATACATTAGAACTCTGATACACAGTAAATAACCAAAAACCATCTTGACATTCAAAGCTTGCTATCTTGGTAGATACCAATACTTTTATAGAATTCCATTCATGATTCTAACACATTGAAAAAGTCTGGAGGGGAAAATAACCATACGGGTCGATTTTCGAGGTTAAGAAAAATGATTGCGTTTTTCCGTGTATGGGACCATTAATTACGTACCGTATTTCCTTCGTGCCTCGGCAAGCACGTTAAGGCTTTGGTCCCGGCGGTCATTTGTACAACTTTGACAGCCGTTATAGGTAATCAGAATCCTGAAATCTAACACCAGTCTTGGCAAGGAATATCATGTTATCCAGTTCCTGGGTTCTAGAAGGCAGCGAGGCAGTCCGACTGGAAGCTGAACCCAATGAAGTTCTCTAAAGGCTCGGGGTATTGATTGGATGGGAAAAGACAAACGGAACAGTGATATCACCGCGAAGCTGGCGTAGCGATTGTGTTACGCCGTAGCAAAACCGCTACGCCGTAGCATTGGACGTAGCAGTTTGTAATAGCTACAAGAAAATTATGATTGTAGGGTTTGTAAAGGTTAAAAATATAATAGAAGAGGATAGAATAGGATGGGTTAGAATCGCATAGGATATAATAGAATAGAATAGCATAGAATAGAACGGAATGGGATGGAATGGAATGGAATGGGAACCAATGGATTGGAATAGATTATACTTATTTGTACACCAAACATAAATATCCTACAGGACAGTCTTTTTAGAAAATGCCTCGTTACAAAATGTTTTCCACTCTCCTACTCCTGACTCGTCTTGGTTGTATTGCGAACTCAGCATTTACTGAGCATATAAATAATTGCCGCTAAAGCTCGCTTAGCCTTTGACGATTTTTTGAGCCTTGAGTTGATTATTCATTTATTATATCTTCTCGGGACATACATAGCATAAATATTTATTTCTCTTCCACAAATACATATAGGTACATATATTCATGATATTGAGCTCGGTTCATTTACCAAGAGTTGCAGCGAAGCGAAATGTCGGGGTTGATATTAAATATTGTTGTGGTGTTATATTTTACGGTATGAGTGCAACAACCGTATGAGCATGAATCGTGGAAATGTGGCGGCTTTTAAAAAAAACAGATTTTGTGTTAACCGTGATTTGATTGCAGTACGATCATTTGGTTCTTTTTCCTGGAAATATTACGAGGAGTTTTGAAACTTTCGAAGTAGGCACCAAATTAATGTACTGTTACTGGTTCAGGAATAAATCTTAGAATGCTTAAATTACTAAAAGTAAAAAAAAAAAAAAACTCGATTGAATAGTTACTGAAGATCTAACAATATAAAACAAGAAGTAGAATTATTGTTGTACAAACAGTTTTAAAAACATATGGAAGACTTCGATTAAAAATGTAACCTATAGCAACAAAAGTAAACGGATCAGACAAGCCTGGATCTCACGGCACAAGTAATTTTATTGTGATATCCAGGAATGCAAACCATTTTAATGTAATATACTGGGTGTCTCAGAAGACTCGCTTTTGTAGATGCTTTAAAAATTAGCAAATATATTTGCACGTTAAATTACAATATCAGAAACTGAACACATGGGAAAATTACTTTTTGAAAATAACATTATTCAAAATATGTCAAAGCGATCATTTGTGAAAACGCGCCTCAGTTGTTGCGTAGCCCAGACCTCACACCTCCAACTTGAGAAGGAATGTTATTGATTTCTTGTCTAATGTTTTCTTTCAATTCAGATATGGTTGATGGATTACTGGTGTACACCCGACTCTTCAGATAATCCCAGATGAAAAAATCCGGAGGTGTGAGATCTAGGCTACTCAACTTCTAAAATGCGTTTTCATGATTGTTAGAGATCGCTTTGAAAAGTGTTTAATAATTTTATTTTCAACAATAATTAAATAACAATAAGTTAATTTAAAAAATAAAAAATAAACCGACTGCTTAAGAGTCAAACTAAAGAGATGTAAACAGGAAGAAAATTATGCTGTACATCTTAATCAGTCACTTTATAGTAGTAGTTTTTTTTTATTTATAACTTTTTAGTTAACATTTTTTTCTAATTAGGTATATTTAAACATATATTAACAGGTTCCGTATGGTGTCGAACGTTAAGAATCTCACCATCCCATAACTATCCGTGGGTGTCGTAAGTAGCGACTAAGGGACACACCAAAGAATGGGCAGCAGCGTTCTCTGTGCACTTCCTAACAAACTGCGGTCGCCAATCCGCCTGCCAAGCGTGGCGATTATGGATTATGGCAAACCCGGGGGGGTTTGCCATAATCCGATGAATAGCGCAACCATGAAATGGCCCCTAGTGCCCGGCAGCCCGTCTAACTTTGACTTCGGTAGCGGTCGAGGTAATGGCGTAGCAAGGGGTGCGAAGAATCTCCGGAGTGGACCCGGCTCAAGACGAAAGTCTATGACCAGTGTGTGTTGCCAGTGATAACTTACGGGACAGAGACGTGGTCGCTCACAATGGGCCTCATCAGAAAGCTTAAAGTCACCCAAAGGGCAATGGAGAGGGCTATGCTCGGAGTTTCCTTGCGTGATCGAATCAGAAATGAAGACATCCGCAAGAGAACCAAGGTTACCGATATATCCGGACGAATTTCCAAACTTAAGTGGCAGTGGGCAGGGCACGTTGCTCGTAGAACAGATGGCCGTTGGGGCCGAAAAGTTCTAGAGTAGCGACCGCGTACCGGAAGACGCAGCGTTCGAAGCCTACCTCTAGGTGGAGCGACAACCTAGTCAAGGCTGCGGGCGTCCGGTGGATGCCAAACGCACAGGATCGATCAGTGTGGCGACACTTGGGGGAGGCCTATGTCCAGCAACTCAGTCTTTCGGCTGAAATGATGATGAAACATATACCAAAATGTTATATTTTTTTGAATTAACTATTTAAACCCTTTATTTTGATACCCACTACGATGGGTTTGGAAGTAAAAAAATTAGCCCCCACAATATGGCGTCCAAATGACGCCTTTTTTCTATTTACCAATTTTAATGTAGCCAGTGACACTCACAAGGTTAAGATAAATCGATTGACGTAAGAATCATCAAATTCGGCCAACGCGTTTGGGCTCTGGAACGCCACATAGGAACAAACATACATACGTACACATAGACTGGTAAACACATTATCCTCTTCAGGCAGTCGGGTAAAAAGTAATTTTCCCATGTCTTAAGTTTCTGATTTTGTAATTTAACGTGTATATACATATAAATATATTTGTAATTTTTTTATGCATCTATAAAAGTGAGTTCAGTTCCTAAAGCCTATTTACCTTTAAAGTGCTTTGAAATCTCAGCTCTAGTTGTAACCATTTTCGTCTCGGTAATATAAAGGGTGATACAGACAAAATATGTTCAGCTTAACTATAATTTACCACTAGAACCTAATTCGGGTCCGTCGAATTACTTCAAGGTAACGGTTAATCCAGTCAGAGTAACCGCTTATTTATTGCTGATAACTTAGTACAATGTCTGGGGTCTTCGTTTCAAATTAGAAACGTTACTAATTGAATTTGTAGGACTTAACAGGGCTAGTAGAGTTACAGCGATATTATTTGGTAAAGAAATAAAAACATATAAAAAATAGCTATTTATGCAACTGTTACGTTATGGACGGTCTTTTAATACGAGTGCCATTTTTCGGTACAAGCGTAGCGCGTACCGAAATAGGTGGGCGCGAGTTATTAAAAGACCAATAACGTACAGTTGCATACAAGATTGTATCTACGACGGAAGGAATAAAACACAGATATAGATAGACAAATAAGTATTTCAGGAAGTGTGTTTAAGTATTTCATTTCTCATATACATGTCTTGATTTTTCTGGTAGTAAATTATTTGTAGCCGCAACTGCTCTATTTGTTGTATCTGGTGGTGTATTTTTAATATCACTTGATGTTGAAGACATTTTTAATAAAATTTGGAACAAAATTTTACTCAGAATTATTTTCCCGCGTCCATTTTTCATTTTATTTAGTCATTATTAGGTATAAGGCAAAGATCTTGTAGCCGCAATAGCCAAATAGTATACGATATTTTTTTTCTAAACTTGTTCCATTTTTAAAAACATCATTTACATTGTCTCGATTTCGAAGTAATATTATAGGTACCTGGCTGTATGTTCAGAATTTCTTTGCTTGTGTTTAAGAATTTATGACGATTCACATAATGCAACCCGATGTCGTTATGGGTATCATAATGAAACCGCTGTCAATTTTATAATTTGAATATAACGAAACCGGAGTAGATAAATATTTTTATAAAACAAGCTAAAAAGCTTCCTGTGCATTTTCACCCAAACCAAACGTGTTTGTAAAATTTCAGCCACATCGGTTGGGTTGTAAAAACTGTTTTAAAATTTAATTGCAATATTTAACCCACACATATTTAACCACAAGCAAGTTAAATAGGTACTTGTAAAAATAAAATGTTTGTTTTGAGTTTGTTGCTTGAAAGCTACAATCTTGGGGTCATTAAGTCAAGAATGAACAGGTTACTTCTAGGCAAGCATGCTTCACCGTTGACCACATCACCGCTTACCATCAGGTGAGATAATGGACAAGCGCGAGCCTACTCAAAACAAACATAATTTTTTTCAGATGGCTCTTACCAGAAGGCGATAGTGGTCAAACTCGAGCCAATCGATAAATAAAAAAAAATAAAAAAAAAAAGCTGGGAATGGGTCAAGCGTCGCTACAAGTGTACTTGTTGCATCCAACAGAACAATTAATAAGACTTCGGTTCTCATTAAATCTCTAAATGAGTAATAAAGCACATTTCACCCGTAGCTAAGCCAGCAACAACAAATATAAAAGCGAGTTCTTTTGTAGATAAATGTGTAAAAGTTATTCTCATAAAAATGGACACGTATATTTTTCTATTCACTCGAGAACTTGATAAGAATTTCTTTTATATTCATATACAAAAGTTTTGGGATTTGAATGAAAACATCACGGGTGGGATGAATAAGTCGCCTGTGCAAGATTGGAAAATTATTATTTTTTAAATAAGAGGAGGTTGTCAATTCGACTGATTTTATGTTTGTTATCTCACAACTGAATTTTATGATTCTTTCTTATTTGAACGGTGGTGCTTTTCATGTGGTCCCATTTAATTTTGATATAGATCTGATGAAGAACTTCGGAGATATACAACAGAACTCTTCAATGAATGACGGCAAATCTCTCACGATTGCTGCAATCGCATGTCTGTTTATTGTTTATTTCATACAGTTTATCATGGTACACTCTAATTTCATCGGTTGTGATCAAGTTTTATGTTATTCGGGTTATCTATTTTGGCATAACTTTGGGCATTATAGATAACAAAACTAAGAAATGAAAAATAAAATCCTTTTGACAAAACACTACAACCAACTTCCAAAATGAAAAATAACTTAAATTTCGAAAGTCATTGTCAAAAAACGAAGAAAAACAAGTACACCGGCTGCCGAAATTAAAGTTATTTTTCACTTTGTAGTATTTTTATTTGGAAGTCAGTAGTATTTTTTTGTAAAAATGGTTTTTATTTATAGAGAATATTCTGCTTTTATCCAGGAGCTTAGATACTGAATTATGATAGATGAAGAAATGGTGGAGTTGACTTTGTAGACTTATATTTTCTAAGGTAAGATATACAGCGCGTAACGGAAAAGTGCGGTCATAATTTTAAATCTGCCCATGTAAATGAACACGTTCCCGAGGAACTCATTGTAAATTCCCAACATTAATTTGGAATTTCCAAACAAATATGTCATCAGGTAACCAAAAAGAGATACACAAAATTTGCCCCACGGAGTGCAAAAGCGTACGTACGTTTAATTTGAGTTAAAAAAAACTTAATTATAAGTTGTTCTGTTTGATTTTGTATAGATTTTGTCAGATTATAAAAAAAACAACTGCCATCTTAGTTTTTTCAACCAAATTATAATACATTAATGCCTGGCACATATAATATACACATTAATCGATATAAAATACTTTTCCATAGTACAGAAATAATTTTTTTTAAACCTTCATAACTTTTGTCCACTACTGCTGAGCAATATGCACCTTTTAATTTTGTTCACAGAAGATTAGTACTATTAAATAACATAGATTGTATTTCTGTACATTCTGGGGTACATGCCCATGCAATTTTTTCCTTTGTATGTGAGATACAATTTTATTTTGTGGTTTCGAGGAAGTTATAAGAAGATTCTGTAATAAATCAGAAACATTGTTCAAAATTATTCATAACAAACTCAAAAAATATGCAAAACTAAATAGAATAATTAGAAATGGTAACAAATTTAGGAAACAACACAAGTTCTTTATTAAAAATATTCCACACAGGAAAGAACGTTTTGACCTAGTTAATAAATTAAATAATTACCAAATTAAATTAGAAGACAGCAAAAAAATGTATGAGATTGACACTCACCGCTTACAGTTAGAAATGCAGGTTCTTGAGAAGAGACTTAGTTCTCTTTACAATAAATATACAAATTCAAAATTGCAAATTTAAGAACACATTTTGGCCGCAAATGAGTTAGTGAGGTGTCAGTGTAACTGCCAGACAGTCTCAAATCTAATCGCAGTCCAGCCTGATGCTACAGAGGACCCGGTCCAAGCTGAGAGGATGTCTCAAGACAGTGTCTTCGTACAATACATATCAAGTGTAGCACAGGATTTGCCTCAAGTAGACCGGTCTGAGAGTGCTGGCTTTTCATCTAGTCAAAGTAAAGAAGGTTTTCATTCGGTTATGTTTTCAGACGGTATTGGAAAAGGTTTAGGTAAAATGCTAAATGGCAATCAGAGTCATTCCACTATTAATTATTGCATGCCCAGGTCATCTTACAAGCAAATAATGGAATCTTTGACAAAGAATATTTATAAACCAGGTACAAATTTAACTGCATTTGTAGGTAATAGTAAAAAAGTAAAAAAAGATGACATCACTGAGTGTGTAAAAGAGATGTTAAATAGCAGGAAAATTATTTTGTGTGCCTTCCCTTACTTGAATAAATTGTCAAATAGACAAAATAATCACATTCACGTGCTTAATAAGCATCTGCACTTTCTTGTGAGTCACTATAGTGACAAACTTGTTTTTTTTGACATCAAAATTTTTGTTGATAAATTAAAGTCGACAGGCGATATTTTGTATCTGCCTTAAGAGGCTGCCTAAGGGGTAAGACATCAAATAGCTCGGCTATTATCTTATACAAGTAGTATGTCGAAGTATCCAGTTAATATTGATATCAGTAATAGTACTAATTTAAAGGTGGTCAATACCTTGAATAACGTTAGCAAAAATGCTATTAATATTTATTCTTTAAACTAGTTGATAGGACAAGGGAGGGTACCAATAACGGAATAGTTACGAGTATATCCACCATCAAAAAGGTACCTTCTTGCTCGCAAACAAAAAAATAAAAAAAAAAGGTATGAGCAGAATTCTCTGAAATTATTTCACCAGAATATTCAGGGTTTTTCTTCAAAGGAATTAGAAATCGAACTGTTTTTAGAAAAATCAATGTTTGAAATTGTTTGCTTCACTGAGCATTGGCTGAAAGATTATGCAATGCTAATCAATTATGAAAATTATACTGTGGGCAGTTGTTTTAACAGAAATATTATGTAGCGTGGGGGTTCACTTATATTAATTAAAAATGATATTAAATCAAAACCACGTAAAGATATAGTAGACCTCTCAGTTGGACATAGTGTTGAACTGTCCTATGTTGAGCTGGATAAGCATGTCATAGTGTGCGTCTACAGACCCCCTAATTTTAAGAACTACTCTATATTCGAGTCAGTGATGGAAGATGTTTTGGAAAAATTTGAAATGGGTAATAAACTAGTAATTGTCTTTGGTGACTTTAATATTAATATTCTAGAAGATAATTCAGATAGCAGTAGGTTATTAAATCTCTTTAAATCATTTAATTTGTCACATGTGTTTACGGAACCAATCCGAACTACACTGACTTCTGCTACATGTATTGATAATGTTTTTTTTTGCTGCAACAAGGCCATTATAAATTATCTGCCTTCGGATCATAGTGGGCTACTGGTGACATTTGAGTCCAATATGCTAATAAAACAAGTGCAGATTCAATCCAGACATCCGGTAAATTAAATAAATTTAACAGCACTTTAATCGGTAAGTTAAGCGATCAGGACCTATCAGTAAATTATGGTAATATTTTGTATGATAAAGTTTTTTCAGTAGTTCAAAAAGAGTTCAATATCACTTTTAAGAAGATAACTAAAACTATATGCCCTAAGTTTTTATTCAGTGACTGGGCAACTACAACAACAGGACTTAGAAAAGTAGGGAAAGACTTTACGAGCTATATGGCCTTAAGCCTTGTATTAACACTGAAGCGTTTAATAAGTATGTTGCTACTTACTCGATTTTTTCTTAATATACATGTAAGGCAGCTAAGGCCTTGTACATGATGCCGGAGATAGCTGTGCACACCAAAGAGGTCCGAAGAGTATTGTGCAGTCTAGACGTGAACAAGGCCAGCGGGCCTGACGGCATTCCAGCGAGAGTACTGAGGCTGTGTGCGCCCGAACTTTCTCCTGTGTTGACACGCTTGTTCCGCCTCTCTCTTGTAAAAAGAACGGTACCAAAGTCCTGGCAGCTTGCAAATGTGCAACCAGTGCCCAAAAAAGGCAACCGTGCAGACCCTGTCAATTACCGTCCAATCGCCATTACCTCCATTCTGTGCAAAGTTATGGAAAGGGTACTGAACAGTAAGTTGCTGACCTACCTTGAAGACAATAATCTCCTCAGTGACCGTCAATATGGCTTTCGCCGGGGACGGTCTACTGGCGATCTTCTTGTGTATGTCACGCACTGCTGGGGCGAAGCCATCGAGAGACACGGCGAAGCACTTGCTGTTTCGCTGGATATCTCGAAGGCCTTTGACAGGGTCTGGCACGCAAGTCTACTTAGTAAGCTTCCTGCGTATGGCATCCCCGCTAGTTTTTGTAGCTGGATATCAGACTTCCTTTGCGAGCGGTCGATCCGAGTAGTCATAGACGGCTGCTCCTCTGACCTTATGGCTATTGATTCCGGAGTTCCTCAGGGGTCTGTTCTCTCTGCAACTCTATTCCTGCTGCACATCAATGACCTACTTCAGCTTGGTATTGTTGGGTACGCAGATGACAGTACTGTTTCAGAGAGATACCTGTCCAGCGGAAGAACCAGCGTGGATGAAGTGCGTTCTTTGAGAGAGACTATGGTAGAGCGGACAGATTTGACCTTAAGCCTTGTCTCCCAGTGGGGTGATGACAATCTGGTCTCCTTTAACGCCACCAAAACACAGGCGTGTCTTTTTACCGCTAAAAGGAGTCTTTTCGATCGGACGCCTACTTTTCGGGGTGCGTCTGTTCCAGTGACTGATCGGCTTGAGCTCCTAGGCATGGAGTTGACATCCAGTCTTAACTTTGGCGCCTCCATTGAGTACAAGGCCCATATTGCGGCAAAAAAACTGGGCATTCTAAATAGGGTGAAGCGATACTTTACGCCTGGACAGCTTTTAACCCTGTACAAAGCGCAAGTCCGATCCTGCATGGAGTATTGCAGCCACCTTTGGGATGGCTCAGCAAAGTATCAGCTTGCCGCGCTTGACTCGGTGGAACGCAGAGCTAAGAGGCTCATCGGTGACATTGAACTGGTGGATACCAAGCTTCACAGCTTGGCTCATCGCCGCAAGGTTGCCTGCTTGTCGGTCTTCTACAGACTGTATTTCGGTGAGTGTGCTCAAGAACTCCACGACCTCATCCCACCAGCCCCCTTCTACCATCGGACATCTAGACGCACTGCAAGTTACCATCCTTACCTTGTTGCCATTTCACCAATTCGCACCAAGCGCTTCCAAACATCCTTCATAATGCGCACAGCGAATGAATGGAACTCACTACCTGCGTCTGTGTTTCCGACCGCATTCAACCCGAATCTCTTCAAAGTTAGAGTAAACAGGCTCCTTCTGGGTAAGCTCACTCCATCGTCGACTCTGTCTCTGTCACCTATGACTTAGACTAGAGTCAAGAGCAAACCCATCTCAAATAAAAAAAATAGAAATAAGGTTAAATTAGCAGAAAATAAAATCAAGACGGTTTGGAAAATTATAAATAATGAAACGAACAGGAATAAAAGAAATAATACTGATTACACGCTTGAGACCACACACGGACTTATTAGAGATAGCAAAAAAGTTGCGCATGAATTTGTAAATTTCTTTACCAACATCCCAATTAAAACTACTGAAACCTTAAATTCTTCGCCCTTGCTTGCTTTTGGATTATTAAACGCGAACGTTTCAGCCTGCCCGAATGTATTTAACTTTTCATATATAAACCCCATAACAGTAATAAAAGCTTTCAAGCAAATCAAAATCAAACCGACTTAAGATCTGTGGGGAATGTCCATCAAAGCTTGTACCTCCATTATTCAGACCATAGCGCCGTACTTAGCTGTAATTTTCAATTTGTGTGTGGATCAAGGAGTCTTTCCAGATCTAATGAAATATAGTAAGGTTATACCACTTTTTAAATCCGGGGGCAGTAAAGACACAAATAATTATAGACCAGTATCCGTGTTGCCGGTTTTCAGCAAGGTATTTGAGAAGATAATTTTAAATCAAATGCTCATTCATTTTAATACGAATAACATCTTGCATGATAAACAGATGGTTTCACCAAAGGACGTTGTACAACTGACGCTGGTGTCACCCTATTAAAACACATCTTTAATGCGTGAGAAGAGTCGCAGGATGCCATAGGTATCTTCTGCGACCTGTCGAAGGCGTTTGATTGCGTTAATCATGAAACATTACTTCTGAAACTTGAGCATTACGGGCTAGGTCAATCAGCGTTAAGTTTGGTTGAATCTTATTTAAGTGATAGACAGAAATTAGTTCAAATAAACGGTGTGAATTCGTCGGGGTTAAACGTGAAAATGGGGGTACACCAGGGCTCAATTTTAGGTCCTTTCTCATTTTTAATATACATAAACGATTTACCCCGTTTATTGAAAAACAAACTAAACATGGTGCTATTTGCTGATGACACATATTTAATTTTTAAAATAAATAGACGTACTTGTCAGGTTGACGACGTAAATAACGCGCTACGGCAGGTTCAGGATTGGTTCACTGCCAATAATTTAGTTTTAAATGGTGAAAAACCAAGTGCGTAAAATTTTCCTTGCCGAATGTAAAAAGTACTGATTGTGACATTATATTAAACAACGAGAAGCTAGAATTCGTCGATAAATCGGTTTTCCTGGGGATCACGCTAGACTCAACGTTACAATGGGGTCCTCATTTAATATCACTTGCAGGGCGGCTACGTTCGGCAGCTTATGCTGTTAGAAAGATTCGTCAATTTAGTGATGTAGATACCGCGAGGCTGGTCTATTTTAGTTACTTTCATAGTATAATGTCTTACGGTATTTTACTATGGGAAAGGGCTGCAGACATTGATCAATTTTTATTCTGCAAAATCGAGCCATCAGAGCGATATACAGTCTTCGCCGGCGCGATTCTCTAAAGGAACTGTTTAAGGGCATTAACATCATGACGGTTCCTTGTCAATATATTTATGAAAACATCATGTAAGTGAGAAAGAATTTACATCTTTTTAGTACAAACGGATATAGACATAATTACATTACTAGAAATAGGGACCAATTAGTTCAACCAGGTTTCAGACTGGCTAAAGTAGCCTCATCTTTCATGGGGTACTGTACAAAACGTTACAATAAAATTCCTCCCCACATTCTAGAACTGAATGAGACGAAATTTAAAACTTGTATAAAACGCACACTATGCAGGCAGGCATATTATAAGGTGGGGGATTACATCACTGATTAAAATGCTTGGCTTAGTGCTAGTCTTGCTCCACAACCACTAGGGCGCAAAAACAAGTGATATGCAGAACATTATTTTTTTGTAGAATTGTTGGACCTGCTGAAGACTGTATGAATATATTTGTATTATATAGACTCAATTTATTTTATTATTGTATAACTGCGCAGCACGTGTGTGAGTACTATGTACCCAACTGTAAATCTACCATTTGCTGTACCTTGGTGTCGTTGACATGTGTTTGCCCTGGCTCTCATGCTCTCTCAAATGTCTCTCTGATGGTGGCGCGTGTGTTGGATCATTCGGTTCTCTTCATGATGGTTGAGCAGGGGGGTGCCGATTCATTCGTCATGTTCGTGAACGGGCGCCGTCAGTTGGGATTGGTCTTAACTGCTTCGGATGCTAATGTTTTTCTAGTACCTATTATGTAACTGGACAGTACATGTGTGAGTACTTTTAATACTTTGTACCTGTACGTAGTATAGTGTGTAGTAATTATGGGTGCATTGTCCTCACACATTTAAATTGATTAATGTATGTACTTATGTACCTAAATATTGTAAAAAAAACATTTTTTTTTTAAAGAGTAAGTATGGAGTTTCTTGTGCGTTCTTCTCCATAACCAGGTACTTTCCGAATGCACGGTAGAATAAATTTTTATTCCTTGTAAATTTTAATGTATCTAACGTTCAAAAGTGCCGCTTGGTGGCCCAGTTGAACTAAAATATCTTTGTTAATCATCTACACCTCTCCGTAACACCTTATATGCTAGATTGTTCTACTGTAGGGTAAAGGCATCTCTCTTCTCTTCTTCATCTCTTTCCCTATAGTTCTGTTTTTCTGCTAGTGCAGGCCAGTTCTTTCGGTAGGAGTCAAACTCGTCCCGCCATCTTCACCTTAGTCTGCTAAGATGTCGTCTAGCATCCTATTGAGCGTCTAATAAGCAGACACAATTAAACAAGAATAGCATACTCCCACACGGAGTGCGCGCGACGTTTGAATAAGAGGGGTGTTAAAGGTTTGACGTGTGTGCCTGTGTGTTTGTGTATTTGTGTAGCTGTCTGGCATCATAGCTCCTTAACGGATGGACCGATCTTGATTTCGTTTTTTTTTTGTTTGAAAGGTGTTTTTATCGATAGTATTCTTAGCTATTGATGAAAATCAGTACAGCCTATTTAAATTTATTGGCGTTTTACAGTTTGAATCGGAGGGTTTTTGCAAGATAACGTGTCATAATTATGTGTTCAATAGATTGTTTTTTAAATTGTACTAGTTCAGTCCTAAGATTATGACGTAAGTTTGAAAGATAAACGTAAATCCTACGCTCCATCTTTCTAAACCAAGTTGTAAGTGAGGCCTCAACTTGAAGCTCACTTGCGTCGTAACTCGCATCGTGCAAACACGGTACCTGCTTTATAATTTAGATGCCTTGATTCATGTTTGTAGCGACGACTCTCAAGTAGTTTTATTTAGTTAAAGACTTGGGTATGAATGTATCATTAGCTGTAGAGCTTGTGTAAGCAATTAGGCTTTTTGAAAGATAAGCAGAATTAAGTTTATTAATTTTATAGAACCTATATTGCTGTATGTGATTATTGCTGTGTGGCAAAAATGGATGGAAAACACCACGAGGACGTTCACCTACTGGCTAATCAGATCAAATTGGGATAATTGCAGGACTCAAAGTGGCCACTGTCCTGAGTATAGCAGAAAACAAAGTGGATTGGCAGTAGCTTGTCAGTGACTCTGTCAAATCTATCCAAGACGGGCTCGATCTTCAGCAATAAAGCCAACAAATAAGAAGAGATATTGTTATATAGAATATTATTTTTCTCATCGGCTTTTATCACTTACTAAAATGCATTGACTTTGGCAAAGTTTTAAAAACAATAAGTAATTTATAGACTTCGTTTAAAACTAAAAACTCATAAATTAGTCTACGACTGAACCATTTGCTAATGTAGACGGCACTAATGGCCGTCCAATGAAATGATTTATTTTTCATTTATTGATGATGTCCAGCATCTTCTGGTGGAATGGGTCAATAACAAGACGACCTAACGGTCTTGTCGTCGTCGTCGGCGATTGTGAAAATTACATAGAATCAATAAATTCGACATGGGTAAGATTTTTAAATCCTGGCTGATCCAGGAAGTGATACTACTAGGATTGTTCATGATATGGCAATGTGTCGGTAATCTTTTTTTTTGTTAATGTTAATTTAAGATAAAATATACTATAAGTTGAAATGTAAAATTAGTTTATGGCAAGACCAGCCTCCGAACCACGACATGGCAAAACTATCATAGTCGGCTGTAAAAAAGGGACTGATGTATACAAGTCAGATACATCTGTCCCTTACGCACACTCAAAATAACCTTAGACTAAGAGCTAATGGTCACACACCCCTGGGGCCTTTTACCATGACGTGTCAAAGCTATCATAGTGCAGTAATAAAGGAACAGAGCTATTTGTCTTATATTGCTCCATCCTACTCCAGTTTTTTATGATCCTATCTAACAACAAATGTCAAAAATCTTTTATCAAAGACGATAATGATTAATGATGTCTGTATTACATTATCATCATTTGTCGTGGTGGCTCACTAGCTAAGACTTCGCCTCTCGTGCTCGGTCGTGGGTTCAATTCAGGGCAAGTACCAGTGAGAATTTTTCAAATCATATATACTTTGTAAGTTTATCTTGGACATCACAAATGTACGGGTTCCGAGGTCTGATCCTGAAGTCGAACTGACATGGTGGCGTTTTTGTATAAACACTTCAATACCTCGATGTACCGGTAGTCGATTTGGCACCGTTGGAGAAACTGCAGCACAGCCCAAGTCTCGATCGAATCGAAGGCTTTCTCGTAGTCCACAAACGCTTAACAGAGACACACATCAGATCCAGTTGAAAACCAGCGTCAGCCACTAGTTATTTGGCATTTTTGCTGAACTGGGTCTTTTTCGTGCAGCCGTGAAGCACATTTGCCTGATAATTTCTTACATCGGACTTTATACTTTTTATAAATTTGTATCTGAGGTAGTACATGTATCTGGTATGATATATGTCTTTTAGTCTGTGCTAAATAAATGTATTTTCTTTATTTATTTCTTTGTGGGCTATTTAAAAAAAATAAACATGCAGGTACGACTTTACTTTATCTAAATTATCGTGAGGAAACCGGCATGTCGGCACTAAAAATTCGAAGACATGTGAACAACCCACACGGGGCCCGTCCAGTAAAGAGGAGAAGTGAGTCCCAGCAGCAGGCATGATACAAGCCTGATTAATTGAATATGTTATGCTATGTTATGTACCCATAACCCTATTAATGCCCTCACTTTGCCAGTCATATGGTGCAGAAATCCGTATATATAACTGCCAAGCTTCTATATATTGAGCGATACCTACGTATATTTTAAACGAAACAATTATTTGAAGGTCAAGCGGAACATAGTAAAATATTACAGATTTTTTGAGTGGGGGCTTGAAAACGTGACCCATAGCGGGGTAAAACAAATACACATAGGACTTTTCTATCTCTATCAATCACAATCAAATGTGGCGTTAACAACTGATTCAACTGTAAAGCCATAGGTAATGGACTAGAGCCCTTGTTCTTTTACAACTAAAGTCCACATTGCAAAACATCTTGCCTGTATTCCTTGAAGATCTAAGCAAAGCGTAGAAGAGTTGTACGGAGCAGCACGTCTCCAGTTTCTATAGAATTGTAAGCCAACTTATACTGGTGTTTATTGCCACTAACTACGGTAACAAAGTACACCAGTTAACATACTATACAAATATAACTTGGGCATACAGATAATGAACCACAGATCAACATTTCAAAGATCACAGGCTCCTTTTTGTGTACATTACGTAGGAATATAATCAGAGCATGAAGGCAGTAAAGGCGGCTACAGACAGATGATGCGGTTCGTTGCGATTATAGCACGATTATAGCCCTGGTTTAGCACCGTGCGGATAATGTTATTTCAGCCACTGTAAACGATTTGAATGCGCAAACTTATTCCACATAGAATAGGAATTACGGTTTTAAATTTGAGAGAAAGAATTTTGAGTGTTTTTGGCGATAAATTAATTTATATTGCACCAGCTGCTGTTTATTTTAAAGTCTTTTTAGGCCATTTCTCTGACGATTTTCTTTTATTTGCCTCATGATGTCAAATAATGACAATATTCGTGATTGAATCTGCGATTACTAAACGACCAACGGTGAAAGTTCTGTGGTTTTGTTGTTTTCGTTAATGAGTAGGAATTTCATATTCTCTAAGTACTACATTTATATGCTATGTACGTTGTGACTCGCGATGTCTTATCAAGAGTAACGTCCCCCACACAATATAGTCTGGTAGCCCCCTTATTATCTACATTAATTACTAAGTAATACTGAATTGAAACGTTCGGATCGAACAGTTCTCATGAAACAAGGGTTATAATATATATCTGTGTTATCTATGGAATTGATCGAACAATTACAATCGACAGTTCTGTTGGATGGTCGCTGACGTTTAAAGGATGATTTATGCTAGACCGTAGTGGGCGCGAGCCGAGCCCCGTGTGAGGCACGGACGAGACACGGATTCAAAACTTCACGAACATTTTATAATTATGATGTGGTCCATGCTATATTGTGTGGCGTCCGCGTCCCGGATGAGGTCCGCAGAACGCGGACGCCACACGCAAATAAAAGGCTCGTAAAGTTTTGAATCCGTACCTCGTTCGTGCCTCGCACGGGGCTCTTCTCGCACCCGCTATGGTCTAGCATTAATCACCCTTTGGGCTGGTTTCATAGTCACGCCACTGGGAAGCGCGTTGTTAAACAGCGCGCGCTTGAAGAGAGAGAGAAGATTCGTTCCGCTGCTGTGAGACAGCAGTCGTGTTACATTTTGTATACAAATATCCTAGGGCGCGTCCCAACGGCGTCACACTAAAACGCTTACGCATACTGGCCGTAGAAGCGCACGAGAGGCGAACAGAGTGCGTGACTTTACTTTGAAACGCAACTACTACCCCATACATCTCCGAACGCGCTCGCTCTAACGGCGCTACCGAAACGAGTAACAATAAAACCAGCCTTCATCTGTCTTTTATAATTTATAGCTTGGTATGATTGAAGCTGCGTTGAGCAATTACGACGATTTTGACGCACAGAATATATAAGTATTTGAATGGCTTATATGTAGACGTTTGAGTAGTTCTGCCGGTGCTACGATATTGTTTGATCCCGTAGTTACACTGGCTACTGTTAGAGATCGATAAAAAGAAGAAAATAAAGAAAACAATCCGTGAAAGAAAAACGAGGCCTCGTTTTAGTGTCATTTAATTGTGATACACTTGTCTGCCGGAGCCTTAACGCAGAAAAAAGTATCTCTTAGATACGTCAGATTAAGGTAAGGTAAAGTCTTTGAGGTAGGTACTTTGCACTTCTTATCCTGTGAACCAAAATATTACCTACTGCGTAATAAGCAACCCACGTTGTGGAAGCATTAGTAGAAAGTAATAAAACAAATTCTCGTCAGTTCAGCTATTTGACTTAGGAAAACGGTAGGCGTAGGCGTCCCGAATAATTTGTTGAGCAACTGATTATCTGACTTTTTATTACCATAATTTGAAAATTTCTGTCTAGAAAATATTCAAAGGAAAACAAGATTATAAATATATAAAATAAAACAAATGAGGTTGATTCGTACTGCCAAAAGTTTTTCAACTTCCAGGAATTGAATTATATAACCTCAAAAGATTACAAAGTTTCTTTTAGAAGATCAAAGTTTATGACCTTGTAAACCCCATTTTGAATTTAAAGCGTTTTGAAACTTCGGATTACTTATTTGTTTTCTGAAGACAAGTTAAGTAGTGATTAAGTAGTGGTGGATCAAAGGACCGCCTCATCTTTTTATTTACTCTTATTAATTTAGTAAATTGACTGCAGATGAAATTCCAATAGGGATGATAACTGTGTACGAAACAACAAATTCTATTTAGTCCGCCGATTAAAATAACTAAAAAAATTAACACATATATTTTTTTCTTTAAATATAAAGATTATATTGAAATAAAATCAGTATAAAATCATCAAGATATAGCGCATCAAAGTTCGGGAGTGGGGTCTTGTGATGTAACTTCTATGTAAAAAGTGTACCAAGGCATGACGTCATGATATTTTAATGCACTGTATCGTCACAATATTTTGTTAACGTGACAAAAGAAAAAATACGTGTCCAATATTTTTTGGAAATTTAACTGACGGACTAAAGATATATTTTTAGTCAGCATCCCTATTCTATTTAAAGATTTGGTCTACATGGGAACTGCAGTTAGACAGGTACGTGGTTCTATTCCTAATCTTTCAAATGATCTAACCAATCCAAACTTTCAATATTACAATTACGACAGTTATTCTATCTGTAAACTTTTCAGCCCGAAGAATTGCGAAACTTAAGTGGTGGTGGGCAGGGCACATTGCTCGCAGAATGGATGGCCGATGGGGCTGCAAAGTTCTGGAACGGCAACCGCAAACCGGAAGACGTTGCGTTGGAAGGGCTCCTACTAGGTGGACCGATGACCTGGTTAAGGTTACGGGAATCCGCTGGATGCGAGACGCACGAGATTGGTCAGTGTGGAAACGCTTGGGGGAGGCCTATGTCCAGCAGTGGACGTCTTGAAATGATGATGATAACCTTTTCATGTCCTAACGGCTGATAGG
This sequence comes from Orthosia cruda, assembly GCA_964057195.1. Lineage (NCBI taxonomy): Eukaryota > Metazoa > Arthropoda > Insecta > Lepidoptera > Noctuidae > Orthosia > Orthosia cruda. The sequence goes on along the minus strand of OZ059836.1, from coordinate 11,147,251 downwards.
ATATGGATGAAAGATTTTGAAGGTAACTTGGCACACGGGTAGACAATGCCCTGTATTAGAACAAAATACTTTTTATCCCGGGAATATGTTACCTTTGGATAATTATCGACTTTCACGTAGGTGAAGTCGCTGGCAGAAACTAGTAATCGCCATAATCAGCCTTTTAATGTTCCCACTGCTGGGACAAAGACCTTCTCTCTGTGAGAGGGATTGGGGCGTAATCCACCACGCGGGCGCAATACGGGTTGGTGGATGTCACATGTCTTCGAACTTTTGGTTCTGGGACATGCCAGTTTCCTCACGATCAAAACTAGTAATGAATAAAAAATAGGATACCATATAGCTGAACGACATTCAAACCTACAGAAATCAATTTGCTTGTAAACATCAATCCGGAAAAAACAAGTCACAGCCCAAAGCTTACATTTAAGATCTCCTCTAATGTGTGTTTATCGAAGTCATTAGAGTCTATTTAGACCAAATTCCGGTGCGTGTTGCAGCTGAAATACTTACATAATTTATAAGGGTTCCGTACTCACAAGGGCAAAAGGGGACTCCTATCAATCTCAGTTTGTCGCCCATTTGTCAATCGGGAACACTTCCGCTTAACCATGCTCCTTGTAAAGATTTCATTGAAGAAGGGACATTTAACTCCATTATTGACTTTGAATTTTCATTCCAGACAAACCAATACCAATTTAGCCAGAATTTATGCAGTCCGTCCGGTCCTGGAGACTATATTATTATTATTACTTACGCATTTATAATATTAGTATGGATAAATAAATGAGGCACTCAGCAACATTTACCTGTCTGCATAAATGTAGTTGATTCCATAGATAGAACCTCCTGATCTTTAACAACGTCATGTCATTTGAGTTAAAATAAAGACGAAAATTAACTTCTATCATTGAAGCAAGCCCATTTTAAAGCTGTAACTTAATAATCATACCTACATTATTGATAGTTGGTAATCTATTTGATTATTATCTATTGGATTCTTGTAGTGTTACTGTAAAAATACCTATGGCCAGCAAGTAAAGTAAATGTTCACAAGCAAATTATCTACGCATCTTATAATTAATTAAGTTTAAATTGTAAGTCAACTTAATAGCCATATCACTGCCGGGATACAGACCTTCTGTATGTTAGAGAGTGTGCATTGTAATCTACCACGCTTGTCTAGTGTGGGTTCTCGTTAAAATAAAAAAGTTAACATTTTGCAAATATTGTATATATATTTAACAAAAAAATATCAGTCGTACTTGTGTTGCCCTTGTCATTTAAAAAAAAATCTAATTTAAAATTGACTATCTTACAACAATAAGTACAATTATACTAGTTTTAAATTACATTCATGCAGTACAAACATATTGTATAAAATAGTTATTTGTGTAGCAATGTATTCATTATTATTATAATTGGATATTATAATTTTTATACTGACAGTGGTTATATTTTGTAATTTTTTATGGATTTTATAACATAGCAATTTAGGCGATTAATACCAAATCGATGAATAAACAATAATTGACAATATTATTTATTGCATAATATTCTGGGGAATTAATAATTATATCACATTTCTATTTATAATTATATGTTTTGTTAAAACAAAGTGCAGTCTATATTCCAAGCAGTATTTGATTGATTAAAGTATTTTTTTAGGTAAAAATGATACCTAACCTTAATTGATTTAGTAGATAAAAAAATATATATGCATCACGTAAGTAGAGGAAAACAATTTACCTTTCATGTATTCAGTTATCCAACATCTTGATAATACAAAATTCTAAAAAGTTTGCAACATATTCTAATATGTCGCAGTAAAATAATATAATTATGCCACCTAGTCCCAAGGTACAGTTATTACTCCTAATATTTTGATCGTATTACGGATACTTTTAGTCATTTGGGCTATATCGCACGCTACACGCCCTTAAATAATATTATAATCGCTTTTATAAGTATCTGTAATTACATTATGCTTGAGCGAATTACGCATAATAAAGTCACGATAAACTTAGTCATTATATTAATCGATTTTATAAAATTCTTTTCATTTTTTCGTTAAAAATTATCACACTTGCGATATATTGTTGATAGATACTCTTGTATCAATTAAACATCAGAACTTATGTGGATCGTTAAATAGGAATAATCAATAATGAGTTATTATTTTATCAAGTCTTACATAATTGCTTGTTGAACGTTCTTGAGCTTATTTACAACGCAAGAACCACCTTTATAGGTACACTAAAAATAAAAAACAACTGGAATATCTACTGGTCGGTCCGGTAAAATAGTTTACGGCAAAGATATCGTTCATCAGGGGTACAACCCCCACTTAAAAGAAAAAGTTGCGACGCCCTTTTCGAGATTTTTAAGTTTTAATTCTGGGGAAATTTTTGTCATTTTTTGGATTAAAATTAATAATAAGTGTAAAAAACGGAGGGGGGGGGGGGTTCCAAACCTTTTAGTTTCTTATAAAATTCTTATTCTACTTTATGGTATTTTTTTCTGGCTCTTCGCTGCGCTTCGCGCTCGCATTTTTAATTGTCTCTCGTTTTCTGTCAAAAATGTCGTCTTGCTGTATGTCTGCTAGGTTCTTGATACCCTGGGAGCCAGGTGTTTTTTATCAGGCAAAAAAAAACATACTTTTTTTAATTCTAACTTGTTAATTTGTACCACAACATTAAAAAAATTACAATAACATATATTTGTAGAATATTTATTATTAAACTAGAGGACGCCTCGCGGTTTCACCCGCGTAGTTCCCGTTCCCGTGGGAATGCAGGGATAAAAAGTAGCCTATGTCACTTGGGGATAGCGTAGCTTCCCAACGGTGAAAGAATTTTTGAAATCGGTCAAGTAGTTTTGGAGCCTATTCGGTACAAACAAACAAAAAAATATTTCCTCTTTATAATATTGGTATAGATAATGAATTAAGATCAAAAGTAAAAATTAAATACTAATTAATAAATATATATAAAATAAAATGTTACCGAACGTATGACAACTTAACCATAGGTAACACGAAACGATCAATGGCCAGAATCCTATATAATCCATGGTAGTGATTGACCTAAATATTGCAAAATCAATTAATTTTCAATTTTTGTCTTAAAAAACTGCGCGTCGTCGCATATTGAAACTTGCGCGTGTGCTAATAATAATGTAACCTTTCTGTAAAAAAAATATCAACCCCTAACTAGACGTCAGTCAAAGGAAAACTGAGCCGTTCTTTGTTATAATTATTATATCGTCATAAAGTACGTATACAATATAACACTAGTATTAACTAAATGTTTTGTACTTATCACCGCCGGATACAAGCTAACCCTACTCAACCGTGCTAAAATAGCCACTACTCTAAATCCTCTAATATGTATATGATTTGTAGACTCACAATAAATTATATACTAAGACACATCACAGCAAATATTCATGGGTTTTGTGACGGTACGATTTCAACATCATCATTCAAAAGATTTCCTTAAATCAAGCAAATAACTGATGTCACTCTGTCATAAACTAAAATATTATAATAAATAACTTACATTAATCTTAGTATAAATAATACACCATAGCGTATGGCACTATCAATATAATCTCCAAGTCTTCATTTGTTTTTGTTTCGCACAACACTTCTTTTTTTCTTTCACACATACCTCATATTGTTATAAAAAAATATCTCACTGGTAACTTGCTAGTTGTTTTAATAACCCACTCTTCACTTTTCGGTTTTAATCGTCCGGGAAAAAGAATCCTGTATCTACAGAAGCTGGTGGTTGTATTGGTGGCATAGTCATTTCAACCTTGCCTAAATCTTCGGGAAATCTCGGGTTGATAAGGAAGCCCAACATGTCTTCGTCTAATTCAACTTCATTTTCGGAAGCTTTCCGAATCTCATAGTTAGTGGGCCTTCAAAGACAATCGCGTTAGGGTCTTCAGGGTTGGGGTAGTAATACTTCTTCGGCCTCGATTGCGCGAAGTTCACCAGGCACAGCAGAACGATCACAAACTTTATCTGACACATTTTCAACACGACCTTGCTTAGCGACGCGAGGTAAACAAATGACCAACAACAGGTTGTAAGTGCGTGTTTTAAACTACGTCGCGTTTTATTATCCGCAGATGAATGAAAACTGCGAGTTATTCTGCAATATATATAGCGGCTGGTATCTCTGCGAACTTTCCTGTAGGTACTTTTGTCTGGCTACATGAATCACGCTGGTTTGTTTACATTTGTCTGTCAAATTATCCGATAGACATTGTTACCTACCACAGCTGCGGTACATAACGGGATTATTTTTACATAAAATTGTATTCTTGCCAATCATTTAAATTGGTTAAAAAAAAAATGTTACCCTAAATACTATTATAGGTTTCTCTAAAAAATTATGTTTGCATAACACATACATTTTTCAATTTTTTTTTTACGTTTATTGATATAACTTATGAAAATTTGATTATATATTTTTTGGAAGTAAACCATCACAACACGTAACATAAAGAGCTAAAAGTAACTGCCTAATTAATTACATAGTATTTAACATATACAGTCTATATTATGTCACAGTTTTAAATAATATTATATCATTTTAAAACAGTGAAATATTTTTACAGGAATACAGGAAGATTTTTAATTGATTGACAATATTTCAAGTAAACTAACAAGATCACGACAGAAATGTCAAAAAAAGGATGTTCAGTAAATATGTTTTCGTATTAATCATTAAAATGAAGGCTTTTTTATAGGGTTCCGTACCAAAATGGTAAAAAGGAACCATTATGGTGCGGCTCAGTCTGGCCGTCTATCACTCAAGAACTACTAATACTATATAATATTATGTCTCATCTCTAAAATATCGTAATAATAAAGTTATGAAATCTCTGAAATATTAACTAAAGACGAAAAAGATTTTTTTTATGAAAAATTATACTGCTTTCAACAATAACACTGAGTTTCATAATATGATATATTATGGTCATGTAGGTACTGATTCAGCATTGAAACAGTAATAATATATTATTTAATATAGACAAACAACAGGCTCACTAATGTATGCTAATTTACTAACCCTGTTATATCAAGCTCCCCTAATTCAATACAGTCGCCTGACTAACGTATCCTAATGACGACTGCGACGATCCGGACAGTTAACAAGATGATAACATCCTTCTAAAACGACGGATAGACGTGCATTAATAGAACAGAGGGAAATGGGAAACATTATTGCAAGATTCTTCGAAATTGAATTAAGATTACAGTACTGACGTGTACCAAATGCTTCTAAACGACAATGGTTCTGTCTAGTCTTTTCCCAACTTTGTCGGGGTTAGTTTCCGGTATATCCGGATTCAGCTGAAGACCAGTAATTTACATGGAACGTTTGCTTCTCTGACCTCCACAAACCAATAACTGGGTAACACCTTCTTTCTTCTTCCTTTGGCAAGTCTTTTGTTAGATTTTGTCGTTTCTGATTATCCTTATTACGGTCAAAGAAAAGTCTTCTAATGAGAGCTGGGACTAATGGCTTCACGTGTTAGAGAATAAGAAATAAAGTAAATATTTATTTGCGTCCCGCACGGGAGACACGAGATAAGCAAAACACAAACAATAATAAAAAATAAAATAAATAACCTCATGTGAGTCCAAAAAGGATCCTATCTCATCTCTGCATGTGCAACGATATTAAAAAGAAAATAACGCTGCGCTGATATTCTGATAATGCCGCGGACACAAAATCAAAAAATCTAATTAAAAATTTCTTTATTCAATTAGGCCATTAAGCGGCACTTTCGAACGTCAAAAAAAATAATTAAATGTAATAATAATTGATTCTACCGTCCATTCGGAAATGTAGCTTGTTATGGAGAAGAACGGACAAGAAACTCCACACTTACTCTATTTAAAAAAAAAATGTGTTTTACAAGTATTTAGTTACAATAATATTGTTACTTTCACGAAAACAAAATATACAATATTTAAGGAATAAAATAGAATAAGATACAGTAGTTACGGTATTTAATGGATGGTCCCCCATCCAAAGACCGAAATTGGAAAGTGTTGCTTAACCTTGAAGATGGACCCGTGCGCTTAAAATTTTATTATTAATTCACGAGCATCTCAAATTGAGTAAAATCAAAGATGTGTATTAAGATTACAGCAATGACGTGTATCAAACGGTTCTAAATGTGTGGCATTTAATATTACTAACGTATATAAGTTATGAATCAATTTTATCACGCAAAATGTTATAAGATTGCCGTCATCGTGATGGTCTAATGGAGGATATCAAAGTAACGGTTCTAACGACATACATTTTTATGGTTTACGAAGACAGATGGAGATGATATAATTGACATACTTTTTAAACAAGAGGTCATACTTTTTGGCAGTTACAATATACAAGATGTACCATATCTGGTGAATATTTATAACATATTTTTTAAATAATTTAATTTATATAATATTTTCATGTATTTTGCTGCTTATTTATAATAAAAATTCTAAAATTTTACAAAATAACAGGAGATTTTCGGTGAACTCCTTCAAAACACTTAAAAAAAAAAAATCACTTCATAATGGTTTATATCAGTATAGGAATATCCCATCGATCTTACTCGAAACCTTAACCATCCCGATTCCCATCAGATATACCCATGGGGATTATCGGATAATGGTTTTGCGGTAACAAAGGTGGAAGGAGGGACACACACCAATTTATTAGACCATCAACATTCACACACACCGTCCTGTAGCTAGAGTGCCGCTAACTGACAATTGACCAATTTTAGATTCTTGATGCCACCTTAATTAGCAAAAAAAATCAGCAGTAGATTTTCTTTACGATAAATAGATAATAAAAATGTGTTTTTACGATAAAATTGCTATATTTATAACCAATGTTTGATAAGAATCATTTATAAATTTAAAAGAAGAAAATTGCTCAGTTAGATGTATTTTTGACTCTAGAAACTCTTGCATATGATACATAGTTGATAAACATAATCGATTTTATTATATCGCGGTTTTTGTTTTTATTCTATAACTCAAAATATGATAACGGTAGATTACGGCGGACGGCAATAGGACGGCAGAACTGGCAGACGGTCTCAAACGGTTTTGACCACATTTTACCATTTTACGATATTAAAGTTAACCTTCGCTATCATCATTAATTTCATGCTAAGAATCATAATAGAAAGTGTCAAATCCTTTAAAGATTTTTAAGCTGTATTGAAAGATGGTTGGAAACATTCGTTGAAAATGTCAATGAATTTTAATTTTAAAGGATTATAAAGACTTTTTATAACTTTATTGACCACTTCAATTGTTATTTTAATAATGATGGATAAAAAGCTGTCTGTGAAAAAACTTTTGACCCGGAGTGATTTTGTTACAAGGTTATATTTTTGTTACGTACAAAAAACTTATGTTTTATATAATACTAGCTTTTGACAGCGTCTTTTTTTGATCTGATATCGTCCAATGACTGCCCCCGCTTTGCATGAAGCGGGAGGGCATGTCAGACTTTTACTGAAAAAAAACCCAACCATGTTCCTACAGTTGCTTGAGCCAGGGCCGTGGCAAATATCTGAGTCGTATTTTAATGACCAATCCAGTGTTATTTATCACCTCGGTTACCACGTTCCGCATTCTGCGGTCGCTGTGTATGTCCTGAATTGTAAATGTTGATCTATTAGCGGCAACTCGGCAAGGTCTTTTAAGAACGCGTGCATGTAATTTGGCTTCGGGATTGAATAAACAATAAACCAATCTGTTTAGCCTTTCTCATCCTGTTTTGGTTGGCTTCCAGCTTAACCGAATTTAGCTGAGTACCAGAATATTTAAATCCTAAATGAAAAAGAGGGGTGTTATAAATTTCGCGTGTGTACTTGTGTGTTTGTGTATCTGTTTATGGCATTATAAAACCAAACCTAAACGAAAGAACCGATTTTGGTTTAATATTTTTTGCATGAAAGTTGACTTCATCAAAAGTGTTCTTATCTATGTATGATGAAAATTGGTTCAGCTGATCTAAAGTTATGGGCGTTTTACTGTTTGAATCGTGATGTTTTCGCAAGGTATTGTGTCATAAATACGTGTTCAATAGGTTGTGGATCGATCGTGTCTACTCCTAGATGCAGATGCCGATGCTGATTATGTAGCATGACATAAAAATGTGTAAAGGGATTTTGTTAATTTTAAATTTTAGTTGTTAATAGAGCGACTGCCTATCTGACCTCCACAACCCAGTAACTGGGTAACACGATACCAATTGGCAAGGCTAGTGTCAGTATTTCTGGCTTCTGACTACCCGTAATGTATGTACCTCGGCAAGCTTTGCTTAACCTTGAAAAACGACTCGTGTTAGTATTCGGCCCACATCCTCTTATGCAGAGAAGGCCTGTGTTCCAGCAGTGGAAAAATTATACGCTTTATATTATGCTTAATATGTAAAGTTGCTAAAAGCTAACTTATTTAAATATCCATTAGTCATAATTGCCAAGCTCGTTCAATTGAAAATCATAAGCTCACAGATACCAATCTTACTAGATGATGCGAATTTATGTAAATACTTCGCGTGTCAAAAACGAAAGAGCAATACTTTTATTTGAGCTGTTTTATTTAGCATTATCGGCACTGGACATCAACTTAAATATAGAATAATTATATAAAACAAGTGCGCGTCGGACTTTGCACATTTAGAGTTCCGTACCAAAGAAGAAATCTGATTTATCAATATATTGGAATTTGTTAGTAAAGTATACGTAATAATAAACATTATCACTTTTCAAATAGTAGGTCAGTGGGCAGTTAAAAAATTATTCGAATCAAAACTGTGTGCAGACGACGGACAGATAGACAGACGGACAGATGGACAGACAGAGCGACAAATACCTTTCTTTTCGGAAGTCGGTGTCAAAAATTAAAAAATATAGGTACCAAAGACACCGACTTCCGAAAAGAAATAAAAATAATATTTTTTACCGCTTTGTAGTGTTTTGGTTTGGAAGTCGATTTTGATTTTTTGTTCCTATTACAACCAACTTAATTTTGCGGTTTGGTATGGAACCATAAATGTGCGAAGTCCTACACGCAGTTTTCCGGTTTTATATAGATGGATGGATGGTTGCGTTATCTAGTTATAATTATGTCTGTGCATAAGCTCAAATTCTCTTTATGTTACTAATTGCCTATTATTTTGTTTCCCGACCAATGAACTGTTACAGTTACACAATCAACTGGGCACGCAACCATCCGCGTTATCTAGTTATAATTATGTCTGTGCATAAGCTCAAATTCTCTTTATGTTACTAATTGCCTATTATTTTGTTTCCCGACCAATGAACTGTTACAGTTACACAATCAACTGGGCACTCATAAATACATGAATTCATTAGCAATTTAATAAATTCACACATTTGATCATTTGGAGCATACAATTATTTTGCTGCAATTTAAATGGAAATAATTCAGAGTGGCAATAAATGAGATTTGTTATACAAATTGAGTTTGTAATAAATATGTTATAAGCGTATAAAGCTAGTTTGAAAATATTATTTGCATTTGAAATCACAAAAGTGTAATTGGCAGAATTGACATTGTTATTCCATTAGTTCACGTTCTGCTGTAATCAATTCAGTAAATATGGTGTTTTATATGTATTTGTTTGGATGTAAATCTGGTACTAAGAAAATCATTTGTTTCATTCATTTCATCTGCAGTATCATTTCTCAAAAATAATAATCAATTGCCGAATGTATGTAAGCGCATCACTTCATATCATCATCGTCATCATCATTTCAGCCGAAAGACGTCTACTGCTGGACATAGCCACCGCCCCTAGCCTAGCCACACTGATCGGTCCTGTGCGTCTCGCATCCATCGGATGCCCGCAGCCAAAACCAGGTCATCGGTCCATCTAGAGGAAGGCCTTTGCTTCCTCCGGTTTGTGGTCGCCACTCCAGAACTTATCGGCCCTATCGACCATCCGTTCTGTGAGCAATATGCCCTGGCCATTGTTCACTGGCCCACCTTCGGCCTATGTCGATAACTTTAAAACGGCTGCGCTTATTTGGTGTTTTGTTTTCGTTGTGTTTTTAATTGTCAGAGCAATGTTTGTATGAAAGAAAGAAAACAAATATTTACCTTATTCGTATATCCATGGGAAGCCGTGGCGGCAGCTAGTGTTTGTGATAATTACCAGCTATTTTGACAGGGGACATTAACTTGGCGTCAACGATAGGATATGACGTCATAAAGGTAAAGATATGACATTTAGAAAAACGGGCAGCAATTAGTTGAAATTAATTATATAATCAGATGTTGTTTTCAAAGTAATATTGTATTTACATATTGCCTTAAGTTATCAATCAACCAGGTTTTTAGCACGATAAGTAACGTTATATATTGATGCCTATCCAAAAGTAAGTATTAAACCAAATATGGAGGAGAATAATATATAAAGTTGTATTATTATGTGTTTAACAGTCTCGGCACTCTGGGGTCCCGGACCTTTGAAAGGCGTTCCAGGGGCCGAAGCGATTTTGCAAAGGCCTTGTTAGATATATATCATGATATGTGACAGCAACCAATGATTATCCCTGGATGCACTACACAAGTGCACCCAAGGATAATCCCCTGTTGGTGCAGGACTATTGTTAAATATGGAGTCAAAGATATGGGGCTATGGGTTTGGCAGGTTTAGTTGATCGATTGCCTAAAACTGTAGAATGACTATTGGCCCCAGCCTGACCACTGTTGAATTACACGGCTATAAAATGGCAGGGGGTGACTTGCATACTCAATTAATGGACCACCATAACGGGTCGCTAGTACTTGAGTGACGTAGTGCCATGGGAACAAACATATACGGAGGTGCTTGAGGAGTGGAGAGGTATATCACGGCTATCAGGACAATCCCAAAAGTACGGTCAAGATCCCTACTAGCATCTTACTGGATTATACTTCCTTCCACCGAGCACGTTTGCTCTTGCGAATCTCCACTCAAGCCAGCCAATTAAGGTGAAGGAAAGGTGGGAGCTCTGTTCCCCGTCAGTGTTCACTCTGACCGGCCTATAAAGGCAAGCCGGAGATGAGGGAAAAGCCTTCTCCTAGGTGATCTAGCCCATGGGGACGCTACTGCCCACTAGGTTGCCACAAAGCTGCCTTCCATTATTATTATCATTTTTCTGAAAGACATTCACAGCTTTCATATGTGCATGCATAGGCCTCTCTCATGGGTCGCCATATTGACAGGACCTGCGCTACCCACAGTACCCACCCATGCCCGCATTCAATGAATGCTCACGACCTTCATCTGGTCACGTATGTCCACCTTGAGGGAATCGCATCTTCGATGCGTCTCTCAGTATGCGGTCACAATTCCAAAACCTCAGCAAAGTCCCATCGATCATAACTTTCACAAGCGAGACGCTCTTCTCAAAGCGGGAACGTAATAAACGAGTATTTTCTATGAAAAAATCATTATAATTCATCATAGAAAAGCGACTATTCCACTAATGGAGGGTTTAAAAAATGCCACTGGTACAACGACTTATTGGGTCCAAATAATTTTGCTACATGTAGACGTTTATCATTGACTCGCAAAGAAAAAGAATCGAGTTTCTCTAATTTTTGCCTAACACAGAACTGGCGAAAGGAGTCAGTAGGTCCAGCCTTATAAGTATATAATACAACCACAACAAACAATCTTCAAGGGCATTCCTGTTTCAATTAAAGTTAACAAAGAAAAATTATAGATGGAAGCACCCTGATATCTACGTTGCCATTAATCAGTATCCCATATTATTCGGATCTAACGAATTTAATCTCCGGACAGAAAATTATAGCAAGACAAATGGTTTGTTTGCCAAAACCAATGAGATAAACGAAATGCGACGGTGGTGACCTCTACACATAAATCACTGAAAACAATCCTTTATTGTAAATTTTATATATTTTATTAACAATTTGGCTACCGCGCATTTCCTTATCTGATTCTCATATTTTGTATTTTATTCAAAAATTAACACTTGATACATAAATCATTGATTCTGGTGCTTATATAATGGGCGAAAGTAAAAACCCAGCCTTAGGCTTCATCCTTATACAACGCGACTACGCGATTATTGCGCGAATAAGCGATGCGACCATCGTGTGGCCGCGCGGTAACAAAAACCTGGTAGTCCAAATAGAACACCAATACGCGGTAATCGCGCGAATCAACAACGCGGACGATGGCGGATCCAGGTACGCAGTTTTCGTGGGATCGGCGCTAAAAATGGCCGTTGAAATGATCAGATTTTTACTTTTGGCCAACCTTTGGATGACTTATTTTGCGGGTCTTGCCCTGCCCCTTCACTCCGCTCGCTCCCCGATGATGCGACTAGATCGCGCAAATTCAATTAGGACATCTATTTGACATAAATAAGTTTGATCGCGCGTTCGTACGTACTTAGTTTGCGCGAATAGATTATTCTCAAACATTTTAGCCGCGCGACCGTTTTGCGCGAATGCCAATTAGGACAACTATTCGACATTATATGTTTGATCGCGGATTCGTACGATTAAAATTCGCGTAAACATGCAATGATTCCGTGGTCGCGTTGTATTAGGACGACGCCTTAAATTACTGTTACCAGTATTATATAATCACATAAAAAATTCAAATTTTGTCTTCTGTGGCCAAAAAGGAAACGGAAAAGATATTCTATTGACTTCTCCATTAACTGATGCCTGTTTACCATCACGATTTAATCTTAGTCGTATTTTTTGCTTGGTTTTTAAATCGACTTCTAAAAGAGGAGGAAAAAGTATATAGATTTTTTTTACGTCTATTTATGCCAAACCATTTATTAAATAGTCTGGCAGATTATTAACTATGTCTGCTTTTGATGTCTTTGTTAGGTTATGTTAGGCTTTATTTAATTTATCTTTTGACTTTGCTGCGACCTACGTTAGAGAATTTTGATAGCCAATTATTTTATGTTTGAACAATAATATGAAAGGCTTGATATGAGATTGGATCTAATTATATATATGAGTTTTCAACCCTTTCTTTGCTTTTGATATAGAGCTTTTTTCTCAATCATGATAAAACAAACAATAAAATATAAAGTCTGTATTCTTTTTTTGTTACAAGCAAGATCAAATTATGAGGATAGCATGAAAATAATTTGCATTTTCAGAAATTATCGTCATCTTCTTGCATGTGGCCAATGTTACTTGGCCCGTATTCCAGATGCTCATACTCTAATCAAACTCAAAATTGGCCACACCTACCAATCGACTGCAAACCAATCACAACTCTCAAGTTTGGCATATGATTCTTAAAATTGACTTTGTGTACACAATAGAGAAAGAGCCCAGACGCCCCAAACGTTACTGAATTCTTTAGAAGGTATTAAATGAAAATGAAAATCCAAGTTAGCAAGTACGAGCACGTTCCAAGTACATGCTAACACTACTCGGGCCCGTATTTTTGCTTAATAAATATAAAAATTGACAAAGATTAAGCGCATCAAAGTTCAGGATTGGGAGCTTGTGACTTCACTTTGTCAGTATAACGTGTAGCACACCGTGACGTCACACGATATTTCAACACACTGTATCATCGGTATTTTTTGTTTACGTGGCAAAATAAAAATACAAGTCCAATATTTTTACGTAATGTAACTGACGAACTAAATAGATTTTTTAGTTATCTACCCTATGACACTCATTTTGTGTTAAAAGAGTTCGGTAACTTTTGGGGCGTCTAGGCTCTTGGATTTGAGCACGTAAAAGTCAAAAAAATACAAGCATACCAATCTAGAATACTGACCTTCACGAGCACCCAATTCGAAGAAAAAATCCAAACGCGATCGATGTTCTTATAAAAGTAATCAGTTTAATTAGACAAAAAATGCTAGTTTCATCGGTACGGTTTCTTTGTATGGGATGAAGCATCTTTATGCTAGAATTATTTTACCTGTGGCTAAGTTTAACACGTTTTCTTCTTCCATTCCCTGTCAAATATCACAGTCTCTTTCATATCGTTTTCTCTCATGCCCTTCCTCACACTGTGTTACGGTTGGCACAGTGGCTTTGCAATTTGCTCCTGTGCCGAGTGTCGCTGATCTAATTACTGCACGGAAAAAATATTTGTATAATACCTACAGAATAAGAAAAGGAAAGTTTTTGCGCAAGAGATGCGCATCTCTACTACGCCATGTTCGCGCCAGCCCCAACATTATTCTTAGAGCATTGGCTGATAGGTGGGACTCTCCGATCTTGGGGCGTTGGATATGACTGCACGCAGTCAAATAGACATTGCCCAGGATCGGCGTGCTTCGAACAGCTTAGAATAAATGTTACTAACACTATTTTACAAGTTTACATTGTTACTAGCTAATATGGAAGTGATTCTGAAATAAAGTTTATTTAATTTAATTTTCAGGCCATGTATGTAAGTTTACATGTTTGTCATTGCACAGACGATACAGAAAAATTCCTAGTGTGGGCAATGTCTTTTTAAAAATAAAGTCTATACGTTGTATCTTGCCTTCCTCTCCATTCGTAATTTATAGAATTATGGCATCTTTAATTTAACGGCAAACTAAATTGCGTTCATTTGAATACAACTTTTGCCAAAAAACTTTGCTAACGAGACAATACACAAGTGATGCAGAATAAAATAGATAGTGGAAATGGCTGGAACATTTTAACACAAGAAAAGTTTCCAGCAATAATGTTATAGGGGAACGTGTGCGGACGAAGTTTTGGCTTTGTTTTAAAAATTAGAGACCTGCTTATTACGTTTTCAGTTGCCGCAGTGCACGCTTCGATGGTTGAAGTTTGTTTTCATTAAATTCTACAGTTTTTTATTCGTGCTTTGTGGTTGTGGCCGAACTAAACTGAATAGTTTTCAATTTATGTAAGGAGTTATTGTGTTATTGTTGAATTTATTTTCGTTAGTTTAGTTTGTGTAAGTTTCAGACATGGTTCAAAGATGGACTTGGTTTCTGGCCCATGCACAATGTCATTTACGACATCTTTCCTCCTAATACAAAAAAATATTCATGGGTCTAAAGAATTTAAAATATCTGTAAAAATTTAGTCTATTTACAATGTTTCTGTTGTCAGTAAATGGCCTCATTAAAATTAATGCCTTGACTTTGGTACAAAGCATATCTTATCAAAGAGAATATCCTTAAGATCCGCTGAAGGTAGCTTCATCTCCTACTTAGTGTGCCAATTTTGTTTAATTTTATCGACTAAACAAAATTATTCATGAAAGCTTGCTGATTCAAAGCCTATTTTTACCCGGCTACCGAAGGAGAGTAATGTGTTTATCAGTATATGTATGTATGTATGTTTGTCCCTATGTGGCGTTCTAGATATCAAACGCGTTGGCCGATTTTGATGATTCTTACGTCAATCGATTCGTCTTAAGCCTGCGAGTGTCACTGGCTACCTATATTAAAAAAGGAAAAAAAAAATACAAATATATATAACACTTATATGTTTAAATGTACCTAATTCTAAAAAGTAAATAACTAAAAGTTGTAAATAAAAAAATATATTAAATTAGTCAAAAAATCCAACTGCTTAAAGCGAACTAAAAAGACGTAGGGGAGATGCGTGTAATACAATCCCTCGAGGTGATATGATTCCCTACCACATTCGACTGACTACTAGTGACATCTCTCGAAATACACCGAGTATTATGGCGGTGTGAGCACTTATAGTGGTTTTATTAGAAAAAAAATAAAAATTTGCTCCTAATCTATGGTAAGGCTATTTTTCGAATTTTATTACTTTCTACATGTTATGATTTATTAAAATGTTGTTTTATTATCGGATTCCAATATCATTAAGCTATATTTAAGCAATGTTTAAGTACCGCACGTTGTATTTGAACGTTATATATTTTGATCGATATCTTGAAATGTGGTGTTTGAGGTTAAATGATCCCTCTTCGTGCGTATAAAACGATCCCTGGAATCATATATGTATTTTTATTTTTACAGATCATGCCGCGTGTTTATAAACGAAATAAAATCACTCGGCAAAATTGGCCCGAGGAACAAATGCTGAAGTCTCTTAATGCCGTCAAAGATGGTTCGATTAATGGTATGGTTGTGAGATTGTAGGGGGATAATCTCTGGACCTACTGAACCGATTTAGATGAAATTTGGCATGGAGATAGTTTGTATTCCCTTGGGATAATAAAACCCTTTTTACGCGGGCAGAAGCTAGTACCTTATAAAACGCATATAGAGAGTTTTCTGTGCCTGTAATGGTATTAAAAAGAAAAGCCAAAGGTAAAAATAAAACAGCTTCAGAAACCGCTAAAATTTTAGGTGTAAGACGAACAGTTTTTAGCCAAGAACAGGAAAGATAACTTGTTGATCATATTAAAACATGGAGTTGAGAATGAGCCTTAAAACGTTTATTACAATTATATAACTATCGTTTAATTTTGTTGATTTAGTAGTAGCAAATAAAAATAAATGATCTCCAATGTAATACGACATAAAATTTTATTTTTGTTGGTTTATGCAATACATGTGATTTAAATAAACATCTGGGTGTTTTATTTTGTTAATATATAATATTGTAGAGCATAAAATGATCCCTGGGATCATTTTAACCCAATCCCAGGGATCGTTTCATACATACATGTGTATAAAACGATCCCTTACTAAACTTTTAGAAAATTTGACGACACTAATAAAACACATATTTATCATGAGAAATAAGTATGCAGTTACTAAGATATGTGTGTGTTGTTGTTTTAAAATTTGGGCGCAGTAAAGTTAATCCCTTAAGGGGATCATTTTGCACGCATCTCCCCTAAACAAGAAGAAAATCATGCTCTGCAGTTGGAGAATACATCTTGTTTTGGTCAGCCAGCTCGTAAATATGTATCCTCACAGCATGATTTTCTTCATTCTTGATGGAGGCGCTTCTCAATTCAGATGTTTCATTTTTTTATATGTATATTTGGGCATATCTCCGTCATATTCAGCGGGATTTGTAAAATTCGTTTTTTTTTGAGTATATAATACTCTCAAGGTGTTCTCATTGTCACCAAATCAGAATATGACGGAATGAAAATAATTCAGATGTTTCATTTTTTTTATATGTATATTTGGGCATATCTCCGTCATATTCAGCGGGATTTGTAAAATTCGTTTTTTTTTGAGTATATAATACTCTCAAGGTGTTCTCATTGTCACCAAATCAGAATATGGTGAAGGGATTCCACGGAAATCGAAGGCAATTAAGGCATGTAGCGATTTTGGTATTTTCAATAACATGGCTAGCAGGAACTAATGAAGAAGACCACAGATGGCCGCTGGAAATCCTTACTTAAGTATATGTCAAGGGTATAAGATATATCGAAGAGTTAAATGACTACGACGAAGCAAATACCTACATATAAATAAATGGTTCTGATGAAAATGGTACCATCGAACTGGTCTGATGATGTAACTGGAAGGTAGGCATTTGAACTTCATAATAAAACAATGTATCCTAGTTGAATTTAATTGAAATAAGAAACACTTTGGTTATAAATGATTTTCATGGTAATATGAGGTACCAACACTGAAAAGTGAAAATAAAAATCTTATTAACACTAAAATTAAACCGATGTCCAAAAAAAAAATTACGAAGTGAAAAATAACTTTCTTTTCGCAAGTTGTTGTTTTTCGTTTTTCGACAATTTCGGAAAAGAAAGTTTTTTTTTCTTTGTAGTGTTTTTTTTTTGGAAATCGTTAATTTTTGTCACGATGTAGTACTAAAGCAAGATTTCAAAAACTTTGATTATGAATTCAGAAATTTCGTTGTTAATAACGGTTGTACTCGATGCTAGCCCAGCGGTTAAGACTTCGCCTCTCATGCTTGAGGTCGTGGGTGCAAGTGCGGGTACGTAACAATGTGATTTTTTCAATTTATACGTACTTTATATGTTTATTTTGGACATCGCTGACAACGGTGAGCACATCGTGAGGAAATTTGAAGTTATAGGAAACATAAGTCTGAAATCACCAACCTGCATAAAGCAAACTTGAAGTTTAAGTGGAAATGCGGTTGCATACGGCTGAATCATCATCATCATCATCATTTCAGCCGAAAAACTCCCACTGCTGGACATAGGCCTCCCCCAGAACTATCTCAACTATCCGGCTGAATAAACTAAGTAAAAAGTCATAATTCGAGGTTTGGCTCTCGCCTATTGCCTCCTCCAATATTGGACTAATTTAAAAGATATTCCATAAACTGATAAAGAAAGAAAGATTCTGTTTGTTTTCACCTTTAGAAGCACTACAACCCTCAAAAAATGTTAAAATTGCGCTGTCAAATTTGACAACACTAAATGAAAAAAGAAAAACAGAAGCAAAATATATATCTTTTTATTAAATTTATGGATTTTATATTTATTTATATCTTTAAATTTGGTCCAATACTGGAGGTGGAAATAGGCGACAGCCAAACCTCGAATGATTACTTTTTACTAAGGAAATTCTGTCGAAGCTCTCTGCCCACATTTCCTCTTAATGCACCTGGCTTCTCTGTTTGTCGAGAGAGAGGCCTTTGCCCTAAAGTGGGACAGCAACATGTTTGACTTATTGTTTATCATTAATAATGATTTATGTCATTTCTGTCCTAAAAATATCTGCACCTTATAATTTCCCAGACGTCCCAGGACACCTTCAATAGATTTTACCCTTTATAGATTAATATCTTTTTGGACTCTCTTTGATACAGTAATGAGATGAAACTGGATTGAAACAAGTCTCTAAAGGTTTTCGGCGAAAATTTTTCGTTTCTTTTTATAATGAAATCCTAAGGCGGGAATGTTAAGGAGTTACAAATTTATATTGTTTTTTTTTAGGGTTATTTATCCTTGTTTTTTTTTAATTTCTAAAAGGTTCTTCCTTGATAGTTTTTACTTAGTTACCATTATTTTATGACTTATGGGGTAAATATAGGACTGAATGCGTGTTGTTCTGTCTCCACAATTTTGTTATACTAGCGAAGCGAACTCGCCACGCGGTCGATTATCATCGGGAGTGGTCGTGCTTCTTGTAAGGTGAACGCGTATGAAAACATTTGGAAGGCCGAGTCTTTACTATCAAAATCCTTACCAAAAACCTTATTCCATAATCCTTTTTAATAATTATAACATGAAGAATTCTGGATAAAAACAGTTTCCTACTTTAGCTACCCGGAAGTCAAGACCCAAGCCAGATCCCTATTAATTTCTATTACTGACAAATAAATAATTCAGTGACAATCAAGACCAACTGTGCGACGTACAATCGTGCTAAGTACCCATTATTTCTAACTTAGTGAATGTTACGTGAGATTTTATTCTTGAAAATTCTTTAACCTATACGGTTAAAGGGATTTACGAGGTGTGACCCGTGCAATAAATAGTCCACCCCATCTGTTTGCGTGGCTATCCAGAGAGGGTACAATGTGATTGGAGCAGCCACGTTTTTTTAAGAATAGTGGAGACGTGGATAGTTTTGTAGATTAGTAGTACTTTTATAGCTCAAGTGAACGCGCTATGTTAGGCTGACCAACTCTTTGTGCTTATTGGCTGAGCTGTGTTCTGTCTCTTGCTTAACAAGGAGGGACGTAATTTTTTTCTCACCCTGCCACTGTTCTTTTCTGATTAATTTCGTTGCGGGATCCAATACAGTTTAATCATTTGTTCGGGACTCGCAAGCTTCTTTGAGTCAACGCTTTTTTGGTTTAGTGGTGGTCACCACTGTTGATTCTGGCTTTCAGGACTTGCAGTGGTTGGAAAAAGTGTGGCGGGCTTGTTCCACTGACCGTTGTGGCAGATGATTTCTAGTAGTTAGTTTAATGGAGACAGCGGTTATACAGGTATAAAGGGTTCTTCGCCTCTAGGGCCCGCATTACAGGGAGAGGATGAATTTTCAATTGTTAAAAAGCGATTATTGTACTTAACATCATACACGTAAATTAAATGTACTTTAAGGAAAATACTAAATCGTAGATTATAAAATTATCGCATGGAACGACCTTGGTTACGAAGGTTAATGCCATTATCACGATGATTGGAAAATCGTCAAAATAAGAAAAAAAAATGTACAAAATATTGTTAATTTGGGCTATTAATTATATTTTTAGTTTTTGAGTTTGAACTTTAACAAAACTGCTATCTTTACCGCACCGGTAGAACAAGTAATTTTCCTACCATTTCTCAATATCTGAGCTTTATTTAGTATAACTAACAATGTGAAATATTTATAAAAAAATACATAATTGTAACCTTTTTGCAAAACCACTAAATGGAGAGTGTGGAGTCTTTATGTCAAGAGTGAATAGGTTTCTTCTAGGCAAGCGTGCTTTATCGTCGACCACATCATCGTTTACCATCAGGTGAGATAATGATCAAGCGCAAGCCTATCAACAATAATAAAATATAAAAAAATACACACAAGTGGTTTGGAGTTTGTAAACATGAATATTAATGTAGTCAAAAACGACTAAAGACTTCCGAACAAAATTAAACAAGAGAGCAATTACCGAAGTAACACGTAACACAGTAGGTAGGTACATAATTACTAAATCATGAACAACGAATTGTTGCCTGTGGTTGAAGACCACTAACGTCTCTAACTAACGCAGGTTTTAGGACTTTCCTTATTATTATTGGTCTATGACTAGGCATGTCCTAGATGTGCGACTGAATGTATATGGACTTATAATTTGATTTCTCATTATATATTTTTGCATTGGTAAGAATAAGATAAGAAGTACCGTCTTAGGATTAGAAGAAGTGTTAGTCGTCCGGTGACGACATTGTTTAGCTCAGGAGCGTGGAAATTGAAAAATTAAAAGGCAGATCAATGCCCAGTAGTGGGCGAAGTCAGACCGTGGATGACGATCATGAAAAAAACGGAAACTAATTTTTGAACTGTTATTTAGATTTCTATATTCGAGATGTGATTATGATCAGTTGAAAAACATATTGAGCAGTTATTTAATTTAATGGCGGTTGATTAATTATTGCGACAGTAAAACATGGACAGTAATAAAAAAACAATTTGTCGGTTATTTTATCATACAATGTCAATTCTAAAAATAATTGAGCAGTCCAATAACTGAATGAGCGGTAAAAATGATGGTATGAGCGGTTCGATAAATAGTTCGGCAGCGGTGACACCCGAACTCAAATTAATTGAAAAGAAAGGTAAATGTTCGTTAGTTGGGCGCAGCTTATTAGCGCGTGTGGCGGAAGCGATCAATCACAGGGATGGTAATCGTTTCGCGTGAGCTCGTGTTTTGAATTCTTGCATTTGTTTTCGCAATAAGCGTGCGAGTGCAATATGGTCAGTGAATCAGCCCAAGAGCGAGCGAAGCGAGCTCGGGAGCTTAGGGCACCCCGACACGGACAGGTTAGGTTCGAACGGGAGCTGAAGTAAGCGAGCGAACTCAGCTCCCGTCATCTCGGTCGTGTTAGGTTACTTTAGACCCTGCATACAGAAATAGGAGCCCCGCAGCGGGGCTCCGTCGATTCATTTTGCATCAAAGCAAAAGTAATTTAATTTTTCATTACTATTTAAGTAATGTTTTTAGGGTTCCGTACCAAAAAGGGAAAAAGGAACCCTTATGGTGCGACTTCGTCAGTCTGTCCGTCTGTCCGTTCGTCTCACCGCTATATCTCGAAAACTACTTTACCACCTCATTGTTTATAGAATTGCTTAGAATGAGATTTCTTACGACAAATTCCGATTTATTACTGCCCACACGTAACCGCTTGTTCAATAATTTTTACCGCACATTTAATTATTTTCCTGCTCAATTATATATTCACTGATCCATTTCATTATTTTTTATTACTCATTTTTGTTTACTTTACTGCTTAGTTTTAACTGCTGAACTAGTTATTAAACGTGCTATTTATAATTTTTAACTTACCAAAACCGCTATTTACAACTGCCTCTTTAAATCAGTGCCAAAAAAACTACCGCACGCAATTGGGCACCGTTAGTGGTATATTACAGCAAATTTAAATAATCCTGTAACTCAGAACTTAATTCAGAAAAAAAAGACGTGTGGCACTCGGGGACTGCCGCGGTAAAGCTATTGCATAGCATTTAATTTTTGAGAATTTAAGTCATTTTCTTTCACCTATTGTTCTTAAAATCCACTTTCTTTTCCCAAATAGTAAATTCAGATCACGGTCCACCCACAATAATAAACCCTTAACGCCAACTTTTTTTTTAATTTTTACCTTTTTCCCAAATAATAACAGTCGCAGTCAGTGTTCCTGTTTCTTCGTTTTTTGACACTGACTTCCGTAATTGAAGTAATTTTCACTTTGTAGTGTTTTTATTTTGAAGTCGGTTGTATTTTTTGTACAAAAAGTATATTCTTTTTCACTTTTTAGTGGCGACACTTTTTATGAGCAAGTTCTATAATAAGGTAAATAAACAATAATACTTTTATTGAATCGGAGTTGCTCATAATATAAGTATCTCCAAGTGAGGACGGCCATAAATTCACTTCCTATCCAGTTGGCGGGGTCGGGGTAGTGACGTGGAAATTCTACATATTCGCACTTTGAATATTAACACAGATCACACAACAGCTGATAGTGAATCGTTCGCGTTTGCTGAACTACTGATTGGGATATTGTGTCAGCAGTAGAGAGAATTATTTTAAATAAATCTCTTGAATTCGGAGATATATTGAGAGGATTCGGTGAAGTAATTAATAAGGTTTGTATATTCAGCGATTGATGAATTTTGGTGACTTGGTTTGATATGGGCAATAATTTAATTAGGTTTTGGCGTGCTAAAACCACGAGTAGTTTAATAGCTCACAATGTTTAGGCATCAAAAATAATTTATAGAATTTAAGTGAGTCCGATAACTACTTACCAACTTTGCTGCCAGGAGGATCTTGCCACCACGATATGGGCTAGTCTTTATGTTGAGTTAAGAAAAGCCGGCCAAGTGAGAGTTGGACTCGCGCACGAAGACGTGATATTTTTGTCGTTTTTTCCGTACCATTATCACATAAAACGACAAAAATATCACGTTTGTTGTATGGGAGCCCCACTTAAATATTTATTTAATTCTGTTTTTAGTAGTATTTGTTGTTATAGCGGCAACAGAAATACATAATCTGTGAAAATCTTAACTGTCTAGCTATCACGGTTCATGAGATATAGCCTGGTGACAGACGGACAGACAGACCGACACGGACCGCGGTGTCTTAGTAATAAGGTCCCGTTTTTACCCTTTGGGTACGGAACCCTAAAAAGACCATGACTGGTTACTGGTTACAGCCTGTATCATTGCACTCTTAGAAAACGGCACCTGTTTCACCGTGGACCACATCTTCGCTTACCATCAGGTTATTAGTGGTCAAGCGCAAGCCTAAAGACAATAAAAAAGACGTGTGGCTCTCGGGGACTGCCGCGGTAAAGCTATTGCATAGCATTTAATTTTTGAGAATTTAAGTCATTTTCTTTCACCTATTGTTCTTAAAATCTACTTTCTTGTCCCAAATAGTAAATGCAGATCACGGTCCACCCACAATAATAAACCCTTAACGCCACCCTCTAACAACCCACTTATGATGTGACGACCGGAAACGTATAAGCATAGTAATATTACACTCGTATACAGTGCCGGGCACTGTGGCCCGAATAAACAGTTTGTCGCTAACCACCGCCTTTTATTGACGTTCCATTGGCGACGAGTACGGATTTGAATTTTTATTTTTTTTGGCTTTAGTATTGTGCATAGACTTTAACAAAATGCCGATAGGAAAAATTGAACCGTTTAGTTTAAATTCCAACCAGTGGCCAGCATATATCCGCCGCGTTAACCAATACATCAAGTTAAATAACATTGGCGACGACTTGAGAGTTTCTATGTTAATAACTGTGGTCGGTGAAGAAACATATGCGTTAATGTGTGATCTGTGTTCTCCTAGTTTCCCAGAAAATAAAACTTACGATGAGCTAATAAGACTGGTGATGGATCATTTGGAGCCACAACGCTCAGAGATAGCAGAGCGCCACGTGTTCAGGTTACGAAGGCAAAAAACAGGAGAATCCCTCACGGAATATTTACAAGCGTTAAAACATCTCGCCACGACGTGCAATTTCGGCAAATGTAACGCATGCACAAGCCTGGAAGAAAACCTGCGTGACCAGTTTGTTTCGGGTTTAGCAAACGACGCGATGCGGTCGAGGATTTTTGCAGAAAAAACCATTCAATATAAAGAGGCAGTGGAGCTAGCTCTGGCTCTAGAAGCAGCAGAGAAACATGCGGAGATGAGCGGTAGCACCACTGCGGCGATGACGGCGGTGGACTCAAAACCAATAACGGATGGCGCGGCGGGCGAGGGCCTGCACTACGCACGCGGCGGCGGCGGCCGAGCCGGCCAGCGCGGGCGCCAACCGCGGGCCTCGGATGGAGGTCGGTTAGCAGAGGCGCAGGAGCAGGCAGCGCAGGCGCGGAGTCGGCGAGCTCGCGTGCATCTTGTTGGCGTTGCGGCAAGGCGCACTTGGCTGATAGATGTCGATTCAAAAACTATAGTTGTGATGAATGCGGTCAAAAAGGTCATTTGAAAGTGATGTGTAAACAAGTGCGCGGCAAAGGTGGTCGGCAGAATTACGTGAGCGATAATGAGTCGGATGATGGTATGTTCAACATCAAAGTCGCAGCTCGAGGTAACAAACCATATTTTATAAAATTGACAATTGACAACATGGACATTCAATGTGAAGTAGATACAGGTAGCCGTATTTCGGCCATAAGTGAGGATATGTACAAACAGATGTTTTCGAATAAAAAAATGATCGCGGACAATTTATTATTACGTTGTTACTCGGGCTCACGAATTGAGTCATTAGGTTACATTTTAGTAGATGTGTGCTTAAGAGAAATAAAGGGGAATTCATTGCGTCTTTATGTTATTAAGGGTGGCGCACGACCTCTATTGGGACGAGTGTGGATGCGCATTCTAAAAATAACTCAAATTACGCTCAATGAAATAGTAGATGAGGACTTAGTAACACAATTGAGCACTGACTTCCCAGAAGTGTTTTGTGATAAGTTAGGAACTTGTAAACAATCCATCCGACTACAGCTCGCAGATAAGGAACCGGTTTACGTGCGAGCGAGACCTATGCCGCTGGCACTCCGCGCGAGAGTTGAGAGGGAATTAGAACGTTTGGAGGCAGATGGCACAATCTATCGCGTAGATTACTCTGATTTTGGAACTCCAATCGTTCCTGTCGTAAAAGCAAATGGGGATATACGTATCTGTGGTGACTACAAGGTCACAATCAATCCCAAATTAAAACGAGATTATTATCCATTACCGCGTATTGAAGAATTATTTGCAAATCTTAGCGGTGGAGGTAAATTTTCAAAAATTTATTTACGTCATGCGTATGAACAATGTTTTGTGTCCGAGGATTCGCGCGCCTATACTGCGATAACAGCACACATGGGTACGTATGTGTATAGACGCACACCATACGGTTTATCGTGCGTGCCTGAGAAATTTCAAAAGATTATGGAGGAAACTCTGCGCGGGGTGCCCGGGTGCGTGGTATTTTTAGATGACATATGTGTGACAGGCTCAAACAAGTTAGAACATATAAAAAATTTGCGAGCTGTACTCGATAGATTACGTAATGCGGGTCTTACTGTCAAGCTTAGTAAATGTCGATTTTTACAGGACAGTGTAAAATATTTAGGCTTCATAATTAATAAAGATGGTTTACGGCCAGACCCAGAGAAACTAGAGGCCATTTCCAGCGCACCGAGACCTAAAAACGTATCTCAACTTAAAAGTTTCCTGGGTATGCTTAATTATTATGGGCGATTCATCCCGCATTTAAGCACCTTATTACAGCCAATGCATAATTTGCTAAAAAAGAGGTCTGCTGGAATTGGGACACTAAGTGTGAAAAAGCCTTTTCGGAAGCAAAGCGAAACCTCCTGAGTGAACGTGTACTGGCACACTATGAGGAGGGACGCGAGCTAGTGTTATCTGTAGATAGCAGCGCGTACGGCCTGGGTGCAGTGCTCGCTCATCGGTACGAGGACGGCAGCGAGCGGCCCGTCAGCTGTGTGTCGCGAACGCTTAGTGCGCCCGAGCGCAACTACAGTCAATTAGACAAGGAGGCACTGGCTATTTTGTTTGGGGTCACAAAACACCACCAATACTTGTTTGGTAGGCGATTTATACTGCGTACTGATCATCAACCACTGACGCATATTTTTGGGGAGAAGAGTGGCATTCCGCTAACTGCAGCCAGTCGTTTACAAATATATAGAATTCGTGCGATCGGTGGACAACGGTCCGGCTGATGCTTTGTCCAGATTACCGTTACCTCAGGAGGGTCACTCTGTGGACACAAGCATGGATTATTTAAATCTAGTTGAGGCGTCAGTGCCTGTTTTTTATAAGGATATTGCAAAAGAGACGGAACGCGATGTGTTTCTAAGTAAGATTAAAGGTTA
Source organism: Orthosia cruda (assembly GCA_964057195.1). Lineage (NCBI taxonomy): Eukaryota > Metazoa > Arthropoda > Insecta > Lepidoptera > Noctuidae > Orthosia > Orthosia cruda. The sequence continues at coordinate 11,120,716 of OZ059836.1, read as the reverse complement.
TGTACTGTTTGGGTGGCCATCGGCCCCGAGCTGCGATGCGGAAAAACCTTATTTTTCCAGGAAACAAGATTATGTGGTAAACCAGGGCTGTATTATTTACAAATATAGAATAGTAGTGCCTGCTGCCTTACAAAAGAAAATTTTGGAGGAAGTGCATGAAGGTCATTTAGGCATAAGTAAAATGAAAAGTTTATCGCGTAACTATATTTATTGGGCGAATTTAGATAAGGATATAGAGGACTTATGTAAATCTTGCGCCGCGTGCCGCATAGTTCGCGATGCGCCACCGCACGCGCAGCTACATCCTTGGGAGTTCCCGCTGCATCCATGGCAGCGCGTACATGTCAACTTCGCGGACTGTGGAGGCATTCGTTATTTAGTGATGGTGGACGCGCATTCTAAGTGGATTGAGGCGTTACCAATGAAATGTACAAATGCAGCCGCAACAATTAAAGTCTTGAGAAGTGTTTTCGCGCGTTTCGGTTTACCATCGCAGCTCGTGACTGATAACGGACCACCATTTACATCTCAAGAATTCAAAACATTCTGTGAAAAAAATTGTATTAAACATACAACGTCGGCTCCTTACAGGCCGCAGGGGAATGGCGCGGCGGAAAACGCAGTTAAAACTGTAAAAAAGGCGATCAAGAGAGCGTTGTACGAACATGACGACGTAAATGCGGCTCTCTGTAAATTCCTTTTACAGTATCGCAACTGTGAACACGCGACGACCGGGGTATCACCCGCAGTGGCGCTGCAGGGGCGGCGACTGCGCAGCAGGCTGGGCGCACTGCGGCCGGACGTGGCGGCCACTGTGCGCGCCAAGCAAGAGCGACAAGTCACCCGCGTCTCAGGCACTGATAGGAATTTTGATGTGGGAGACTCGGTTTTAGCCCGCGATTTTACGACAAGGGGGGACAAATGGACCGAAGCTACAGTGGTTAAAAAGACAGGCCCCGTATCATATAAAGTTAATGTTGGGGGTGAGGTGGAATGGCGGCGTCATGCTGATCAAATTATCCCGATGAATATTAAAAAAAGTAGGTACTCTCTATCCCGAATGAGCGGAGTAGCCGTGGACGAACAAACCCAGAATCTTTCTTCTGGAGGATTGGTCGATAAGGAAGCCGGCGATGATATGTATGAGGATGCAACAGGTGGCGACGGGGAGGTGGCGAAGGCGCCACTAATAGAAACACTTCGTACACCACAACCGACACCACCTGGTGAATCTGCCCGAGCACTGCGTGCGTTCAATCGGGCTAAACGTTTTAATGATTAAGTAACATAAGTTTGTTAATTTGTTTAAGTTACAGTTAAATTAGTTAGTTAGTTATAACGGTCTTGGTGAGGAGAGATGTGACGACCGGAAACGTATAAGCATAGTAATATTACACTCGTATACAGTGCCGGGCACTGTGGTCCGAATAAACAGTTTGTCGCTAACCACCGCCTTTTATTGACGTTCCAATTATCATATTTTAACCTCAACTTCAATAGAACATAAAAATATTTCCTACATCCGTCATAATAAAAACTCTTATTTTAGTCATTGCCAAGCGAATTTGAGCCTTTAAATTAATAAAAACGTTAAAAACTCGAAAACGTAGCGAACCAAACCCCCATTAATTTCCGATTAATAAAACTCTAAAACTCTAAAAAAACAAAACAAAAATATAAAGTGACCCTTATTCACATTGAAATAAGGTCGCTTTTCTTTGACAAGCAAAAGTGACCCTTATTCTCATTAGCATAAGGTCCACATTGATCACCATTGTCACAGAAACAGCTCAGAGACCGATAAAAGGATTTTTTTTACGACCAACAAAAATTTTAAAACCCTCATATCTCAGAAACGGTTGGAGTTAGAGCATTTCTGACAAAAAATTGCCTCCCTGCCCGCTGCTACTTCATCCAGGAGCACAAGATTGGATCCCCCCCCCTCCCTTAACCGTTTACCTCCACCCGCAAAAATGTAAAGTGACCCTTATTCACATTGAAATAAGATCGCTTTTCTTTGACAAGCAAAAGTGACCCTTATTCTCATTTGCATAAGGTCCACATTGATCACCATTGTAACGTTTCGTTACGGAATTATTCGTATCGGAATTTCTGGATTCGGTCTCCACGCTCAAGGCCCGCGATAGAAGCTATGCAATAGCTTCAAAATTAACTTCAAACTATTTCGACAAGTGGACTCACTGCTGAGCAAAAGCCTCGCCCAAAAGACTATATTAAAAAAAAACTCTCCCGCCTGTAGAAGAAACCATCCCGAAAATCTCCAAAAAGATAAGAAGATGAAAAATCGATAAAAAATCGTTTTAACAAAAAAGTTTTTGGAAGTCGGTTTATTTTTTTGTTTAAATGTTGTTTATTTGTACCTTCTATCACCATGAAAATCATTTATAGTCACCAACCATTTATTAAAATTTGCTTCATCACAGTCATTTAACTATAAAATATCTTATACTCAAACATATTTTTCATTGAGAAGTTCCAGTGGCCATCTGTGGTCTTCCGCGTCAGTTCCACTTCACCTAATTAAACTTTCTGAATTCAAATAAGATTAAGAATAGAATGCTATTCTTAATCTTATTTGAATTCAGAAAGTTAGATTTGTTCACAGGAATGTTGTACATCATCATCATTATCAGCCTATAGCAGTCCACTGCTGGATATAGGTCTCTCCAATTGCACGCCATTTGGTTCAATTTTCAGCAACTGTTATCCAGCTGCTACCAGCCACCCTGCGAAGGTCGTCGCTCCACCTAGCCTGAGGGCGTCCTACCTTACGTTTACCAGTTCGCGGTCTCCACTCAAGAACACTTTTACCCCAACGGTCATTGGTTCTACGACTTATGAAACTTTATATGAAATTCCTTCGGTTTGGAAGGTAAAATATCTAAAATAGTAGGTATACGTTCTTGATTAATAAGAAAAGTAATGAGTTTATTGATTTTCGGAAATTCTACCCCTAATGGAGGTTAAAGGTGGCAATTTGTATATATTTGAAACTTGGCATCAATGCTAACAGCAAATATTTTATATTCTATTTTTTATTGATTTTGAAGTAAAGGTTGTCATTACAAGTTTTTCAAAACTACTTCTAAAATACGATTTCAGGGATGTTAAAGTATGTATGGAAAATCTCATTTCTTTGATGAATAAACTTGAAAGTTGGGACAAATACTAACCTAACTAAATAATAAAGCATATCATTATTAGTTTTTCGAAACTATTCCTAAAAGATGATTAGGGGGGTGTTGAAGATCTTGGTTTAATAAACTTGAAATTTGGCACAAATACTAACCTTAATAAATGATGTGGGGGTGCTATTAGTTATTCGTTTTTCGGAACTATCCCCAAAATACTATTTAGGGGGTGAACAAGATTTTTGAAGTATTTTATTACATATAGCTTCTTTTAATGATGTAGGTGAGCACTAAGGAGGGAGTTTTGGAAATTCAACCTTTAAAGAGACATTTATTTGTATCAAAACTTTTTTACAAAAAAATATTACTGACTTCCAACTAAAAACAATACAAAGTTAAAAATAAATTTCATTTTCGAAGTCGGTGTATTTGGTAGGTACAATTTTTTTTCGTTATGGACACCGACTTCGAAAAAGAAAGTTATTTTTTACTTTGTAGTGTTTTTATTGGATGTCGTTAGTATTTTATTATAAAATAGATTTTTTATTTTTCACTTTGTAGGTGGACCTAATAGGCAATTTGACTTTAGTAAGGTACTTAATTATTTTTTGTGTATGTTCACTGATATCTCCTTCAAACAACACTGGACAAACGGCCCAGTTCGGTAGTTCCAAATCGAGGAAGAGGTCATCTTAGTGCCGTAAGATTCTTCAAAAAACCGTTGACACACCTAAAACATCTTCTGGGGGTAATTCTGAAAAACTAATGATGGCAATTTATTATTGCCCAAGGAATAAAATTTTTAACCGACATTCCATAAAGGAGGACGTTCTATGTCCTCTAAATCCTAACTTAAACCGTAGATATCTACGATATCCCATTACAATAGCGTATTTTTGATCGCCTTCACTAACTGCACATAATTTAGTTAAATAAAATACGATATCATGCGAACGAAGTCGCGGGCGGAGTGCTAGTCCAATATATTGTAGAAAAGAAAACAAATAATAATGTAGAAATAATAAAAATAATAAAAATAAAAAAACAAATTGACAAGTAACGTTAGGTGTGTAACCAGTCCCGTTGTGTATGATGTAAATGAGTGAGTGAATGTGAGAAAGTGTTTTTTTTTTTCTGTTTTTTTAATTAAAGTTTTCAGTAAACAATTATATTACAGATTAAGGATATTATATCAATAATTTAAAAGCTTACTATCTATCCAGATACCTGAAACAAAATTATTTTCTGTTTCCTCATATGTGAGTTACTGAAGATTTCAAATGCTTGCCATGTTGATGAAAATACCAAAATCACTACTTGTATGCCTATACGATTTGAAGAGATCCCTCGATTTCCATGGGATCCCCTCATCAGATTATACCCTTTCAAACAAAAAAAAGTATTTTCAAAATCGGTCCATAATTGACGGAGTAATCTGGAAAAATATAAAATAAAAAAAAATACACACATACAGCCGAATATAGAACCTCCTCCTTTTTGGAAAGTCGGTTAATAAAAGCAAAAATAATATAAATAAATAATAATATAAATAATACCGTACGCAAAATACGCGCTTAGACGTGGAGTTGCGGACACCAGCCCGTCTTAACCTAACCTAACCTAAAGCAAAAATACATACAGGCTCATTTCACAATGTAGGCTGCTTACATACAATATTATCACAATATGTCGTAGTGATGTAGTCGCATTAGTAAAACATATGTGATCGTTACTCACTTAGCAACCGATATAAATATTGCCATCGTATTATTCTCGTATGACATGCTCCAGTGAAGTGTTCCTATGATCTTCTTCGTGTAATATTTTATTCAAAGAATTCCTGTAACATGTATGACTTACTTATTTACTCATTTCTCCATGTGATCTTGTCTCAGAAATATAAATTGTTTGTGTAAATAAAATAGCATAAATAAAGGTTTGTGTCATACGTAGGTAGGTACTCAAGCATTTGTCGAAGGGGATTCGCAGACACTAAAGTACTCGTACGTCACCTGCTGAATTTCGATATATTTTTTGTTCGTCAATAATATTCTCGTAACCCCACTGATCTAGAAGTAGAGTTATTTTGCTAAATTACCGTTCGGTAACCGACGGTAACTTAAAAAAAGAACGCACCCAATTTTTCTAAAGAAGAATAGGCTTTATTATTAGTTACTTTACTTACCTATATCATTTCAGGGACATAATCAAACTTGTGAAGACCACATGTCAGTCCGTTAATACTCTAATTCAATTATAATACTAGCCTACATATTATTTTGTTACCTATTTGCAAATTGTTAGGCAATACATTATCAAAACCACAATACAATATTGGTGTTGCTACACACAATATGGTGTTTCCTCGATTATTAATTAACTTAGTAGTAACATAACTTAGGTATTTCTTTTTGCGTACCAAATATTTTAATTTATTTTGGCATTGTAGCCGGAACTTCCTGCCTAAAACATAATTTCAGAATTGAATTGCTCCTGTAAGCAGAACCTATAGTTACATAATTATAATGTTGTCAACGTTTTCCCAATTTAAATAATTTTACTTGGTTTTACTCAGTATTAGGAGGAGCTCGTGGCTAAATAATAAAAGCCGCACGGGTCGATCATCAAGGTTAAACAACGCTTGACGAGGTTGGTTCGTGGATGGGTGACCATTTCAACATACCGAGTTTCCGCCGTGCCTCGGAAAGAACGTTAAGCCGCTGGTACCGGCTGTCATTTGAAGATCTTTAACAGTAGTTACGAGTAGTCAAAAGCTTGAGATCTGACACCAGTCTTGCCAAGGGGTACTGTGTTAGCTAGTTATAACTGGGTTGTGGAGGTCAGAGAGGCAGTCGCTCCATGTAAAACACTGGTACTCAGCTGAATTCGGTTAGACTGGAAGCCGACCCCAACATAGTTGGGCAAAGGCTAGGCAGATTGATGGTTAAACTCAGTATCAAAACATATTTTGTGTTCGATTTAAAATAATATGTGGGACCCTGGAGAAGCTGTGGCCAGAGGCCCTGGACAAGTGACTTTCTATCATCGAAACCGTGGCGATAGCGATTGTCAATAATTTAAAATACAAAAATCCGAAAAATCGATGTTTCACTTCCCTCCGCGCGCTCGCATTGGTTAGCGGTGATCTGTTTGCTCCCTGTTTTTAATTGCAATTGTCGTGTTCCGAAATTTATTTCCGGCTTGTGATTTGCTGTCAATTGTGTATCATTGTGATAAGTGCTGGTATCGTAAGTTTTTAAACGTGTTTACGTCCGTTATTTAGTTGCAATTAGTTAATTTCGTCAGCTATCGGTGAGTACATTTACTTTTCTTGACGTGTGGGTATATCGAAATAATTGTATCGTCCGTTAATCTTTCACTTTTTACGTTCTAATACGCTTATTAGTTTAATTTCCAAAAGTAATTATGTTATCTAACAATGATGACCCACCTGATCGTGGTGGGGAAATATTATTCCGCCGAATAAATAAACCAAGGTCGCCGACGACCTCCGCTAATGCTAAGCGTTTATTTAGTGAAATGTCTCCTTCTTACATTTCACCCGAAGATAGATCTAAGCGAATGCAAACATCAGAGTCAATTGTAAGGTCTTCGCCGATATTAAATGTCACTAATGACGACTATTGTGATTTGGTTACTCAGACGTCTGCGTACCTGTCTAAAATTAACGATCTTGTCAATGACCAAGGGTCCTGCATTAATGTTGCAAATAAATCCGCAATTATGGACATGACTCAGCGCATAACGGCTATTGTCTCATTGCTAGCCATAAAATCATCCGCCAACGAGACTAAGTTAGCCAATACGGAACGCGAATTAGAAATAATAAAACATAATACCGGTATCGATATTGCCAAGTCTGATGTCAATAATGCCTCATATGCTGACAAATTAAAACTTCGTTTACCTAAAGTAGTTCCACAAGTAAATGCCCGTGCCAAACTTCCGTGTCTTGTGGCCTACCCCACTGATGAGCGTTCAACTGATTTCGCAACTTCTTCCGCGACCAAACAAGCGCTCATGAAAGCAATAGATCCTAGTGACGGCTTTCAAATTGTAGGTGTCAAGAAGGCTGCGAAGTCTGGCGTCGTGTTACGTGTCGCTAACGATTTACTAATCAAAAAGCTACAATCGGTCGATGCCATTAGGTCCGCTGGCTTGCGACTTGAAAAACCAAAAGGCCGTAAGCCTCGTATTTTAGTTAAAGACGTCCCATCCTCAATGGAGGACAGTGCCTTTTTGCATGCGTTGTACTGCCAAAACATTAAAGACGAGTTGTCATTAAAAGAAGACGAATTTATTAAATCAACAAAAATCATACGTAGGCGTTCGTTAGACAACGGTCGGAAATGGATAGGCATTGAACTCGAGTCCGCGGTCCGGAAACATTTAGCCTCGACCAAGGATAAATTGTTTATTGATTGGGCGACTTGCCGTTTCATTGATGATGTCGATGTAGTACGTTGCGCACATTGTCAACAGTTCGGTCATGTTAAGAAACACTGCACTATTAAATCACCTACCTGCGCTAATTGCTCTGAGACACATGAAACCTAAGACTGTCCGCATAAAGACAATTTAAATTATATACCGTCTTGCGTGGCGTGTAAACGCTCTAAGAAACCGTCTGACCATCGATGTGGATCAGATGGGTGTGCCACTTATAAACTTAAACTCGAACAACTTATCCTCAACACCAACTACTAAAATAATGGATAGATTAACCATAGGACAATTAAATCTCCACAACGATAGGGTAGCGACTTCTGAACTGGACCAACTAATTATCGATTATAACTTAGATTTCGTGCTTGTTCAAGAACAATATCAAAACGCGCGTTTACGTCACAAAGTAGTACAGTTGGATGGCAAAGCACGAGCTGGAATTTACGTGGCGCATTCTTCTAACTTCACAGTAACGTCTTTGCGTTGAATGACACTAATATATCTAATGACACCCCATTGTGCCGTTGCGGAGGTCTCATCGTCTTCTTTTAAAGTTTACGTTGTGAGTTGCTACTTTCAATATTCAGACCCTGTTGCTCCTCATATACATAACCTCCGTCACGTCTTGCAGTCGCTCGCGGGCTGCAAAGTTATCGTTGGCGCTGATGTTAATGCGTCATCATCACTCTGGTATGGCAAAGTTCGGTCTACGGATTATGAACGACGCTGCGCTGTTGAAGATTTCATTGCTGAAATGAATCTGACTATTCATAATACCCCTGACACACCACCAACTTTTTGCAGACAAATGGGCGAATCTTGTATTGACGTCACACTTTCTAGTGCAGACGTACGCTTGGATAGGTGGCGTGTCCTACCGGACGCGTCTTGTAGTGATCATCGCTTGATCGTGTACGAATTTGTTCCAGTTTTTACTCAGGGTACGTCACATGTCATTGGTAACTTTAGGTATAAATGTAAGGGTGCGAATTGGGAATTCTTTAGCTCGCTTGTTGCGTCTCACGCCAAAGACTTCACTCGTGATGGGCTTTCAGCTGAAGAAAGTGCTGAAATTATGTCAGACACCTTCACTTACTGTGCTGACATTGCCATTGGTCGTGGATCTTTGACCAATATACGTAGATGTGATTGGTAATGTGACTACCTAACTGAACAGCGTAAAAATTATCGCCGAGCGCGTAAACATCTTAACAAGCTTAAAAAACGTAAGGTTACCGGTGACCCTCTTTCCATTGCGTTAAATAAGTTTAGAGTTGCCAGGTCCCGCTACAGAGCATCGGTGGAAAAATCAAAGGGTAATTTATTGCGTAAAGTAGTAGAAAAATTAGATAAAGAAGGTCCGTGGTCTCCTTTATATCATGAGTTTAAAGCCAATCGATCAGTCGACCTCGCGTTTGTTCAGAATATTAAAGTAAATAATAAACACACTACCGGTATTGAGGAAACAACTGAAGTTTTGCTGAATACTCTTATACCTGATGACGTACTAGCTAATGACAACGAATACCATCAACAGATCAGAGCGTGGGCAGCTGTACCACCTGAATCACCAGCGTCAGACCTTCCATCCACTGACGAATTTATTAACGTTGTCAAGAGGTTACCACTCAACAAGTCATCAGGTGAAGATAAAATATCTAATCGGATGATTATAGAAGCGTGTAAAACAGCCGGTGATGCGATTTTAACCGTTTACAACCATTGTATTGCGGAGGGCGTATTTCCTCGTATTTGGCGACGCGGATTTATACGAATAATCCCGAAAAGTGGCGACAAACCCCCGGACGACCCGAAGTCGTACCGGCCCATAACATTACTTCCATCTTTGGGAAAACTCCTGGAGCGAGTTAAGGAACCCCAATCCCCCAATATTAGCTTCATCAGCCAATAATTATATTATATTAGAATAACAGCTATATGTCAGCATATAATATCTAGGACATGCGTCATTAGCAGAGATGATTGGTTAGCAATAAGATTAGTATATAAGATCAACATTTTGTAGAATTAAGTAATTACTGTCTTGCTGTAACTGGGATCAAATAAAGTTTATTTTTAAACTCTTCCGTTGTCGCTTACTTAATTGGCGCAGCCGGTAGGATCTCTGTAGTCAGTCTGTCACGTATCCACATCTACGGGAAGCAGCCGACGTCCGTTTCAACGGTTCAGCAGAGATCACCGAACAAACAAATACATTAAGAAGCCACATCAAGCCAGGAGAGGACCAGGAGCCAAGCAGTAATTCAGGGATCATGAAGATAGCTGCGGAATTGTGAGTAAATCTTTTCACCTTCCTCTCAGCTCTTCCATTTGCATCCCAACCTTGTATTAATCTATGTTGTGTGTATTATTAGGGATTGGACAACGCCGTAATAATATTTTATAGATTGTTAGTTGTAGTAAATAGTTAGGGATAATTTATTAATTTTTGTGCTTACTTTTTGTGAAGCTTCGTTATTTCACTTCATAATGGAAGGTATAAACCGTGTTCCGCAAGAGATGGTAAACATAATTCCAGTATTTAATGGCGATGTTAGAGCGTTACCCTTATTTATTAAAAAATGTGAATACATTTTAACAACATTCCAAGGGAGCGTTGTACAAAACAATTATTTATTTCATGTAGTAACAAGTAGATTAACAGGCGAAGCAGCTAGTTTGGTAGGCGAAAGGGACTCTATAAATACGTGGGATGAGCTAAAAATGCTGTTAAATCAACACTTTGGCGACCCACGTACTGAAGATTGTCTAGCAATGGAGTTAGAATCCTGTAAAATTAACAAAGGTGAAAGTTACTTAGATTTGTGTCATAGGATACAGCATATGAGAAGCATTTTATTTTCCAAAATATCAGAGACTATTGCTGATGACTCTTTACGGAAGGCTAAGCAGATAATCTACAGTAATAGGGCGATGAATGTTTTTCTATTCAATTTACCGCCATTCCTAGTTAGGTTAGTTCGTTTACGCGACGTTTCGACATTGGAAGACGCGTTGAAAATTGTTTTAGAAGAACAGAACTTTCAATCAGTCTATAATTCTAAAACAAACGATCACCGCAATTATAATAGATCTAATAAAAATATTTTTTCCGATTTCAATAGTGCGAAGTATAATTCGCAGAGCCTATCCAGTGCAGTTGCACCGAATAACGCCACGAGTAGTTCAATTACGATGAACAATTCGCAGCAGTTTAGGAATTATAGGCAACATTATAATCAAAATAATTTCAATCGGACAAATAATAATGATCATAACAATAGGACAAGTAGGTCACAGTTTCCGATGGCGCAACAAAGCCAACAGTCCACGGCATATGCACCGCGAACGTCACCTTTTGCAGCGCAAGCATCTCCGCCGGGTTCAAAGTCGAACACTGACGTTACTATGCGCACTGCAAGTTCACGCCGTGTTAATTACACTAATAATCATAGCTATAACGAACCAAGTTTTGACAACCCAAATAATGAGTTCCAGGAAATTCCTGAAGATCCCAGACAGGGAAATTTTTGTATAACCGCCTCTACCCTAGAGAGCGAATAAAAATTAATTGCAATAAACGTCTTAACTTACCACACATAGTTGTACCAGAATTAAATGCAGTGTTTATGATAGATACAGGCAGTGTTAGGTCTTTCATAAGCCCACACATTGCAAACAAGTACTTTAGGGATCGGTTGCAATATGAACCCTTCGAAGTTGTTAGTACTCACGCATCGAGTGTTCATAGCGAAACGGCATTTATTCCTTTACCAGCTACGTTTTGCAGTAAGGAATTTTATAAATTTTATGTTTACAGTGTTGATGATAGGTATGATGGGTTAATAGGTAGTAACCTACTTAAACAGTTACAGGCAAAAATAAACATGGAAAGTCAAGTTTTGCATTTAAAAAATGCGAATATTCCAATAATATACGCACCACCTATGAGAGAGGTATATCAATTGCCATCTCGTAGTGAATTAAGAGTTAGATTGCCAGTCAACTTACTAGACGGGGAAGCTATACTACAATTTAAACAATTTTCGGAAGGGATTCGAATGCCCACCGCATTAGTTAAGTGTATTAAAGGTTACGCATCAACCGTTATTCAGAATTATACGGATGAAACCAGAACCTTAGTGGTAACAGGACCTTTTACGGTCGAACCTTACAGGCAGAACCCATCTGTTCACATTAATTTTACAGAAAATAACATAGAAATAGATAGGATGCTAACAGATAATTTAAAAAAAATACAGTTAGACCACATGAATTCTGAGGAACGTAAAACCATCGAAGGGCTATGTAATGAGTATAAGGACATATTTTATTGTGAGAATATTCCATTAACGTTTACAAATCAAGTAAAACATAGAATTAGAACAAGGAATGAAGATCCTATAAATATTAAAACACATAGGTTACCTCCCATTCAATCGAAAGAAATTAGGAATCAGGTAGATAAAATGTTAAGGGACAATATCATCCAGGAATCACACTCCCCCTGGAGTGCTCCCGTACATTTAGTGCCAAAAAAATTAGATTCATCAGGACAGCAAAAATGGAGGATGGTAGTTGATTATAGACGTCTCAATGAAATTACTACCGATGACAAATACCCTTTGCCCAACATAAATGATTTATTTGATATGCTAGGCAATAGTACCTATTTTACTACCTTAGATTTAGCTAGTGGATACCATCAAATCGAGGTCCAGAAAGAAGATAGGGCGAAAACAGCTTTCAGTACACCTTCAGGACATTATGAATTTAACAGGATGCCGTTTGGGTTAAAAACAGCACCTGCAACATTTCAGAGGGCTATGGATAACGTTCTAAGAGGTCTCCAGGGCTTACATTGCCTGGTATACCTTGATGACGTCATAATTTTTTCTAAATCGCTGACTCAGCATGTAGAAAAACTTAGAGCAGTTTTTGATCGTTTTCGGGCGACAAATTTAAAAATACAACTCGACAAATCACATTTTCTTAGAAAGGAAGTTCTTTACTTAGGGCACACTATTACAAGTGAAGGATTGAAGCCAAATAATGATAAAATTGATGCAATCTTAAGATATCCTATTCCAGAAACAGTTACACAAATAAAAAGCTTTTTAGGACTCATTGGTTATTATAGGAAATTCATCAAAGATTTTGCAAAAATAACTAGACCTTTAACAGCTTGTTTAAAGAAAGGTCGTAAAATAATTATTAATGATGAGTATAGGGAATGTTTTGAAACATGTAAAAAACTTTTAACAAACGCACCTTTATTACAGTATCCCGATTTTAGTAAAAGTTTTATTTTAACTACCGACGCATCGAATTTTGCAATTGGGGCTGTATTGTCACAAGGATCAATAGGCTCAGACAAGCCAGTAGCATATGCTAGCAGGACTCTGAGTGACACAGAAGTAAAATACAGTACTATTGAGAAGGAGCTTTTAGCCATAATATGGGCAGTTAAGCATTTTAGGCCTTATCTATATGGCAATAAATTTATTATCTTTACAGACCATAGACCATTAGCATGGCTGTATTCATTAAAAGAACCCAACAGTAAGCTCACGCGTTGGCGTTTACGCTTAGAGGAATATGACTACGAGGTTAAGTACAAGAAAGGGCCTCAAAATACAAATGCAGATGCCTTATCTAGGATTAAAATTAATGCAATTAACGACGATTTAGATTCGATATTTGTTAACGTAGGTGATAGGAAAGAGCGAATACAAAAAATTATAGATGAAGAGCTGCAATTTGACGAAACGCCCATAGAAACGATAGAACTTTCGGATTCTGATGATGGCGTCACAGCTAATTCAGTTTCAAATAGGGAACATGAAGGTATTCCTATTTTAAATGAAGCTGTAGATACTAAAGCTAGACAAATTTTAGTTCACTCATGGTTTAAAGATAAATTGACAGTAAAGGATATTTCTAATAATAAACAGAAAATTTTTGAAGTTCACTTACCAACAAATAATGACAAATTAGTTAAAGACTTTCTAAAAGAATATATAGATCCTAAACATAAATATCATATTTATTTTAAACATCCATCGTTTAGAAAATCTTTTTCAAACATGGTTATTAACTTGTTTAAAAAGGGTTCAGTTAAGTTAACAGAATGTACAGAAACGATCAATTTGACAGAGTCAGAAGAGGATCAGAAAGAAGTTATTATGAAATACCACGACGGGAAAACCTGTCATAGAGGCATTAGGGAAACTTTAGCTAAACTTAAGAGATATTATTGGTGGCCAAACATGAAAGAAATAGTTACAACAGTTATTAACAGCTGCGAAATGTGTAGAAAAATGAAGTACGATAGAAAGCCCATTAAACCTCAAATTCAGTTAACCCAAACTCAGAATAGTCCATTCCAAGAAGCTTTTATGGATCTATTATACATTGAAGGAAAATATTATTTAACTATTGTAGATGCTTTTAGTAAATTAGCACAGGCAATAGAGGTACCTAATAGGAGTACACCAGAGATAGTTAGAGCATTAATTAAATATTTTAGTATTTATGGATTGCCCAGTAGAATAAGTTGTGATTCAGGGACAGAATTTAATAACATGTTAATTAAGGAAATGTTAAGTCTATACAAAATAGAATTGCACATAGGGACTCCAAGCAATCCCAGTTCTATGGCAATAGTCGAGAGATTCCATTCTACTATCATCGAAATCTACCGATTAGCAAAATATGAAAAAAACGATTTAGATGCAGCTTCCGTTATGACGTATGCTATTATGGCATATAATAACACCATACACTCAGCGACAGATTTTACGCCTTTTGAACTAGTCTTTGGGCATACCGATGCCGGAAATGTATTTAATGTCGATAGGGAGAAAAATTTAACTCAGAAATTATTATTAGATCATAGGAAACGTCTCAAAGTACTATACGAATTTGTAACAGATAAATTAAACACAGATAAACTTAAGGTAAGAGATAAGAAAGGAGGTGAAGAAACACCAGTCCTTAAGACAGCGCTATGAAAAAGCCGAAATCACTGGTAAAACCGAACGTAATATAGTGCCTGTAGAATTAAATAAAAGACCAACTAGAGTGGCGATAAAAAATCTAAAACGTCCTCCACAGGTCATGCCTAGTACTTCTGGTACTAGTGATGTCAGGATTCACGCTGGAACTCCAGAACTTCACTCGGAATCCGGGGATAGCGTCGTTGAAGATGGGAGTAGCGGTGAAGAAGAATAATTATTGGACTATATTTAAGATTTTAGATTTAGAATCCTTAAGCTTACAAATAGATAATAATATTCGCGATTTTAGCAATATGAAATCGAAAATTATAGAAAGCAAATTAAGTAATGAAACTTTAGGTATAGAAAACCAAATCGAGTATTTAATAAGACTTACTAAAGATAAATTATATCAAATTTTACCCCTTAATCATAGAAACAAACGAGCTTTGTTCAACCCTCTGGGCTCATTTGTAAAAGCTATATCTGGTAATTTAGATGAAGACGATGCAATTAAATATGATAAGGAAATCGTTTTACTCCAGAATAGAGAACATGCAGTCGAACGTAAAGTGTCATCAATGCAAAAAGCTTTCGATAAATTAGTTAATGACTCAGAAATCATAAATTCAAATATTAAAAGATTAGGCTCACACACTAATGGCATAGAAAAACTAGCTGAAAATGAATTCAAATTTAACAAGTTACTACGAATAATAGATACTATGTACCAAATTTTAAGCAACTTTCGAACTTGTTATGAGAACATACAAGAAATAGAGTCCGCAATCGCCTTTAGCAAACTAAATGTTTTGCACCAGTCTATTATAAATAGCACAGAACTGTACAGCAGTTTAGAAACAATTAGTAAACATGCTAGGACAATATATCCAGTTAGTAAAAGTAATTTAATAAAACTAGAACGTAATATCATAGTCAAATCATATTTAAATAACAAGTGTTAGAAGTCCCTCTAATAGACAACGAAACATATAATTATTATAAGGTTATTCCTATTCCTATTTTCCATTCTCCAGACACTTTTACCATTATTCCCAAATACCCTTACCTAATGGTGAATCGATTGAAATACATGCCCGTGGTAAACTCATGTACTGAAATTGAAAATGACAGATTTCTTTGTGATGAAAGTAATTTAGCTCAGAATCCAGTCGAGACCTGTATAGAACAAATTATGTTGATGAAGAATAACTACAATAGCTGCGTAAAGAATCGTATCAAGATAGAAAAGCCTAAGGTGCAGAAGATAACGGATAGCCAATGGTTGGTCTACACAGAGGACAACCTGATCATTACCGAAAACTGCAATGAGGAAATCCGCAAATACAACATCTTTGGGACCTATATCGTGACACTGAGTCAACAATGCGAGGCGCAAATAGGAGGAGTAATTGTTGGTGCCGCCACAAACACTACAATTTCCAGTTTCAAGCTCCCATTGGTCGAGATGCCAGAGCTTCAACAAGACATACAGACAAGGACGGAGAAGGTCGACCTAAGAAACGTGGACTTTAGTGACGTGAAAGAATTGTTACAAAGTGCCAAATTTAGTGAAAGTGACGATACAACCCAAATAGTGACAATAGAAATTAGCGTATGGACCATTTTAGAGTATATCATTATCATAATAATTATTGTCGTCATCTCATACAAATTAAATGGTTTTCGTTTTTGCCGAAATTCTCCGAAGTCATCTGCGACGCCTTCGGATAATTTCTCTCTTAGGGAGTAAGTAAGTAAGTAAGTATTTATTTGCATAAAACATGGTATACATGGTGTTACAATAATTTACAATAAAGATCTTACATGTTTTGCCAGAATTGTACTTAGCATGCATATATGTTCACTTAATACTAACATGAGAATTTGTTATCCATAAATTCTTTAAGACTATAGAAATTTTTCGAGTTTAACCAGTCAAACAATTTTCCCTTAAATAATCTGGAGTTTAAGTTTTTTATGCTACTCGGTATGTTATTATATATACTAACACAATTATATAAGCAGCTTTTATTATATTTAGCAAGCTTGGGAAGATCATGCAGAACGAGTCTCTGTGGATCACGCCGGCTCCTTGGATTAATATCATTGGCTGATATAAACAGGTCTTTATGTTTATTAACGAACATACATATTTCAAATATATAAAGCGATGGCAGCGGTAACAAACCTAGTTTCTTAAATATGGGTTTACAAGATTCTTCCGAGTGCATCCCGTAAATTGCCCTAATGCACTTTTTTTGAGCAACAAATGCTCGGTTTATATCGGTACTATTTCCCCATATTATAAGCCCGTAACGTAATACCGATTCTACATATGCATGATAGGTCATGAGAGCTGTTTTTAAGTTTGTAATATTTTTGATTTGTTTAAGAGCATATACAAATTTATTTATTCTCTTTGCAGCGTTATCCACATGCTCTTTCCAATTCAAATTCTCATCAATAATTACGCCTAGAAACTTCGTTTGTGCTACTTCTTTAATTTTTGATACATTTAATTTAATATTATATTTAGGATTATTACATTTATTGAAATTAATATAAACAGATTTATTAAGATTTATTTTTAAATTATTTATGTCAAGCCATTGTATTAATTTTTCTATAGTATTATTAATGTCAGTCTCATGATTATTTCTAAAATTGTTACATTTTTTTGTCGCTATAATAATAGCTATGTCATCAGCAAATAATACACATCGGTGGTCAGTTATATTAATAATATCATTTATGTACAGCAAGAACAGGACAGGCCCCAGTACACTTCCTTGTGGTACACCACATGTATTGTGCTTGTATTCTGATGAAAAAGGCACCTTAACTTGATTTTCATCAATCTTATCAATAATGACTCGTTGTTGTCGGTTACTGAGATATGATTTTATCCACTGAAGTGTAGGACCCCTGATACCTACAAGTTCAAGTTTTTTGAGCAACAGATTGTGAGAAACTAAATCGAAGGCTTTTGAGATATCAAAAAATAGCCCAGTGGTCAGATTTTTATTATTGATATTAGTAACTGCAGCCTTTACCAGGGAGAATATTGCCATAGTAGTGGACTTGTTTTTCTGAAAGCCATATTGTTCTTTGCTAATTATATGAAATTTATCACAATAGTCAATTATTCTTCCATACATGCACTTTTCATATATTTTGGACAATATGGGTATTAACGTTATAGGACGATAGTTATTAATATCAGATTTTTCTCCTTTTTTATATAAAGGCTTGACTATCGAGTATTTCAGGGCATCAGGAAAAGTTCCCGATGCAAACGATAAATTAATTAAATATGTCAGAACAGGAGTTAGTTGATTGGTACACTCTTTAATAATTTTAGTGTTGATTTCATCATAGCCCACAGAATTGGAATTAGACAATAACAGTATTTCTCTTCTAACCTCGCTTTCCTCCAAAGGTTTTAAAAACATCGAGTTAACGGATGCACCAATACGAGGTTTTATGCTTTCCTGACTGCTCGTATGTGATAAATTAATATAATTATTATTAAAAGCGGTGGCAATTTCAATAGGATTTGTTAGTGTTGTATTGTTAACCGTAATTTTCTCCATATTTCCTATGCAATTTGTATCGTGCATTTCATTTTTAATTACCGCCCACGTGGCCCTACATTTGTTTTCACTCTTGTTTATATATTTAATATTTGCGCATTTTTTTGAATTAATTATACATTTTTTTAGAATATTGGAATATGTCATATAATTAATTTTGCTATTTGCATTTTTATTTTTATAGTATTTATATCTTAGTACACGTTTTTTTTTACAAGATTTCTTTAAGCCTTTACTTATCCAATTTTTTTTATTTGAATTATTGTTATTTATTTTTACTTTTACTTTTGGGAAGCAAAGATTGTAGAATAAGCATAGCATTTCATGAAACTCACTAAATATATTTGCATCATTTGAGATGTATATGTGTGACCAAGATAAATTATTTAAACATTCCTTGAACTTACGAACATTGTCCAAACTGTAATCTCTTTTATATATATGATAAGATGAGCACTTTTGAATCTTTTCATTTATAGGAAAACTCAACATTTGGGCTGTGTCATGGTCAGAGAGATAGAGGGGCAAAACTGAAGCGGAAGCATTTGGAATATTACTTAGAATATGGTCTATGCAAGATGACTTGCGCGTAGGCACATCAATGTGAATTTTCAAGTTATAGTTGTAGGATATGTCTCGTAGGTGATTAGTAACGTTACCTTTTTTCAACGTATTTATATTCAAGTCACCGGTTATTACTAGACGAAATTTAGACTTGTATTTATTAGTTAGGTAGTTCAAAAGATTATTTAGTTTACATAAGAACTGAGTAGGATCTGAGTTTGGAGTTCTATAGACGCAAATAACAAGCAACTTATAACACTCAAGCTCTATGCCACAAGCTTCAAATGTGTTTTGGGTAGCATAATCTTGTATATAAGATAAATCTTTGAAAGGAATGCCTTTTTTTACTAAGATACAGGTTCCTCCTCTTTGTTTTTCTCTACAAAAACTTGAAGCTAACTGATAGTTACATATTTTGATATAGCTCTCATAGCCTTTCTTTATAAAAGTTTCCGACAAGCAAATTACGTCAGGCTCTTTTTGTGCTACTCGTAACTCCTGGATTGTTATTTCTAACAGTTCCCGTTTTGATAGAATACTAGCTATATTTTGATGCAGAATATTGAACGTATTGGCTTTAGGCACGAAAAAAATCGTCTTTATTTCTTAATATAGGGAAGAAAAAAGGTATTGTACCTCTGCTTATATTCCCGATAGATACGGCTGGGTTTACTGGTTGTTTATTTTTATTACAATATTGTTTATTAAAATAAAAAGGGATCGTTCCCTTTTTAGGCGTATTGTTACTAATGGCTACATTGCTGGTTGGTTGATTACGCATTACAAATTTCTTAATATTCCTTGGACACAAGTAGTTTTCATTGTAGTCGTTACAATCTATCACATAATTTATAGATTTACAAGCCTCTGATAATGTAAAATGTCCACAATCAAGATAATGACATTTTTTAAACATCTTACATAAGTTTTCTATACCATCATTCAATTTTGAAACATTTAAGAAGTGACTATTACTAACATTTAGTACAATAATTCTATTATTATAAAATGTGTCCAATAAACCTTCTAATGGTGACAGAACTTGCCTTAAATTATCATCATTTTCCCCCACACATACCACTAGTTTATCATCAGGATGTAATGTTGTTTTTAAGCAGTTCTGAATCACGTCATGACATTTCGCATTTGGCTTTGTTTCCGCAAAGATTCCGTATTTTTGGTACTTAGTGTTAGTTCTTGAATGCAGTAGGGCTGAAGCCAAGCCGACACATTGTTGTGTACCGCATAAAAATATTCTTCTTTCGGGTCTGTGTTTGGGTTTTCGTTCTGGGATGGAATAGGTGCAGGTATTGACTGCAGGAGTCATTGTCAGGTTCGATGCCATGCTTTTATTTTGTAAGCATTGCGACAGTGTCTCTATTTGTTTTTTTAAAGATGAAATTTCAAGGTTAGCGCTATTCAACTGCTGCTGTAGATCTTCAATTATTTTTGCCAGGGATATTGTTTTATCTTCGTGAATACTGTCAACGTTTGAAGAATATAATATAGGTGAAGAAGGGGTGGATGCCGTACAGTGTGCTAAAGAATGCCTCTTCTTTTTAATATTACTACGAGAAATAGTATCTGGTAATGAAATGGATTGACATAATGATTTTAACATGTTAATTTCAGCAGTTAACTTATTTACTTGCCCTTGAAGATTGCTGTTTTCCAGTAATGTTTTATCAAGCTCGAATTCCGTGGTTTCGAGTTTAACGGTTAACTGGGATATAGTATCTTTCATTTCTGACATAGACACTAAGTCTGAAATTAATTCTGATGATGTTCCATCCAAACTTTTTGACATTTTTGTTGGTGTGCAATTCGATTCATAGGATGTATTGTAGTCAGTGAGTATATGCGAATCCAAGATCTGTGACGCTGCTATGGACTGGTCAAATTTTGTTACATTGGTTTGTTCCAGTGATGGTGTTTTAACGGCTTTTTTTTTATTTCTCAGTGTTATGTTCGATGGATTACTGCTAATTGTATCTTTGGTTTTAATACAAGTGACGCATTTCCACCTTTTTTTTGAATCTTGATCCAGCATCCTGTATGTTTGTTCTGGATACCCAATACAATCTGGTTCATATCTATTGTTGCAGACCGAACATAATGCAGTGGTTCTTATATCTACATGTTTTTTGCATTTATAGCATACTACAAGTGCTGCCATCTTGCGGCTACTGTTGGTTTTCTTTGAAACGATCTTCAATGACATTGTGTTTGCCAAATACAGCTGCTAATCGCTGTTTAATATTTTTGTGTAATAATATGGACGAAACATTCAAGAGGAAATCACAAAAAGAGACAGTTTACCCGGGGTTTGAACCTTCGACACACCGAGTACTAATACAGTTCAGTCGCACACTTTGTACGTCGAGCCAGGTGACCACTTAGAATCGTGGCCGAAATAATCGTATAGATTCTTCGTGTACAATAAAAAATAAAGTTCGTTAGAATGGATTTGAATAGGCGAAGGAGCAAAGGTCGTTTTCTTTGTGTTGAATGTACCTTATATTCGAAACAGTTTTTATCACTTTTTTTAGCACTTATCACTTTTATTATCACCTATAACTTTGTAATTGTTTGTATAAGTCTGTTCTATGCACAATTGGCGATTAACTTTTGTTTATTTTAGACTTTTGACAATTCGTTGTTTTAATTATGTTGATTTACTTAATGCGTTGAAATTGGTTGAATAGGAGGGAGGAGTTAAGGAACCCCAATCCCCCAATATTAGCTTCATCAGCCAATAATTATATTATATTAGAATAACAGCTATATGTCAGCATATAATATCTAGGACATGCGTCATTAGCAGAGATGATTGGTTAGCAATAAGATTAGTATATAAGATCAACATTTTGTAGAATTAAGTAATTACTGTCTTGCTGTAACTGGGATCAAATAAAGTTTATTTTTAAACTCTTCCGTTGTCGCTTACTTAATTAGCGCCTTATCGTTCCACGGTTGCTACCGGACGGACCAAAATTTCATAACAATCAATTCGGTTTCACTATTGGAAAATCTACTGTAGACGCGGCCCTTACTGTTAGGAAAATAGTTAATACATCTGAACATAAATATGTAATTGGGATTTTTCTAGATATTTCTGGGGCTTTTGATAACGCATGGTGGCCAATGCTATTACTTAAAATGAAAAATCGAGGCTGCTATAGAAATATATACAATTTAGTATACTCTTACTTTTTAAATGGTTCCGCGAAACTCAAACTCGGCCATCATTCCATGTCGAAGTCTCTCACCATGGGATGTCCTCAGGGTTCGGTTATTGGTCCACCTTTATGGAATTTAGGCTTTGATGATTTCCTCGCGATTCCACTTCCAAGCGGCTGTTCATTAACCGGTTACGCGGACGACGGTTTTCTGCTCATTCAATCAAGTACTCGAGCTGGACTCGAGAACTTGGCTGACACTTGCCTACGATTAATATCTCAGTGGGGCGATCATAACCGCCTGACCTTTGCTCCGCATAAAACTTATCAGCTCATTTTAAACGGTAATCTTAAATCGTGTCCTACTATTAAATTTAATAACGTTCCGGTAAAAAGGAAGCAGTCCGTGTGCTATCTTGGTCTTGTGTTAGAAAGGAATTTTGCATTTATAGATCATATTAAAATCGTCGGTGAAAAAGCAAAAAAGAACTTCTATGCCTTAACGAGAATATCTAAATCTACGTGGGGTCTGTCTTTTTTGACTTTAAAGACTATTTATGGGGCTACTTACTTGGGTTGTATCTGCTATGGGGCGCCTGTTTGGGCTGATAGGGCCACAATAGGGGCGGTGCGACGTAAATTACTTCAGAGTCAGCGTTTGGCTTTGATATTCTTATGCAAAGCATACAGGACGGTTAGTACTGAGGCCTTACCGGTACTTGCTGGCGTACTTCCGGTCGACCTTGAAGTGCAGCGACGTGCTGCAATGTACTATTCCGCAAAAGAGACCATGGACGCGGACTTTTTAACGCGGAGTGACCGTGCCAAAATCTCTAGATTATTTAAACCACATATTGACGTCTGGGAGGAACTTTTATCCGAATGGCAATGTAGGTGGGATAATTCCATCAAGGGCCGACACCTCCACCAATTCTTTCCATCCGTTCGCGTGCGGCTGGCCAGGACGTGGCTGGAGGTGGATCACTGTGTTGCCCAATTTCTCACAGGGCATGGTAACTTTAAAAGTAAATTATTTTCCTTTAAGCTTGTTGCCTCGCCATTATGTCAGTGTTCTACATCTGACTGTGAATATGTACAATCTGCACATCATATCTTATGGGAGTGTATTCTTTGGCAGAATGAACGCAATACTATGTTGAATAATGTACAGGCTGTATCAGGAGCCGTTTACTATACGGACCTTGTGGAAACTAGAACAAATTTCCGTGCGTTCAAGCGCTTTTGCCATATATTGGAATCAAATATAAAAGCTCACAATGTTAGGACCCATTAATATTAATGCTAATTTTTATCCGTGGTGCTAGGCAACTGGGCTTAGCCCAGTTGTAAACGACCCTTTGTGCCTATTGGTCTTTTTTGTTCTGTCTCCTGCTTGATATGGAGGGAAGTGGAAATTTGTATTATTCTTACTCCTCCATTTTCTTTTCTGATTAATTTCGTTGCGGGATCCAAGACAGTTAAATTCATTCTCCGGGACTTCGTCGAGCTTCATTGCCTCGGCGCTTTTCTGGTGGTCGCCACTGTTGATTCTGGCTTTCAGGAGTTGCAGTGGTTTGGAAATAGTGCGGTGGGACTGCCCAAAAAAAAAAAAAAAAAATCCGACTGCTTAAGAAGCGAACTAAAAAGCTGAAAACAAGAAAAAATTATGCTGCGCAGTCGGAGGATACATATTCGCGAGCTGGCTGACCACCTGATGCTCCGACTGCTCATCATGATTTTTTCTTGTTTACCGCTTTTTAGTACGCTTCTTAAAAGGTCGGTTTTTTTTTTATTTTTAAATTAACTTTATTTATTTATAACCTTTCAGTTATTTTATTTTCGAATTAGTTTTAAACATATAAGTGGTACATATTTTTGTAATAACCTCTTAAAACTCTTCATTTTGATACCAAACTCGAGGGGGTTGGAATAAAAAAAAATTGGGACTCGTACAATATGGCAAACAATACCGCCATGTTTATTTTTTTTATTAACTTCACCTATCTAAAAAAAGTGTTTTTAGATATGTGAAGTGGTGGTCAAGACGTCTCTAACGATGTCTTAATTATATAAGTCTCCGTCTAGCGGTTTTAAAGATATGAGGTAATAATAGTACATTGTGTATTAAGGGCGGTATGTAAGGAATTACGATCGAGGCTCTAGTAGAAGCCCGAAGTCGAAGACTGAGGGCTTTCTGAGTCGAGGTTCGTAATTCCCGTACCGCCCGTGATACACACAATGTTTTTCATCACATTTGCGTGTAATAATTATGAATTATAGCTTTAATACACAAGTCAGCACAGCTGTTATTACGAAATACGTGAACTTTTTTTTAAGCGGTTGGCGAATTTTTGCCCACACCACAGATTATACAGTGTTTCGTTCAGAAACTTTAAGGGCAAATACTTACGTAGGTATACAGCCATGACGGAGTGTAAAAATAATTAAATAATTTCGACGTTTTCATACTATAACTATTAAAATCGATTATTAAGAACATTAGTTGAGTATTTAAGTAACATGTAGCGAGATTGCAAAGAAATTCCTGTTTAGTTAACATTTTAAGACAATTTTTCAATTGCGTGTAAACTCCTTGCTGGAACTTGCATGACCTGTGTGCTGCGCCATAAATTAAAAAAATATTACTTACCGCCCTAGGGTTTCACGGCAAAAACAAAGCCCGAGGGTTTTATATGTGGCATTACGGCCAAGTTAACCTGTATGTTTAGATACTTTTTACGTGCAAGTGTGATGAAAAGAATATTACATACACAAAAACATACATACAAGATACTCGCGAAAAACATAACCGTTTCTTTGCAGTCGGGTAAAAAGGCAAAATGATATGGAATTGACAAGCGATAATGAAAAATCACGTGAACAATCCCTAAGATTTTATCGCCTTCGCTGACATCGAATGCCACCTTTCTAGAGCCTCTGATGCTGCCCGTTAGCGAGTGTGAATAACCCATCGCTGCCACTGTCCATTCGATATTCACCACTCCACCGTGCATAAGATGTTGGAAGGTAAAAAAGCAGCAGTTTCTGACGTACTCCATTGATTGGCGTTGCAGTGCGAAGATAAACGAATAAACAAATATATTATATAGTTAGCGAATCAGTTTTTCACTAAGCTTGGTCCCAGCTGCAGTTTTAACTGACATCTATGCTAATCGACTATAATTGACTATGCATTATGGTAATCTTTGTTGACGTTGCAGATAACTAACGCAAGAATGTGCGCAAAACCTGCATAGATTTAGATGATTGGCTTCACATTTGCCGCGAATATTACCTCCGATTTACCTCCTTTATAAACGTTTTTCTATCTTTTCCTTTTACGTTATTTTTCCTCAATATTTTTTAACTTATTTTTCTTGAAGATAACATTTATATGTTCGTGTATATTTTGTGTGGTGTGTTCGATTTTTATATAAGCCGATAGATATGCATTTTATGGTGATCTTTGTTCTTAAGCTTATGTAAAAAAGTTTTTATCACTTTAATTAGTAACCAGTTTCTACAGATGGCTTCACCTTCCCAAGGGAACGAGTATTTAATGTCTTCTTCCAAGGTCCAATTTATCTCTTTAAGAAAATTAATAATTTTAAGAGTTAAGCGTTAAAACGTAACAAACAAAGAGACAGAAAAAGTAACTTTGCATTTATAAGAATAAATTTACATTAACTAATTCTTCTTTTATCAATATTTTTTCTAATAAGCTTATTCACAACTCAGGTGAGTTTGAATTCGCTTGGCATTGACTCCGTATATTGGCTGACAAACGCTGACTCGTTTTACAAAAAACTGTCTACGAGTATGTTACTAAATTAAATGTCGATTCAATAAGTTAAATTGTTTCAATTCAAAAAATTTGTTCATTATTTTTATTGCTCACTCATCTATTATGAGTTATTCATTTAGAAAAACGTATTAACTATTAAAAGATATTCACAGTATACAAAATACTGTGAATATATTTTTACTTAAAAAACCTGCAAACAACAAAGTTCAACTCCCTGCGTATCAAAATACTAGAAGAATGTTTTTCAAGCCTTCGGCTATAGTGAGTTGTTGGAAAAATGTATAACTACTTACTATTACTTGAAAATTCCGAGGTGACACTAGAAAAATGCGACGCAGGCTGAATAGAAAATTTCTTTGACTAGATTCTTGGTCTATAAAAATATTAACTTCACGGATTCCTGCTCTATTCCGTGACTCAGATATAAAAACATTACAAAATTTGTGGAAACTTATGTCACTGTTGCCCAGTTTCTCAATACTGTGTCAACCGACTTCAAAAAAAGGAGGGGATTCTAAATTCGTCGGAATCTTTTTTTTAAAAGTATGTTTCCCTATTACTCAAAGAAGCCTGGACCGATTAAAAAAAAATCTTCTTTTGTTTGAAAGGATATATTTTCCAGGTGGACCCATGGTCATCAGATCAGAATCTGATGATGGGCACCCATGAAATCGAACGAACTCTTCAAATTTTATAGGCATATATGCCATAGGAACTTGCCCGTAATTGGACCCCACGACCTTAAGCACGAGAGGCAAAGTCGTAACCACGGGGCCAAATCTCTGTACCTTTTTTTGTTGACGTTGGGAAACCTTCAAAAGCCGCCTGAACTTTTGGGTAAAAGACCAGGAAGTGTGGGATTTTTACCTCACTAAAACCACCCCCGTGATCATCATCAGGACGTAGAAGGCGTCCCTAGACCTCTCAAAAGGCCACCCCGGAACCCCATCTGTGCAACGCCTCTTAGGTCATATCCCTGGGGAATAACATTAATATTGTCATAATAACCAGCCTGCAACAAGTCCCACTGCACAAACGCATCTTCTCATACATAGAATCAAGAGGAAACTTGCTGGGGAGACGACAATTTCAAACTAAATTAATTGCAAGTCCAGATTATCTCAAGATTTTTACTTCACTGACGTCACGTCAAAAGTCACATAATGATCCGGACTTGGAGCCACGGCTCAAGCGTAGAATTTAAAACAACATTATTTTATTAGTAAGATAATTTCCATATGTACTTAACACCATTTATAACGACCTAAAGTATGGCCAAGGACGCATTAAGTCACGCTTGGTCGCGTGCCCCTTTACGTATTAACGAACAAATATTTAGCTGACACGAATGCATAATTATGATAATTATTTAAATTGATACTTATGTTTACCGTTGAGCCTAATTATGGAGTAGCTTTTGGGTTAGAACTTAAATGGGATTATTTTTTTAACTGTTAAACTCTTGCTTCACAGTTAATATTATAGCTGGAAAATTTGATTAATCGTGATTCGAACCTGAATTGTAGACGCTCGTTTTGTAGAGAGTAAGGGGCTCAGATGTAACTTTAACAACAATCCAGATTCATATCATGTATGGTTGCAGACAGATTGGATTTGATATCTTCGGATCAATACACCTATAAGTCCGAAGTCGGAAAAACTATATCGGTTTCTCTATTGAAAAATGTTGAAAATTTCCGATAGATGGAGATGGCGATTTTTCCATTTTGAAATGAAGATTGCTAGAAACAGTAGTTGGATCAAAGACAGCTTTTGCCACTTTAAATACAAACAATAATAGTTACTTCGTGTTTGATTCAAAGGAATATAACGATGATGAAGCGAAAGTTAATTTTAAGGAATGTGCAATTTATTTCTACAGTGAAAAGAGTTCATTTGCTGAAACAAATTAATTAAAATTCTCGGTCAAGTCCATTAGGTAAGTTCGCAAAGAGTAAGTTAATTAAACTTGAGAGAGATGTTTTCAGGTGTCCAACTATTAATTACGCTACCTTCAAACGTAGCTACAGGCAATTAAGATAAAGAAAGATTTATAGTAAAAAAGATAATTGTAGGTAGGTACCCGTGTTACAGCTTTGTTTGTAATTAATTAAAGAAAACTATATTTTATGCAGAAAACTTTTTACTTCGTAGAAATACTTACTATTTATTTTAATTAAATAAATAGTATTGTATTGTATAAAATACATTGTATTTTTTAAATAATATAAAGCTTTTAATTTTGTTGTTTTAGGTTTGACAGCATAGAAAAAGAGTTACATAATAATGTTCATATAAGTAGGATTTAAAGGAGAAGGAAAACATCGTGAGGAAAGCTGAATGTCCTAGAACCTAAATTCGAAGACATGTGACATCCACCAACCCGTACTGGGCCCTCGTGGTGGATTACGGCCCATTCCCTCTCTCATAGAGAGGAGGCTTGTGTCCCAGCAGTGGGAACTTGAAAAGGCTGAAGATGATGATGAAGTAGTAACCTACCCGTTGGTCAGATTAGATCAGGGCGATTACAGGCATCACGGTGACCACTGCCTTATGAAGAGTCGGAGAAAGAGTGGCTTGGAAGCAGCACGTCCGTGACTCCATCATAGCTTTCCAAGACGGACATGACCTTCAGCAATGAAGACAAAGAATAAGAAGAAAAGAAGTAGGATCTTAGATTGCATATTTTTTCGTAACCTGAAGTTTAACTTTCATTCGCACCGTTTGCTACCCGCTTAAAATATGTGTTTTCGCATTTGTTGGATTTTTTGATGACATCTTTATTCACAGCTACATTTTACGGCGCTCAAACTGCATTTACAACGGTTCCAGTCAGACATTCAACCTGCATTTTTGAAGTTATAACGTGCACTTAACACGGATGTTAAGACCAGTAATATTAATTAACCTAGTTAAATTATAAAATATGATTTACCTAAGATTATCATATATTTCGATGATCTATTTGACTACGTGAATATGATCGATGGTAGTTCAATCTGCGTGAAACCCTGCTTGTTCTCTTGGTTGAAAAACTAAACAAATACGGACAACACTACCACATAGCATTCGTTGATTACAATAAAGCTTTCGATTCTCTGAGTCATTATTATGTATGGAAGACGCTAGATAATGAGGGCGTTGAAAGCAAATATATAAAAATCATAAAAATAATTTACAAAAACTCCACAGCAAAGGTCCAACTTGAACAGCAAGGAGAAGAATTTAGTATCCAGAAAGGCGTCAGGCAACTTTGCACAGCAGTTTTAGAACATATATTCAGGTATTCCTGACTGAAAAGACAGACTGGCAAGATTTTGGAATAAATATTAATGGAATCACACTAATATTATAAAGGCAAAAATCTGTGAATGTGATTGTATGTTTGTTACTTCTTCACGGTCAAACGGCTGGACGGATCTGGATGAAATTTGGCACACGTATAGATTATAGTCAGAAATAGCACATTTTTATCCCGGGAATAAGATCCCTCGTGATAATTTTCGAATTTAACACGGGCAAAGCCGCTGAAAGTAGCTAGTAAAGAATAAAGCTAAATCAACTAAGATTTGCCGACGATATTGTAATATACGCAGAGAAACCACACATACTACAAACTATGTTACAGCACCTAGATAACGAAAGCAGGCAAGCAGGTATGTCAGTGCATCCAGCGAAGACTAAAATAATGACGAATACAATAAAGGTAAACATAGAAATAGGACAGCAGGTTATCGAATATATCTACGAATATGTATAACTGGGACAGCTAATTTCAATACAATACCAATATTCAAAAGAAATTGACAGAAGAATAAGTAACACTTTAAAACGTTATTGGTTGCTAAAGAAAATAGTAAAAAACGAATCAATGCTAATGTCAGTGAAAAGTAAACTTTATGACACTTACATTCTTCCTTGCCTTATG
Source organism: Orthosia cruda (assembly GCA_964057195.1). Classification (NCBI taxonomy): domain Eukaryota; kingdom Metazoa; phylum Arthropoda; class Insecta; order Lepidoptera; family Noctuidae; genus Orthosia; species Orthosia cruda. The sequence goes on along the minus strand of OZ059836.1, from coordinate 11,091,027 downwards.
TATGGGTGTCAAACTTCGTCTGCTACGAGCAAAAACAGCCAAAAACTTATAGTTTGCCAACGCGAGACAGATGGACCACTACAAAAATAACGAAAAAGACAAAATTAAGCGATGCCATATTGAAAATAAAGAAACTGAAATGGACTCGTCATTTTATGAGAACGAACAGAGGAAAATGGGTGAGAGTCATAATATAATGGTATCCTAGGAATGGAAAAAGACAAAAGGGACGTCAAATAAAAAGATGGGAAGATGACCTATCAAAAGGATGGAGAGGGTTAGCTCGTGACAGAGATGAGTCGAAGAAACTAGGGAAGGCCTTTGTCAAATAAGGAGAACCTGACCAACAAATTGGTTGCTGCGTAATACCTTGTCAATATATTTATGAAAACATCATGTACGTTAGAAGGACTTTACATATTTTTAGAAAAAATGGCGGCAGACATAATTATGTTACTAGAAATAGGGATCAATTAGTTCAACCAGGTTTCAGACTGGCTAAAGCAGCCTCATTTTTCATGGGATACTGTATAAAATGTTACAATACAATACCGCCCCACATTCTGGAACTGAATGAGACAAAATTTAAAGCTTGTATAAAACGCACACTATGCAGGCAGGCGTATTATAAGTTGAGGGATACATCGCTGATAAAAGGCTTGGCTCAATGCTAGACATGCTCCACAACCACTACGGCGCAAAAACAAGTGATAAGCAGAAAAGTTTTAAAGTATTGTTGGACCTGCTATATTCAAACAGTCTTTCTGTTTGAATATATTTTTATTTTATAAACTCAATTTACATTAACATTTACAGTAAATGGTAAATATACAGTTGGTACACAGTACTCACACTTGTGTTGTGCAGTTATATAATACTTAAATAAATTGAGTTTATAAAATAAAAATATATTCAAACAGTCTTTAGCAGGTCCAACAATACTTTAAAACTTCTTAAAGTCGTTCGTTGACTTGTTTGTGCCCTGGCAGTTGAGTGTGTTATGGCCTCTCTAAAGTCTCTCTGATGTGTCGATTGTGTCATGTGTTGGATCATTCGATTTTTTTTTCGTGTAGAAATGCTCATGCATACTGCACTACCACGGGGAGATAGTGCATTTATGTGGAACTCTTATCCAGTAAAGCTCCACGGTATCCTCCTGTGCCGCTTATGGCGGGCACACGGGCACTCACCGCGAACCCGCCGCGGCTGTACGCCGTGACCACCCCAGAGACCAAATCAACACATGGGTGCCAGACGACCCCATGTGTGGCACCCTTGGTCCCCCTGTGACGGGTCAATGTCAATAGCCCCGCCACCTACCATTTTGCGGCCGCAGAGGATAGGGAGAGCGGCTAACGCTATACCGACACTCCTCCTCCCCTGCGGCACACCGCGTCCGCCATCAGACGGCGGCGACCCCGTCTAGGCCGCGGAAGGTAGGGAGAGCGGCGCACCGTAATACCGGTACTCCTCTCCCGCCTCGGCCTCCAACCCTCAGCCACAATATCGTATGGGACCTGGGACGCTCCATAAAACATCGCGGCCCGCCTCAGTTGCGATGTCGCCTGTTACCAAGCGGCACCGCAACTTACTAGTAGGCCGCTACGTCGTCGGCTTAATCAGCAAAAGCCCTGACGAGCGGCCCCTCCTCGGGTTCTTCGCTTTACCGTGGGTGACCAAGCCACGGTTACTGAGCCCCCCCGCCTCGACAATGTGGGAACTCACCGGGGGGGTGCCCGTCCCTGCGTCGTCTTCGTGAACGGGCGTTATCATTTGGGATTAGTCGTAACTTGGCAACCTCAGCACATTTTTATGAATTGTTTATTTTGCACTATAATCTTTTTAAATTTCGTAGAATAAAATGTAATTTAATAAATACAAATATTTACTACAATAAAAGTTTATGTACTATGGGTATTAATACTGTAGTTCCTTACACGGATACTTTGTAGAGAGTAGGTACATAAATATTCAATGTACTTAGAACAAATTTGATCCAACGTGTCTAAGCATGTTTTGGGAAGCGTAAACATCGTAAGGAATTTGATCTATTTATAGCTAGAAGATTATGTATACAACTGTAAGTAAATCGGTAAGGATTTATTAACTGCTCATTTCTTTCTACGTCCACCTAGATTTAAAGTTCAACTACGATACGTACTAAGTAACCATGACTTAAATACAAATAATTTTTATGAATTATGCCAAAAAAAAAAAAACAGAACTCAAGGGCAGGACACCTGGCGTGGCGCGGTAGTGACAGGTAGAGTAAGGTGGTAAGCGAGTGGCGTCCAAGGCTTGGAAGGAGAAGTATTGGTCGTCCAGCGACGAGATGGGCAGATAACATTGTTGCCATTGCGGGTAGAACCTGGATGAGACTAGAACAGGAACGTGGTGATTGGTACAAGAAGAGAGAGGGCTATGCTCAGCAGTGGGTGAAGTCAGGCTGTGGAGGAAGATGATGATGATGCCGAAAGATAAATCCAGTTGCAGATTCCTAAGCATATGACTTAACAACTACTTATTACTAAATTACCTTTTGAATAATAATAGCTCTTACTATGGTAAGTTTTTCAACAAATCAAAAGTGACCCTGTATTTTTGTTCTGTAAATTTAATTTTGAATATCACTTAAGCGACTGCCTCTTCAGCGTGTCCTGTGACACATATTTTATGTAAAATGTGTGTTTAGTACCAGCATTAAATACTTAATAATAAGCGACTGCAAACAGTATGTAAATCATGAATTCACATCAACACCATTCGGAATCATCTCTAATGTGGTCTTGTTCTTTCCAAAACATATCCCGAGTTATCCTTCATACAAATATTCAAGGTTAAACAAACCGAGAATGTCACAACAACAGTTTAGCCCCTTCCGTGAAATGCGACGGACAGATAGGAGATCCACAACAAAGAATCCGTTCTTTTCTCTACATAAAAAAACAGCGACTGGACCTGAAAAAATAAACAGAAAACGTTTATGGTACGGAGGTAGGTACTTGTAAATGTAATATCCAATCGTGACACAGTAATCTTGGTTTGTTCGGTAAAAGACACATGTAATCTTTTATTTACTAAGGACGGACCATTCAATATTGTATCATGACTCTCTCAAATCAATGGAGTCATTCCAATTGTTAGAGTTAAGCGTTAGTCTCTTGATCGGAACGCATAAGGCTGTGGTCACATAATCGAATGATACATTTCTAGCATGGTATTTTGAACCATCACAGTATGCGTCATCGGCGTGGGGAATCCTGTGTCTAGCTCCACATACGGCATACCCCATTGCTGTGCGTTCCGATCAAGAGACGAGACTTTAAGTTATCCTAATAGCCTACCCGATTTAGTACTCGGGTAGGCTATTAGGATAACTTAATGGGAAAATACAACCGACTTCTAAATAAAAACATTAAAAATTGAGTTACATTTCAAAGTGTGGCGACACTTGGGGAAGGTATATGACCAGCAGTGGACGTCTTTCGGCTGATATGATGATGAAAGTGAAAAATGATTTCAATTTCGGAAGTCGGTTTTCCTGTTTTTGTATTTTCGTTTTTTGACACCGACTGCCAAAATTTAAGTTATCACTTTGTAATGCTTTTATTTGTAAGGCGGTTGTGTTTTTTGTAAAAAGATTTTATTTTCACTTTTTAGTTACGGTACATAATGCAAGCAAGTTCAGTCGTAAGGTATAATGCCCAAAATTATGCCTGAATAGATTACCCGAATAACATAAAACTAACATAACCGGTGAAAAGAGAATGTACCAGGATGAACTGTACATAATATCTGCGTATCGCTTTAGAGTGTACCACCGTGATGTTTTGTTATGAAAGGGCGTAAACAATAAGCAGACATGCGGTTTCAGCAATCCCGAGAGATTTGCCGTTGTTTGTTGAAGAGTTTAGTTGTATATCTCCGAAATTCGTACCTAACGGCAACGTACCTAATAGGCAAGTTAGTAAGGGAACTATTTCGCCAGAATAGAATTCATGAAACTTGAACATCACCGGTGAAATGAGAGATCTGCTTACGCCTTAAGAGCGAACTGGCGTGATTTTATGTTATGAAATGTTATAAACAACAAACAGACATGGGATTGCAGCAATCCCGAGAGATTTGCCGTTATTTATTGAAGAGTTCTGATGTATATCTCCGAAGTTCTTGATCAGATCTTCACCAAATTAAAATGGGACCAATTTCGGAACATACTTTTCAAACAAAAAAAGGTTTTCAAAATCGGTCCACAATTGACGGAGTAATCGGTGAACATACACAAAAAAAAAAAAGAAAAAAACATGAAGTCGAACATAGAACCTCCTCCTTTTTGGGAAGACGGTTAAAAAGAGAAATGTAGGTCTTAATTGTGGGGAGTTTGTATAATTAGTACCTATAATAGGTTCATTGATTCTTAGGGGACTAACCGAAACGAACCGTAGGCAAATGTCAGTATATTTTATATGTTATATTGTAAATTACATAACTCTGAATTGTTTTATGTCTTTATTTTTCCCCTCCACACACCATGTCTACATCTCTTTTTTATCTTATTCCTTTTGCAGGTATGCTGGAAGAGATTTCATTAGAAATAAGCATCACCTCTGTACCTTTTTTCTGTTCCTTCTTCTTGTCCTTGTATTAAGTATGTGTACAAAAATTGTTAAACAAAATAAATAAATAATATTAAGAATAACATAAAAACTAGAATTCTTGGCGTAACATAACGACCTACGAACTTTAATTTGAGAGTGTATTTACTGCCTATGTTACACAAATAAAAATGATTATGTTTATAAACGAGACTACGTGAAAAGCATCAGCTTTCAAATAAAAAAAGAATCATCAAAATCGGTTCATAATTGGCGGTGTAATACGGCATAATCACGTTACAAACATACAGTCAAATTGACGACCTACTCCTTTGTAAAGTCGATTGAAAAGCTAAAAGTACACTCAACCCAATAAAATGTTTGAATTAACTGAACAAACTGACTATTAGATAGGTACAAATCTTTTAGAAAACCCAAACCACTAGGTATCACGAAGACTAATGACATTACCATATTTAGGCTTATCCAATTAGGCTTACATAAACTTCATGGCCTATTTTGCCTACGGTTCGTTTCGGTTAGTCCCCTAAGAATCAATGAACCTATTATAGGTACTAATTACACAAACTCCCCACAATTAAGACCTACATTTCTCTTGTTTACTCAGTAAAATTTTGTTTGAAAGTGAACAAAACATGTTTTGATTTAATAAAGTGCCTTGCTTATTATTCATCGGAGGTTCTTGATGTAATGTTTACGGTCAGGGCTAATTATCACAACTAACTCTAGGTAGAATAAAATTTACAAGATTTTTTTAAGTGATTTTTTTAGTTCGGGCGAAATGCTTTTGCCTTTCTCAACCGCATTCCCAAAAAGGAGGAGGTTATCAATTCGACTGTATTTTTTTTATGTGTGTCCCTTAAAACTTTTTACTAGGTGAACTGATTTTAATAATTCATTTTTATTTGAAAGCTGGTGCTTCTCGTGTAGTTTCAATTAAATCTGATGAAAGTCTGATGAAGAATTTCGGAGATATACAACAGAATTCTTCAATAAACAACGGAAAATCTCTCGGGATTGCTGCAACCGCATGTCTGCTTATTGTTTACACCCTTTCATAACAAAACATCACGGTGGTACGCTCTAAAGCGATACGCAGATATTATGTACAGTTCATCCTGGTACATTCTCTTTTCTCCGGTTATGTTAGTTTTATGTTATTCGGGTAATCTATTCAGGCATAATTTTGGGCATTATACCTTACGACTGAACTTGCTTGCATTATGTACCATAAATAAAAAGTGAAAATAAAAACTTTTTACAGAAAATACAACCGCCTTGCAAATAAAAACATTACAAAGTGATAACTTCAATTTTGGCAGTCGGTGTCAAAAAACGAAAATACAAAAACAGGAAAACCGACTTCCGAAATTGAAATCATTTTTCACTTTCATCTTCATATCAGCCGAAAGACGTCCACCGCTGGTCATATACCTTCCCCAAGTGTCGCCACACTTTGAAATGTAACTCACTTTGTAATGTTTTTATCTAGAAGTCGGTTGTATTTTTCCATTAGCTATTTCTTAGTAGCAGACCGAAGCTTTTTGCCGGGAGCGTCTTGCCCGGCTGAATGTTTACAGGTTCGCCCTCATAATAAGAACCTTAATAAAAAAATTAGGTACTGTCGATATGTAGGTGTACTGTATATTCACCTCTGCCCAACCTTTGGAGAATACGAGTATGATGTTCTGTACTGCAACTTTAAATCAGGGCAGTGAAGAAAAGTCCTATTTTCCTTAGAAAGGTACTACGTGCACACAACATGCTTCGAAAGCGTGATAAAAACATACTTTTACCGTGTTCTAAGGAAATTCCTTTAAGCCCACGTCTTCATAACAATCATTTAAATGATCAAACACCTCTAGGTATAACAAGAAAATAATTAGCAAACCGTTTCGGAAATACCCTGGGGTTGAGTCGTTTATTTTCAGTAAAAAGGTGACTCAATTTCTTGTCCTGCCTTTGGATTGTTACGCCATATTAATGAACTCGTCACAAATTATACACAATATTACGACATAATATTACACAAAAAAATTGGTGTCAAAATATATAAAAATCCTAAGTTACAGGACTCCTTGTTTGGGAGTCATTTTTTTTTTTGGTTCCTTCCCACCGCACTATTCCCAAACCATTGCAACTCTTGAAAGCCAGAATCAACAGTGGCGATAACCAGAAAAGCGCCGAGGCAATGAAGCTCGACGAAGTCCCGGAGAATGAATTTAACTGTCTTGGAACCCGCAACGAAATTAATCAGAAAAGAATAAGTAAGAAAAATGCAAATTTCCACTTCCCTCCCTACCAAGCAGGAGACAGAACAAACAAGACCAATAGGCACAAAGGGTAGTTTACAACTGGGACAAGCCCAGTTGCCTAGCACCACGGATAAAAATTAGCATTAATATTAATGGGTCCTAACATTGTGTGATTCCAATAATAGGTATGGCAAAAAATAAGTTGTGTTTGGGAGTCAGAATTTAACATTATTGTTTAACTTTTGAATGCTCCTTAATCTCCAGCAATGTCACAGGTTTTTGTATCAATTTGTTTTATTAATGCCCACTTATTTTTGCACAACATATTTTTTTATGCAACTGGCACAGGACAAAAAAGGTAAACTCTGATTGATTCGTGATTCCTATGACAAAAAGGTGCTTATTAAAGGACCCGTGCCAATTGTTACGTTTGCAACTGTGGTTGAGTTAGTCGTAGGGCTTCGTGAAACGGCCTTCGATGGAGGGTAGTGCCTCCTTGGCCTGCTTTCAATCGCTATAGTCAATCCATAGCTTGTGGTGTTGATCTTTGGTGCGTTTCCTTACCAGACCACAACAGGTAACCGAAAGGTATTGGCACGATGGGCTCCGGTCTCACCAGTTCCATACTGAATACCCTTCGGGTGAGCTCATCCACTGTATTGTTCTCTCGGGAATCACTGTCTCCATTTCCATTGAATGGTTACTTTATTGTGCATACCCACCAGGTTCAGGCGTTTTTGACAATCGTATATCAGCCCAGAGTTAACCGTTTGGCTGTTCAGTGCTTGCAGGACGACCACGCTGTCCCAAAAAATCTAAATCATGTTTTTTTATTTCACATAGGCCTTCATGGGCACTTATAAAACGTCGACAAAAGGTGCAAAGTATGTGTATAGGGAAATAATTTACCTCCTCGGCTAGGACGGCTGAGCAACTCCGGAACCGCAAGTCTAGAACACCGTGTTGTGGACCCCCAGAGTTTAGGCTAAGTGGATGTTGAGGTCCTCTGAAAGACTCCTGCAACCGTGCCAGTACCTGTTTTGGATCCGTCTGAGAAGATTCGTGGAGTTGAATTCTGTGTTTTTTGGACGAAACTTTCAAATAGATAGACCATACCTGGGTTAGGACAATAGGACTTTTCATTCTGGTACAAAATTTTCTTGGAATACACTACTTACTCACGCGCGCGACGCTGTGGGTAAAAACAAGTTAACATGATGTAACGCATAGTTTTGCTCATTTTTAAAAACTGCTTCTGCCCATGTAAATGAACAACTTTCTCCAACAAGGAAGCCATAGGTAATTCCCATAAAAGAGTTGGTTACAATAGAAAGTTGTCGTCTACTAATTAAAATTTGTATGGGACATACAATATTTTTAATAAGAATTGATTAATATGATCACATCTTTCCGTTTACTATCTTACAATGTCATGTAAATTTTCCAACCGCTTCCCTTTATGGCAGTTTAATTAAAAAATTAAAGAGCAAATTAATGTAATCACGCGGTGATAACTACGCCTCGCCTTACCGACCTCGTTATGGTTTCTGTATAAATAAATCATGAGAAAAGGTTTCATAATTAGAATTTTATAACCATAAGTCTGGTTCTCGAGTATTTTAAGTGATTTAGTTCTTTACTGCGTGTGCTGCTGTACTAATATAAAACAGGTCGAAAAGGCAGGCCAATGGCCTAGTGAGAACCGCACGATTCAGCTGGATACAAACATTACAGGGCTGGTGAAAGTGGCGACTATTGGAGGACTTTTTCTAGCATTGGACGTCTTTCAGCCAGTTTCCAGCGTGACTTTAACGATGATGCTTATAAAATAATACTCATTTTATCCGATTAATGACTCTCGCCACAAACATCGGCCGAAGCCGAAGCAGAAGGTTACAAATAAAAAAAAAACATTTCAAGATTGGCTACAACTGCTAAAAGCTCGATTAGTAAAATGTACGAGTGATTTTAAATATTTAAAACGAAGTAATATTGACTGTAATTTTTATTTTTATTTGTTCTGGACATAGTAAAAAAAATCTTTATATCTTTGATCGAACACTACAAATAACAATCAATTCCAAATTATATTGATTCTTCTATCAAACATCTTATATAAAAACACAATTATAGTGCACAATTAGTCCACTACTGTTGTTAATCCAATAATTCTGTTAACAATGTAATTTCCTTTGATCAGTGCAAAATACATAATATCCTAAGCTTGGTTATATCGTAACAGCGTTATAGTACGTGTAGCATAGGTATCAAACGTATTAGATTCAACTTGCTTTCTATTAACATTATAAATGTGAAAATCTGTACGTTTGTATTTTTGTAAATTAATCACGTAGATCATCGTCTGAATGGATTGAAATTCGGAACACAGCTAGACCTTGGTCTGTATTTGGAAATAAATGATACTTAAATTATCTTGGTAGTAAATTCCCGTGGAACAGTTTTCAAATTCCACGGGTGCTAGAATATTTTATAACCTTGGGCTATTTTTTAACAGAACAGGGGGCTGATGGGGCCAAAAAGACTTGGACTGACGACTGCATACCGGAAGATTCAGCGTTGGAAGGCTTCCCACTAGGTGGAGAGATAACTGGATGCGAGAAGCACAGAACCGGTCGATGTGGTGAAGGCCTGGGTCGTATCGCTTTTTCTGAAAATCGTATCCGAATCAGATTTCGAGTTACAATATCTGATTTCAAAACTATATATTTCAATATCTAAATATTGTGCTTGCGTGTAAGTATTTTCAAAGCTGATCCGATACGCTGTTTTTTTGGTGAGAATTGGTACTGTAAATTTGTATAGTTTAAATATATTATCGGAGCTAATGGTGATACTGTACTCGTAGTTTAGGTAACTACCTTGTAAATTATGTATTTATGTACATGTTTATACGTTAATTATAATAAAAGGCTAGTTAACAAGTTAGTTACGCGGTCAACCCGAAACTAATATGGAGCGAGCGGTACATGAATATCTAGATTTTGTAATACATAGATTTTGAACGTGCCAGTAAGCGGTTTGTAGATACTCGTATTGTACCGATATACAGTTTATCTATATACGGTTTGTATCGCCCACCACTAATGTGTTGACACTTGAGGGAGGCCTATGTCCAGCAGTGGTTGTCTTTTAGTTAAAATAATGATCACGATGATGCCAGTGCTTAACCGAGAGATAGATTTTACGCGGACGAAGTCACTGGCAAAACCAACTAAAATAATAACTTAAACTTTGTAATATCGATTCATCTAACAGCATTACGGTAACATCGTTATGTAACGTATAACATTACAATATGATTACACTTCAAACGTGTTGCGAATTGTAACATAGAACTAATTTCCTCTTGTCTTAATTATAATGGGATAGTTTGATAGCGTGGATATTTCTTGATTACTTGCTTTGAATTAAACACATAGATTTTCAATGTATTGAACAATGAAAAGAAAAACTTTATTTTGATTCCTTACCTACTTCATCACCATCATCATCAGCTTTTTTATTGTGCCCGCTGCTGACACAGGCCTCTTCTCTATGAAAGGGAATAGGCCGTAATCCACCACGCGGGCCCACTGTGGGTTGGTGGATGTCACATGTCTTCGAATATTTAAGGTTCTAGGATATACTGATTTCATCACGACGTTTTAAATACCTATTTATAAAAATATATTTTCGTAAAATATGTATCTAAAAGTACACAAAAGAAAGCGAATTGTTAAAAAATATAGAGTGAAATTACTGTGAAAGATAGAGGGCAAAATAAATAAATGGGGTTGGACCTTTGTATTTATTTGCCTCTGCCCTTTTTTCTTAATTCAATATTTACCCGCGTCCAAATTAACGATTTGTTTTTACAATTTTTTAATTAAGAATTTTTGAAACACATATAAACACATCAACACGGTCTAGGGATATTTTTAAAAAAGCGAATTACTATCAATGTGTTAATTATTTATGTGACTTGTATATATTTAAAAGATACGTTATTTAATATTCTACCATTTTTAATAATGGTTAAGGTACTTCGATTAAAATTTCAGGATTTATGGAAAAAAATGAAGCATAGACGGAAACGGTATATGAATTAACTTTTAATTTTTGAGTAAAAACTGAAAAAAATAGAAAAATCATTTAATTTGTGTTTATAAACTTGAAGTTAGTAGTCTGAGAAAGCACCCATGATGTTCATAACACATCGGCAACGATTCAGCATGCTCAGAACAAGGTAGTCAATGTCTTGCTTCGGAATATTGTCCCATGTCCTTCTGAGGTGCGCAAAAAGTTGATCATCTGTATCCAGATTTTCAGGAACTTCCTTCAGAGCTCTTCTTTGCAGCATATCCCACGCATGCTCAATGGGATTCAGATCTGGCGATTGAGCAGGCCAGTCTAAGGCCCTAACATTGTGTGTATGTAAGCAAGCTGCTACCGTTCTCGCCGTGTGTGCCCGGGCATTGTCGTGCATGAGCAGGAAATCTTGCCCCATTTGTGTTCTTTGGGGCAAGATTAC